>QEPC01001730.1:1348529-1402836 GCA_003113815.1 Sphenodon punctatus
GTAGCTTGGGCTTCATCTTCAACTCGCACCTTACCTTCAAACCCTACATTGACTCAGTGGCCAAATCCTGCCGCTTCTCCCTCCACAACATTGCCAAGATCCGCCCTTTTCTGTCTGTCTCCTCTGCCAAAACTCTCATCCATGCCCTAGTCATCTCACCCCTCGACTATTGTAACCTCCTCCTCACTGGCCTTCCCCACTCTCACATTTCTTCCCTTATCTCTGTTCAAAACTCTGCTGCCAGGATCATCCACCTAGCCCATCACTTTGACCATGTTCAGCCTTTCCTCTCGTCTCTCCACTGGCTCCCCCTTCCTGAGCGTATTCTGCACAAGCTCCTTGTCTTCACCTAAAAAGCCCTTCACAACCTCGCTCCCCCCTACCTCTCTGCCCTGATGGCCCTCCGAACCCCTGCTCGAACCCTCCGCTCCTCTTCCATCCCCTCCCTCACCCTCCCACACCTATGGGAGGGCGGACCCCCTCTACGAGGGGAGCCAGCACCTCCCCCTTCCTACCCACTGCCATCACCTCCGTCTTATCAGGATTGAGCTTCAGTCTGCTCCGCCGTAACCAATCCGCCACGGCCTCCAGACACTGGGACAGTACTGAGATGGCAGGACCTGGGTCAGTTGAAAAAGAGAGGTAAAGCTGGGTGTCATCAGTATATTGGTGACCACACACCCCGAACCCTCTCACGGTCTCCCCCAAGGGCTGCATGTATACATTAAATAGTAATGGAGACTATTTAATATTTATTAATGGACTATTTATTAATGGAGATCGTGAGAGGGTCATTATAAGTATTTAGAAATACTTATAATGAAATAAAATAATAATAATGATCCCCAATCAGTGGCGAAACTATCCTAGATTTCAGTGAGGTGATGATTTCACCCAACCCTACAAATGTGCAGGGAATAAATGTTTGCACAGTGCCATGGGATTTTCAGATGAAAGTTCAACGTCCTCCTATTTTATAATTCGTTACACACCTGCCAGGATGTGGTTACACTAAACCAATATTTGTTAAGTCCCTTGAGATCAGCAGATGGAAGTGCCTATCTAATCGCACACCGATAAGATCATTTTGAATATAGCTCACAGGGCATCAATCAGTCTGCACACCTGGGGATCCACACCCCATTTATTTGGCCATAGAGTGAAGCCAACCACCGCTCTCAAGGTCCATGGGCACTGGGAGGTGGGCACAAGGAGGTGCAGTGGCAACCCCCTAGCTCCCCCCTGGGAGCCCTTCATCCCACCCCAATGTGATCCCGCTCCTTTTTCAAGTATCATGATGTCACAACTGTCAAAGTGGCATCGTCACGGCAGAAATTGACGGGGTGAACCAGCTCTCCTGCTCCCGTTGAATGTAATTCTGCCGGCACCCTTGCCCTGACTTCAAGGGTGCCGGTTCAAGGCCTGTCCCTTACTGCCCTTAGCACCAGTCCAAGCCCAGTTGCTGTGAATGGGACTTGTGTCGGCGCTAAGTAGAGGTGAAATGGGTATCCACTATTATCCGGTAGCAGTTGGCAGTCAATCCGGTTAACCAGTTTTACCACGAATTGCTGTTTACCAAACTATCATCTACTACCCATAATTTTTAATTTTATTTTATCTTTTAAAACTTGGATTTATAGTAGCAACAGTAACATTCGGTAATGTGGTAATATCTGGTCATTCAGTTTGGCGGTTAATCTCTGCGATAACCGTTTTGTTACCGAAAACCCACCAAACTAACTGAAATCCCAGATATTAACTGCAATTTTTGCTATCCCTTTCAGCACTAGTGCTAAGGGCTAGCCCATAAAAAGCTAGAGGATCAAGCTGACCATCCGAAACCTCTTGGGCAAACTCAATTGATCTCCCACTTGCTCCAACAATTTGTTAGCATCCAGCAGCAAAGGAGCGGCAAAAGGGGACCCCCCATGTCCTGGATCGGCCCCTGTGGTCGGCCGGGGGTGACCTTTTAGTAGGGATGGGCGAACGCGGTTCGGAAGTTCGGAGTTCAGCCCGAACTTGGCCTGTTCGGACGACCGAATCTGAACATGAACTGACCGAACCGAACTGAATTCCGAACGTCAAAATGACCGAACAGTTTGGTCAGTTCGGATCGCGTTTGGGTGAGTTCAGGTGGCAAAAAAAGGTTAACTGGAAGGTTGAACGTGACAGGGAGGGATAGTACTAGTCACTGAGGAGCAGACTTCAGGCACCAGGGGTGGAGAGGCTTGCAAGAAATGAAACTATCTGCTTCCCCCCCTTCCCAACACCTTCTGAGTAGGCGTTGAGTAGGATTATTAGATTGCTTTAAGTTTCATTTCAGTTTTGTACTGAAATGAAACTTAAACCTTAAACTGAAACCTTGTGTTGTTTGTGATTTCCCCTCCATTCCATAGATAGATAGATAGATAGATAGATAGATAGGTTAGGGACAGTAGACAGTTGTAGGAGTTAGCTTAGAGATAGCGTTAGTGATTTAGTTTTAGCGTTTGTAGGAGTAGGCCTGTGTACTTATTAGATAATCCATTTAGTTCATAGCATTTAGAATAGTTAATAGCAGTTAGATTTAGTGTAGATAGATAGATATAATATTAGATAAAAAAATAAAATTAAAAAAACCCATATAAAAACCAAAAAAAACAAATAAAAAACCAAAAAAACATAAAAAACAACAAAAACACCCATAACAAAACATTTCCCGAACGGCCGAACCCGAACCGAACGGACGAACCGAACGCAGCCGAACCCGAACCGCGATCTGTTCGCCCATCCCTACCTCTTAGAGGTCCCCCGAGTCTGCCAGGGGGTGACTTTCAGGAGAGTGTTCTCAGTGGCCGCACCACGGCTGTGGAACTCCCTCCCGGTGGAGAGTCGCCTCTCTCCGGATCTCCCCTCCTTCCGCAGACAGCGCAAGACCTGGCTGTTTCACCAGGCATTTGGCGAGGGGAAACGGGTGGGGGGGGGGAGATTCTTTTTTTGTGGGGTGGGGGAGGATGGATTTAGTTGGGTCTCACCTGCCTGTCAAATTTTTTAATTGTTTTATATTGTATTTTTATATCATATTTTAATTGTGTACTGTACACTGCCCCGAACATTTGGCAGGAGGGAGCAGGTTAGAAATCTTGATTAAACTAAACTAAATTGAAAAGGACAGCATGGATTTGCCAACAGAGAAGGAAGTCAGAGAGCTCTGTTAGATCAATTAAGAACAGTGTGTGGCTACACTGCTGTGACCATCTGGTGGTTTGTGGCCAGCTGCTGCGCTCCCGGTGCCAACGTCCTGCCCGCTGCTGGGTGGCAAACCTCATTAGCGCCTCCAGTCCAACGAGAAGCTGGAGCTTGGTTGGCATGGGATTGAATGGCGTGTATTGCAAACGTAGAGCGACGTGATGGGGATGGGAAGTGGCAGGGTCTCCTCTGGAACTGGGATCCATTTCCACCCCACCCACCCGCATAGATAGCCTGGTAGCTGTGTCCAGGTGACTCACCAGGACAAGGAAGCTGTGGCTCTCCAGAGCCCAGTGAGACCGTGGGACTCCTCTCCAGCTCTTCTTGGCTCACTTTGGTCATGTTGGGTAACAACTGACATAACGCCATCTCCGCTTTAACATGTCTTACGCAGGTAGCAGCGCTGCACTGGCGTCGTATGCAGCCCTGCCACATGCCTAAGAAACGGTAAAGCCGCGTTATGTCTGTGTTCACGTTATCCCTTAAGATTCCCCTTACACGGCAGAGCCATTTTCCGTGTGGAAACATGGGGCCTCTCTAGCCCCGGCTGTGTTCGGCAACAGGCTGTAGGTGGTATAGGGCGAGGTGAGGCTTTGCAGGACTGGGGCCAACGTGAGGCTGCGACTCTTAAGCCCAAATCAACAGAACGTTCACAAATGCTATGCTCCCTCCTCACGCCTCCGACCTCTTCCATCAAGGCTTTTCCTTCCTCCTCACCAATTCCCTGTTCACAGCTGTTTATCCTCAGGGAACCCCCCCTCGCCTCCCACTAAGCTAAGTCCTACCTGCAACTTCTCAGCTTCACGGACATCCATGAGGATCCCATTCCTCCCCATGTACGTTACCCCTTCCCTTTTCCATTCTAGACTGGAAGCCCCTTGGGGCAGGGAACCTGTCTCTTGTCACAGCTGTTCAGTGCCACGCACACTGCTAGCCCATGATAAACAACAGAAACCATTGGGAGAGACCAATGGCCCATCTTGCCAGACCGCACTCCCACCTTGAACCCCTGCCCTCGCGTTCCTGACGTGGCAGTCAGCCTGCCGACAACACCACCAGCTTGGTCTGCCTCTGGCCTAGTCACTCCCCCTGAGTCCTCCTTAGTCTGCCCTTAGCCACACCTTCCCGTCTGTCTCCAGCTTCCTGGTTGCCTGCCAGCTGGTATACAAGGTGTGCTTCTAGCACCAGGCGGAGCAAAATCCCAGGCCTCTCTTTGGTTCTTGGCCTTGCCCCCTGCAGGATTGCTCCTCTTCCTGCTCCTGTGTTCCCTCTGACCTAGGCTGTTTTTAGACGTGTGTGGCGGCGCCCGTGCTTGTTTTCCAAAAAGACCCGGAAGTCCGCTTTACACGTGACAATGACGACGAATACACGCATGCGCGGGCAATGCACATCCATTTCCGGCGGCGAACTGACCACGTCAGCGATCAAGGCCGGTCATACGCGGCCGGAAATGGATGCGCATTGCCTGCGCATGCGCGTATTCGGCGGCAGCAGCACATGGAAAGCGGACTTCTGGGTCTTTTGGAAAACAAGCGCAGGCGCTGCCACGCACATCTAAAAACGGCCTGATCCTTTTCTGGTCCTCCTGATCCCACTCTGACCAGGAGCGGTGCAAGGACTTTTGTCGCCCTAGGCGCACCACTGCGCATGCACCCCTTGTGCAACCTGTGCACAGATTGTGCACCTCACATGAAACCCACGCGCATGTTACACAAACCCCCATGTGTGCACAACATGCACATGCACAGCCTGCTTCTCGGGCACTGAGGGGTTGGTAGCCCTGCTCCCGGCCCCTGACCCAGCCTCAGAGTTTACCGGCAGTGGCAGCTGGATCGGGGACAGGAGAGAGGCACCCACCCCCTGAAACTTGCAGGAGAAGTGGCAGCAACAGCTGGATCAGGAGCAGGAGAGATGGCAGCGGAAGCTAGATCAAGGGGATGGAGCCACCGAAGCGGTGCCTCTCCCACCCCCCACGCCCCTATCCAGTGCTGAGCAGATTGCCAAGGCCACCTAGGGCAGCAAGTTGAAGGGGGTGCCTCTCCCGTGCCATCCAGCGCAGAGCTTACTGCCGGTGGCAACAGCGGAGCAGTTTGATCAGGAGCAGGAGAGCCAGTCCCCTTCATGTTGGTGCCCTAGGCGGCCCCGGCTGAGCAGCCTAATGGTAGCACCGGCCCTGACTCTGGGCCCTCTGCCTTCCTCCCTGGCCCCTGGCTTCCCTTTCCAGTCTTCTTCCCCAGTCTTGATCGCTCCAGCATACGGTTGCCACCTTTTGCAGCTTGACCACGAGACTCTCATTTTGGCCCACGCTTCCTGGTGTGGCTGTGTCCCCTGTCGCTGGGAGAGGAGTGGGGGAGCCATTCCATCTTCTGCCCCAGGGCCCATTCCAACCTAATGTCAGATTCCAGGGGTAGGAGCCTAGGAAGGGCCAAAGGGCAGGGCAAGCAGGGAAAAGCTGAGGAACCAGTGGAAGAGTGCAGCAGAAGGGAAAGGAAACCTCTCCGCTGTTCTCAAATACCCAGGAGACTTGATGCTCAGCACAGAGCCGGGTACTGTGGCTTCAGAGAGCTAGAAGGCTCATCGAGAGGTCAGGAAGGAAACGGGAGAACAGAGCTGGGAGCAAGTTGATACAGGACCCAACACAGCAAGGGTTGGGTCCTGAACAAAGTGAGGGCTAGGCGAGGCTGGGGAACCAGGGCAGAAGGGAAAACTACTAAACTAGGGCTTAGCAAGGCAAGGGGGAATCATAAGAAACCAGACAGTGGGAGAGCAAGGATTTCACTACACGAGGCAGGGCGACAAGGGAAATCACAGGGCTAGTGGGGCAAGAAGACAGGGGCACGAGAAAAAAGACACACGCACGTCACATATAGCGAGGGACCCGAGTTGACCGCGTTGCTGCAATTTGCAGTGGTTTTCGCAGAATCAGCCAATCCTGACCATGACCCGAGGGTAAATAGGCCCCTGGGAGATGAATTGTGGGTGGGTGGGGTCTGAAAGGCCCTGTGTTTGCATGAGGGAGGTGCTGAAATTCCAGAGGATTTGAGTCATGTCTGATTAGCAAAGTTGTGATTATGTCAAACCTACTGCAAATTTGCTTCCCAGCATGCAGAGTTATGCAAATCAAGTTAATTATGCAAATATGAATGCTCGTGGTGAATTTGCAGAATTTGGCTTCACTGGTTGCAGAATTTAAGATTTTTCGGTGCAGTCAACTCGGGTCCCTGCATATAGCCTAGCGGCAGTGAGGCTAGGAAGAGGAAGGACTGGGGGTGGGAGGCAGTAAGGAACTAGGACACTAACACGGGCACTATATAGGGTTGGGGAATAAGAGCAGGAACAAGACATTTAACAGAGGAACAACAGGGGACAGAGAAGCTGTGGAAGGAAAACCGGCTACTCAGTAAGGACTGGAGCCAAGGGAGGCAGCACACGCTACAAGAAGCACAACTAAGGGTGTCGTTAGACAAGATGCCCCCATGGGAGAGTGCTCGTCTGACGTTGGGCACGTGGGGGGGCGGGGGGCGCTCCTGTGACCCACACACCACCCATCCAGTCCACACATGGGGCATTCCGGAGAAATCCGGAGTCCCTGTGCAGGGACGGGGCGTCCAGGCATAGGGCCGCTTGTGTGAAGCGCACCCCCTCCCCCACACAATGACCGTGGGTGTCCCTCCTGCCCATCTAGTCTAAAAATACCCTAAGATAAGCAAGGACTGAAACAAGCCAAGGAGAGACAACAGAATAAAACGGCCGGAAGCTAGGGGACAGGGGGAGCGAGGAACTATAAGGAAGCAGGGAGACTAGAGAGGAGGCTAGGGCCTTAGAACACACACCGAGGGGAGCAACAGTCTACAGGAACACTCCTAGCACATCGTCAACGGTAAAGTACGGGTAACCCAACAAGGAGTGCTACTTGAAAGAAGGCACAAGGAGGGATCTAGGCAGGTAGGAGCACCAGCAGGAAGGGGCAGAACACAGGTGCTCTGCCAGCTGCCCGTTGTTCCCAGCATCACCTTATATAACGCTGGGGGCCAATCAGGAAACCAGATGGGCGGTGTTAGCGTATGGAAGAACTCAGGCAGCAGTTCTAGTCTAAGGAAAAGCCACTGCCTTCCAAGCTCAGACCAGACACCTAGCGATGCTTCCGCTCTAGTGACCATCTTTAACAAATAGGAGTGGATGAACAGCGATTTCCTTTCAGAATAATTCCATTATAACTTGGATTGAGATCATTCCTTTGTCACGGCTTAGAACAGCACCAAACGTGTCGCCTATTTGCAATCACAAAACACTTATTCCGGAGTAAAGTGGTTTGTGGCTTCCAGCCTGAGGAAACGTATAGGAATTGTTGTTTATACCATACACAAGCTTAGCCGAAAGTTAGACCCAGACAATACGCTAAATAAGCCCTCTCTCCTCCTGAGTGAAATTCTAGAGTGGCAGAATTGAAGCTGTTGTAGATATGTTCTTAGGCAAAAATAACAAGGGACTGAGGAAATCGCAGCCTAGAAATAACTTTCAAGCTGTCCTTGGTTGGAAATGCAGAAAACACTGTATGGACTTGTTCAGACATGACGCTATCCTACCCGGTAGCAGTCCACCAGTGTGTCTTCCAGACATGACATGAGGGGAAGCTACAACCCAATATAAACCAGTGGTTCCCAAACCTTTGGTCTGTGTGACTACATTTTGGGACTTAAATATTCCTGTGAACCCCCCACTAGGGCTGTAGCGGAATGTCGCAGCAGTAGCTATTTCTGCTGGAAACAGCGTTTCCGCAATTAGTGATACAGCATGGCAGAGGCTTTCATTCTGCTAGTTTCATTCCGCTACTTCCGCAGTTCCGCTAATTTCATTCCGCTACTTCCACAGGCTTCGCAAAAGAGCGGAAACATGACATTTTCGCTACTTCTGCCATTCCACCAGTGCCACAAAATAGTGGAACAGCGGTTTTCCGACAGTTTCCACAATTTTTCCACAGTTCCGCAATTTGAAGAATGCTGGCGGAATTAGAGGAATGTCCTCAGAAAAGCCGCGGTGTGGCGCAGGCAATTCCGAAATGGCAGAATGGAATTGCGGCGCGGTAACAGCTGCTGCCGCATCAGCCCTATGCCCCACAAGACAAAATAACTTAAGCAAACAGAATCGTAGGCCAGTTTTACACACGCGGCGGGATGCAGCGCATTGAAGAACGCGCTTCCTGAAAAGCCCCGCAGGGGCTATGGTGGCCGGAAATAGCCGGCCACCATAGGAATCGCGTCTCACGCGGTCTTTTTGAAGGCACATTTGAGAAGCCTTGATATCGGGGTTTCCCAAACGTGCCTTCAGAAAGACCGCACGAGCCGCGATTCCTATGGCGGCCGGCTATTTCCAGTGCATCTAAACGCACCCCGCGGGGCTTTCCCGGAAGCGCGTTCTTCAACATGCTGCATCCCGCCGCGCGTGTAGAAGCAGTCGTAGAGTTGTAAGGATCATCAAGCCCAACCCCTCAAGTGCCAGCTGGCCCAAAGCCCCACTCGGATGCAGGATGTCTATGGCAACAACGTCCCCAACTGGCTGTCAGGCCTCCGTTTGAAATCCTCTGGCAACAGAGCGCACACAACCTCCCTAGGCACCTCATCCCACTGTTGCCCAGCCCTTACTGTTAGAACGTTTTTCCTGATATTTGTCAACAACCTGATATTGAGTTGAAAGTCGACCTTCCTGTAACTCGAGTCTACTATTTCTAGTCCAGTGGAAAGAAGGAGTCCAATGAGGCTGGAGGGTAGGGACTTCCGGGTTAGGTCTGGCTCATGGAGTCGTGTGGTGAATCTACCGTGGCATCCCAGCCCCTGGAAGGTGTTCCCACTTCTGAGCTTAGGCGCCCTGGCAGATCCACTCTGGGGTGTGTCTGATGCTGTTGGGCTGGCCCTACAGACTGCCTGACAACCAGGGACTACTCCCCGGGTTGTCCGGGGTGGAAAATCACAGGTGACATGGGCTGGGTCAGCCCAGGGCACTGAACTGACGTGCCTGTGTCCAGGGAACCATCCTGTGGTGGGCTCATGTCCCAGTTATTTTATTTGATTTATATAAAGTTTATACTCCACCCCCTCCCGCCTAACAGCGGCTCGAGGTAGCTTACAATCCATAAAATCCAATAAAAATCCAATACAAAGCACAACCTAATATAAAAGCTGTACTCCTAAAAGACAAATAGGTATCCCCTATAATAGAAATTCTCTCTCCCCACTTTCCTACCCACACCCACCCACTCCCTCGCCAAATGCCCGGCAAAACAGCCACGTCTTACACCGCTTTCAGAAGGAGGAAAGATCCGGGGCCAAACGAGCCCCCCTCAAGAACAAAGGGTCAGGGTCTCCAGGGGGAAGGCAGGCCAGGAAGGCAGTAAGGCCCCAGCTTCAAGCAGGCTCCTATTGGAGCAGCAGCAACCCCTCCGGGAAGTGGGTGTTGAGGGGAGACACCACTAAGGCTGTCACCTATGCAAATTTTAAAGAACAGTTATGAAAAATACATGTTACAGAGCCTGCGTTGGTGCCTACGGTGCCAATGCAAGCCAGGCAACATGCATTTTTCATAAGTGTTCCTTAAAATTTGCAAAGACACCCCCACCCCCTTCTTAAAATGTCTTTCTTAGTGGGGCCCTTTGCAATCTCTCTCTTCAGCCCTCTCTGAAATTTTCAGGAGCTGGTTCTCTTTGCTGCCCTCATTGCATCCACTAAGTCCCGCCCGGCTGAGCTGTTCCGGGTGGTGAGGGGGCTGGTCACTCTGGCCTCCCTCCGCCTGGACGTAGAACCATCGAATGTTCACTGTGATTTGTTTGCGGACTTTCTCGCGGATAAAATCGCTCAAATTCACCACAGTTTTGATGCGACTTTTTTTAGCAGAGAATGGATCAGAGGCAGTAGAAGCCCCTTCTTGTCTTGTTTTATGGCATGAGTTTTGGGCTGTGTCGCCCTCGGATGCGGGGGATGCTCTTGGGACTGTTTGAGCCACCAATTGTGAATCAGATCCATGCCCGTCCTGGCTGGTTAAGGCTAGGCGGGAGACATTGGGGCCATTGCTGGCGGGGATAGTCAGCGCCTCCCTTGGGGAGGGCAGGGTGCCGGGCTGTCTTAAGGAGGCAGTGGTGCAGCCCCTGTTCAAGAAACCATCTCTGGACATTGATGTCCTTGCCAGTTATCGGCCAGTCTCTAACCTTCCCTTTTTAAGGAAGGTTATTGAACGGGTGGTGGCTCAGCAGCTTCAGGGGCATTTGGACCGGGTTAACATTCTCGATCCCTCGCAGTCTGGCTTTCGTCCGAGTTGTGGCACAGAGACTGAGCTTGTGGCCTTGGCCGACGACTAGGGCTGTAGTGGAATGTCGCAGCGGTAGCTATTTCCGCCGGAAACAGCGTTTCCGCAATTAGTGGTACGGCGTGGCAGAGGTTTTCATTCCACTAGTTTCATTCCGCTACTTCCGCAGTTCCGCTAATTTCATTCCGCTACTTCCACAGGCTTCGCAAAATAGTGGAAACATGACATTTTTGCTATTTCCACCATTCTGGCTGCGCCACAAAATAGTGGAACAGTGGTTTTCCGACAGTTTCTGCCATTTTTCCACAATTCCGCAATTTGCAGAATGCTGGCGGAATTAGCGGAATGTCCGCAGAAAAGCCGCGGTGTGGCGCGGGCAATTCCGAAATGGTGGAATGGAATCACGGTGCGGTAACAACTGCTGCCGCATCAGCCCTACCGACGACCTCTCCCATGAGTTGAACCGGGGTTGCTCGACCCTGCTGATCCTGTTAGATCTCTCAGCTGCATTTGATACCGTTGATCATGAGTTGTTGGTGACTTGGCTGTGAGACCGGGCAGGGATTAGCAGGACTGTTCTTGAATGGTTCTGCTCTATCCTGGCCGGGAGAACCCAGCGTGTGGTGCTGGGGGAGTTTTCATCTGCCCCCCGGGGCCTCACGTGTGGAGTACCGCAGGGTTCCATCTCATCTCTTCTCTTGTTCAACGCGTACGTGCAGCCTTTGGGAGAGGTTGTTAGGGAGTATGGAGTGAGATGCCATCAATATGCTGATGACACCCAGCTATACCTCTCATTTTTCTCCGACTCAGGCCCGGCAGTCTTGGTGCTTACCCGGTGTTTGTCCGTTGTGGGGGATTGGATGAGGGCGAGCCGCCTAAAGCTAAATCCTGACAAGACGGAGATGATGGTTGTGGGGAAGGCCGGGGGTGGGTGGCCCCCATCATTGATGGGGTCCGTCCCCCCTGGTATCTCAGGTCCGGAGTCTGGGGGTGCTCCTGGACCCACAGCTCTGCCTGGATGTCCAGGTGGCGGCTGTGGCAAAAGGGGCATTTCGCCAGTTACGTCTGGTGCATCGACTTAGGCCGTATGTCTCAGACTCGGATCTGGCCACGGTCATCCATGCTTTTATTACCTCGAGTCTGGATTACTGTAACACACTCTACATGGGGCAACCCTTGGTGTTGGTTCGGAAGCTGCAGCTAGTGCAGAATGCGGCGGCCCAACTCCTGATTGGGACGGGCTGATGTGAGCACATCACACCGGTGCTTCGCTCTCTGCACTGGCTGCCGATAGGTTTCTAGGTCCAATTCAAGGTGTGGGTGTTGACCTTTAAAGTCCTAAACAGCTTGGACCCCGCCAGACCACTTCACCCTCCAGGTCCTGGATTGGCCCCTGTGGTCAGCTGGGGTGCCCTCCTTGGGGTCCCCCGGGTTTCCTGGGTGTCTACCATGAGGGCGTTCTCTGTGGCTGCGCTTTGGCTGCCAGCCTCTCCTCTTTCCGCAGACAATGTAAGACCTGGCTGTTCTGCCGGACCTTCCCCGAGGGAGATGGGATGGGGAGGTTGGGTTAGGGTAGGGGGTGGGTGGGTGTTTCATATTGTTTTTAATTGTTATTATTACTATTTATTTTAATGTTTAAAATGTTTAAAATATGTTGTGAACCACCCCGAGATGCCTGAGGAAAAAGGGGGCGGCCTATAAATTTTGTTTGATGTATATATATATATTATATATATAGTGCCCCCCTTGTCAGGCTCCGGCGGCCAGTGCCAAGGGAGGGAAGGAGGGGAAGGTAGGGAGGCGAGGAAAGGAGGGAAGGAGGCAAAGGGAGTAACAAGGGAGCCTCTCAGCTGCTCTCCAATACCAGGGAGATGAAGTGCTCAGCATAAGGGCCAGACAGGCTGGCCTAAGAAAGCATATGGTTCATCAGTGAGGTCAAGGGACAGGGAACTAGGAAGAGGGAAACCAGGGACGGGGAACGGGAAGCCAGAGGCAGGGAGCGAGGAGCCAGAGGCAAGGAACTGGGGACCAGAGGCAGTGAGCCCAAGGCAAGAAACTGGGAACCAGAGACAGGGAATAGGGAACCGGAGAGGGGGGAGCAAGAGGGGACTACAGGTAGGGAGTTAGGGAGCAACAGGGAACCAGCAACAGTGAGCGAGGGACCAGAGGCGGGGAGCAGGGAACCAGAGACAGGGAGAGCAACAGGGAACTAGAGGCAGGGAGTTGGGGAGCAACAGGGGACCACAGACAGGGAGCGGGAAAACCAGACCTGGAGGAGCCAAAGTCCAGGGGTAACTAAGGGGCTAGGGAACCAGCAACGTAGGACTGGGGATTCAGGGAAAAGGCCCTAGTGGGATCAAGGCCAAGGGGGAGAGCAGCGAGGTTACAGAGAGAGAAAAGAGACGACCAGAAGCTCCGCCCCTGCCACAGCCCTCAGCACTGCAGCCCTAAATACTAGTGGTGGGACCCCGGGCCCATTACCGGCTACCGGATTTACCGGTTACCGGTTCTGCGAAAACCGGATTCCCGGATTAAATCCGGTATACCGGTACCGGATTTATTTCATTGGTTTCAATGGGGCGCTGTGTCCCCATTGAAACCAATGAAATAAATTAATTCCCTCCCCCTCCCCCTCCCAGGCTGCGCGGGTGGAAGGGGGGACACCCCCCACCCACCCTGCCCAGCCTGGATTTTTGTTTTAAAAAAGACCCAGAGGCGAGCCCACCCCCCAGCACCAGCGGCCGCGGCGTCCCCGCAGCCGCCGGTAAGTATGACCCGATCCCTGGGGGGGGGGTTTAACACCCCCCCAACCCCCCAGGGATCACCCCTACTAAAGTTCAGTGCGCTTACCTTGGGGAGCTCCGGCGGCGGCGGGCGGTCCGGCGGCCTCAGCGCCGGCTGTGGCTGCCGGCGTCAGAGACGCTCTAGGCCTTCCGGGGAACTTCCGGGTTTCCCCGGAAGGCCTAGAGCGTCTCTGACGCCGGCAGCCACAGCCGGCGCTGAGGCCGCCGGACCGCCCGCCGCCGCCGGAGCTCCCAAAGGTAAGCGCACTGAACTTTAGTAGGGGTGATCCCTGGGGGGGGGGGGGGGTGTTAAACACCCCCCCCAGGGATCGGGTCATACTTACCGGTGGCTGCGGGGACGCCGCGGCCGCTGGTGCTGGGGGGTGGGCTCGCCTCTGAGTCTTTTTTTAAACAAAAATCCAGGCTGGGCAGGGTGGGTGGGGGGTGTCCCCCCTTCCACCCGCGCAGCCTGGACTCGGGGAGGGTTTTTTTAAAAAAAACTTTTTTGCTGGGGCTTTAAGTTTTTTTACATTGCAGCCATTTTTAAATGGCTGCAATGTAAAAAAAATCCGGTACCCCGGAATCCGGTACCCGGTCCGGATTACCGGGTCGAATCCGATAATGCCGGTACGCCCGGTACCGGCATTATCGGATACCGTATTTTACCGGTTTCCCGCCCCTACTAAATACTAGACAGAGCCAATCAGACTGTGGCAGGTGGGCCCCGCCCTCCCCCAGGTGTGCGTAGGGCACAGAGTGGAAGGGAGAGGGAGAATACCAAGAAAAGGAAGGGAGGCACTGCCTACAGCACTCTGCCAACAGCACAGGAAGCAGCAAGCACCTCAGACAGGCCCTAAGGCCGTGGGTTCAAGGCCCATCCCTGCCATGACACTTAGAGCACTTTACATATAACTAATAAACACAACTTTTAATCCTCACAACAACCCTATGAGGTAGGTTAAGCTGAGAGAATATCATGACTGGCCCAAGGAGTTTGTAGCTAAGGTGAGACTTAAACTCTTACCTCCCAGTCCAAGTATTGCACACTTAAGCCATTACACCACACTGGCCACAGTTTAAAAACTCTGTAACCTTTTACCTGTCTGGCATCTCTCTCCCTTCTCCCTGTCTAAACCTCCCCCCTCTCTCACAAGGTACCTTGTCTTATTCACTTCCACCCATGTCATTCCGTGCCTCCTCAGTTTATAGATTTCCGACTAGCTATGCTACCCGCCTAAAGAAGGGTCCTGTGTAGCCAGAAAGCTTGCACATTCTCACCAACAGAAATGGATCCAATAAAACAGACCATTTGAACTACTTTGTCTCCATCTATTAAAAAGTCAAAATTCTCAAATGGGTGCATTGACTTTGGCTCTAAAGTTTCAGTTTTCAAGACACTCGGAGGATCTGAGGTGGAAGCAGTGGCCTTTTTCACACAGACACTCTAATACTGATTAAACTGGTGTTACATTTTATTATACATGTTGCAGGGCACCCATAGAGCACACCTGCAGCCCTGCAGCATGTATAATAAAATGTAACACCATTTAATTGGTATTAGGGTGTCTGTGTGAAAAGGGCCAGTGACAGTCCTTTTCAACACATTAAAGAATCATCTCTCACAAACACACTCACGTCCTTTTTACCTTTTCTTAGTTTCTATCTTGATCCCAGACACACAGCTCCCTCCTGCCTTTGTTTTTCGTTATCCCAAGCTTGTAAAAGTGAGAAAAGGATAAGGTGCCCCACCTCCACCGCACAGCAATGAATAAACAATCGGTAAGGAGTCCCAGCTCTTTCTCCTGCTGGATTAATGTGTTAATGACCCCTTTGTCTGCTGAATCCAGTACAAACCTTACCCTGCTGGGAAGGTGGTACAAGATAACAAAACCCATTACTGTACCTGTCAAAAAGGTACTGTTGTTGGAGGGTATGCACTCAAAAAAAAAAACCAGAACACAAAAGATTCTGTTATCAAACAAAGTTATATATTAAAAAAAAGAATGAACATATACAGACGTATAAATCAACATATTCAATAACACAATCATATAAAAATTAACGGTTGTCCAATATATGAATGAACAACAATCAATAGAGAACACACAATCTCCCAACGTGTTTCGGGCAAAACACCAAGCCCTTCCTCAGGGGTGAAGACTAAAATTCAAAGTAGGAGACTGCAATGCCTCTCTCTCTGTTACAAAAGGGTTCCTCCAAAGAAAAGCTTAAAACTCTGAGGATCAAGGTAGAACATATTGGTTCCTCTACTACATGTGAGCTCCAAAACCATATAGTCACAAGGAAACAACCGTTAATTTTTATATGATTGTGTTATTGAATATATTGATTTATACGTTTGTATATGTTCATTCTTTTTTTAATATATAACTTTGAGAACAGCATTTTTTGTGGTTTTTTGGGTACTTTTTGTAGTGCTGTTTGTTTCCCTTGTTTGGATACTTAGGGTATGCCCTCCCCACATATAGGCTACCCTGGGTGTTATTAGCTTGAGTGCTTGCTGCATATAACTACTTTTTTAAAATTAAAGGGTCAGGAAAAAGAGGGTGGGAGTAACCATGACCTTCTGCTCCCCCCAAGCCTGTATGTGTACGTCAGATTGAGAATCCCTGATTTGCCTGGTCACGGCCGCCCTTGTTTCCTGCAACCAATGCCCTTCTGCAAATCTGAGCCAGCTCTGCAAAATAAACATGGTGTGCGGTTCCTGTAAACTCTTGGGTTGCACTCACTAAAGCAAAGATGTTGTAACAGGGTCCAAAGTGGCATGTGGTGGAACAACACAAACTGATAGCACAGTTTACAGTTAGCAAGGAGCACGGCGTGGCTTAGGATTCCTCATAGCAGAAGGTCACCCAGCTGCACCAAGGCACTCCTACATCCGCTGGGAGCCGGTTGATTCATTCAGTGGGGACCAGCTGTCACAGAGAGCACTGGTCTAGCTCTCTGCAGTTTATCCTTTACCATGTAGTATCAGGCTTATGAAAACTAGAGCAATGTGTGTGGGAGGAAAGCAGGTTTTAATCAGGGGGTGACAGTGCTGTTGACTATGAGGAGGGAAAGGTCCGGGGGCGGGAGGGTGATAATAGGCTATCCTAGAAAGCGCCTGTCCGGCGTCTGCCAAAATCGCTGGTCGAGATTCATCTGCTATTGTTTGCCTGTTTCGGGGTTGCCCGAAGGAGGCTGTCTCGTGGACCTAGGGTTATTACCACACACACCCTGGAGGGGGCAGGAGTATGTAAGAGGGGATGAGGCAGGGCAAAGTGACTGTCACACCCCCTTTGCAATGTAACCCCGCCCTTGTGGAGCATCATGATGTTACAACACGTCACACTCTAGCGGCAGGAGCATGTCAGAAAGAGGGCAAGAAATTCCCCTACGGCCCGTCTTGTCTGTCTCCTGCCGTCCCTAGAGGACTCCATTTCTCCAGGTAACTCAGGGCACCCCAGCTGACCCAGAGAAATCAAGGCTCAATTCAGAGTCTCTGGGTTAGAGTTGAAATGAGTACCCACAAAAACGGGTATACCGTCAAATTTCTGGTACTCAATCAAACTGAATATTTTGGGGGTATACTATTTTGTGTACCTGAACTGGTTTTTGATCAGGTAACCGAAATACCGGTTCTCAGTATGTCAGTATTTTGGTAATTACTTGTTGGTAGTTTGGCTACCGACTCGAATGTTACTTGGGTACCGATTCAAGTACCCAAAATGATACCTGAAAATGCAGCTATTACCCGTGGGTGCCAAATGAGATATCCACTTCAGTTTTATTCTGGGTCGAACCCAGATGGGTAGCAAGTGGCAACCCCGCTTGTATCCCAGTTTCAGTGCAATGCATCTTCTCCCTGCCACCCCCCTGTTATTACATGACTGGTCTAGGGGGTTGGGGGTTTCACATGGGATCTGAGCTGTCCCTCTTCTTGTTACGATTAATCGGAGTTCGTGTCTATAGAATGAATTGATGGTTTCTTGGCTACTTCCAAGGAGAAACTATTGTTATTTGTTGCTTTCAGGGTTCAACGTGTTTTACAATCCTTATCTCGTTCACTCTCGCCAACCCTGTGGAGTGGATCATGGTTGTTCCCATTTTACAGATGGGGAGCTGAGGCTGAGAGACAGTGGCTTGCTCAAGGTCAGCCAGCGAGTTCATGGCTGAGACGGGTTTGAACCCTGGTTTCCCAGGTTCAAATCTAACCTCTTATTCACTAAGGCTCCATTCACATGATACTCTTCTCCTGCCTCTGCTGTTTGTTTTTGGTTTTTTCAGCAAGTCATTCACCCAACCAGGCAAGCAGTGGGGGATTCATCCCATGAGGGGGAAATCACCTCTGTCCCCTACTACAGCAATTACGGCAGACCAACAAGAAGATTAATCCCTTCATACAATGAGCAAGCAGTAATTGTTGATAGTGGGGGTGGGGGGAGTGGAGGCTGGGCAGTAGATTCTATAGAATTCTATATGGCTTCCGAAAATCGGGGGGGGGACATGTCCTCCCCGTCTCCCTCTCAAGCCGCCTATGTTTCAGACCTTGCAAAAATGCATGTGAAGGAATTAAGCCTGGTTATTAAACCTTGGTTTCTGAGTTGAATTTGTTGTTAATTGAGCAATGAACATGCAGTCAAGCTACCTAAGGTGTTTTTACACGTTCCAGCTTTCTTCTGTATTTCAAAGTCCGGGTTCTGCAAACTCATGTGCAGGGGAGGGGGCTGTTAGACACCCACCTCCCTCCTGGAAGTCGCCTCGGTGCAATTGTAAACAGCAGCGGCAGGCGATTCCCACATGTTTTAAGACCCGGACTTGTAAGACCCCGATATCCGGGTCTCGAAACATGCGGGAGTTTCCAGGCGCTGCTGTTTACACACACCACGTGCATTTGCAGAACCCGGACTTGGAAGTGTGGCGGAAATCTGGAGCATGTTAAAACGCCCTTAGTCTTACTTTTTTCACGCAATTAAAAAAATAAAAGAAAAGCAGTAGGAATGGATTGTTGCAGACTTGGCATAGTCGCACTAGCTCTAATGAACAACATTACAAATCCTCTCTTATCTGAGAGGCCAGGCTTGTTTACAATTTCAGCATAAGAGCAAGAATTCCCTTGACGTTCCCCCGCTGCTAGAACGCAGAGCAATGAGACTGTAAAGAGGGCCCAGGATCGAGCCAGTAGCCTGCCCTTGGGGCCCGGAGAACAGTGGCTGCTGGCACCTACATGTCACTGAGGCACTCTGGCCGAGGCCCAGGGTCGATGGCCTTTCCCAGCACCAGTCAGGCCACACCCCCTCCTCAACCTCACTCCACGCCCCCAGCCTCCTGATTGGCTGCTGGCCTATATTTAAGGCCAACCAATATCCATCACTTCCTGTTATACCCTTCTGTTTCCACCTGCCTTTTGTTTATTACCACGCACTGTGGACCAACTCTGCACTTCCTATCCTGGGAGGCTGGCCCTTCTGACCTTCCCTCCCAAAACCCAGTCCTTCTAATCCTGCGGGTGAACCTGGCTGCCTGGATATTGGGGCTTGGTGTCTGCTAGGGGGGCTTGGCATCCGCTTGATGTTTCCACTATGCGACTGCCCAGGGAGCCCAGTCTGCCCAGCGCCAGTCCTGCCTTGCCTCATTCATCCAATCGAGTCCTGCTGTCCTGCTGCGTTGTCCGGTCCTGCCTCGTCTTGTCTGTCCAGTTCTGCCGTGGGATGTCTGACATGCCCGACCCAATCCCTGCCGTGACCCCTGGGATCCTGGGGCTGTGATCCTGCACCTACTCTCTGTTCCCTGATCCTGCATGGACTCACCCAAACCTGAGACCTTGGCCCCAAGCCTGCACCTACCCTCTGTGCCACAGCCTGCGATCCCCGACAGAGACCTTGCAAAGTTCCGGAATGTTCTTGGTTAGAAGTGGAACCAGATGGATTCCCCCCAGGCGCCAATGCTCCCAGGCTTGAACTGGGGCCTCTCCATCTGTAATTTGGATTCATTGTTACCCCATGGTTTGTGGGGTTTTTTTGCATTTCCCGACTCCCACCCAATGAAATCGTCCCCGGTCATCTCCAGAATGCTTTGGATTCCATTTGTTCTGCAGTCGCTTTAAGGCAGCACGGCTGTTTTTCAAGCAACTTCACCACCTATCTTCCTCCTGCATCTGTTCCTGTATTCCTCCATCTTAACACAGGGACTCCCAGCATCTTGCCAATTGGTTTTGAAAAGAAACTAACTACATTTCTGTGATCCCAGACAGCAGCAAAAACATGCAAAGTCTATTCAAAAGAAGCGGGGATTGTGACCTTATCTGCAGGCAGCAAGTGTCCCACTCCCTACATCAGGGGCAGGGAACCTTTTGCCTTCCACGTACCACGTGGAAGATTAGTGCAAGCTCCCAGGACTTCATAGAAGTTGAGGCGGGGGGGGCTTAATGGCTGCGCTCAAGAAGAGGAAGGTCAAAAGCATGAATCTGTGCCATGAATCTATCCCCTGTGCTTGTGTCTGCCCTCATCTCTGCTCCCTTACTCTGAGCTCAGTCTTTTGGGGCTTTTGGGGAGGAACTGGATCCATGCTGAGGGTAGGAGCTAGCCATAGGCTGCATTTTGCCCCTGTCCTAAGGTCCCCCACCTTTGGTATACACATAGGAATGGGACTTTGGATGAATTTCCAGATTATTCAGATCTTTTTTTAAATGGCTTTTGTTTTTACGGATCCATATTACAAATAATAAAAATATTTTAAAATGCACTGCGTATGTGCAAAATGGCCACTGGGCCATTTCCCACATATGCAAAATGTCTGCCGCGCCGCTCTTAACCAAAACGGCGGCAATAGTGTCTCTACCATTTTGGTTAACGGCGGTGGCCATTTTGTGCTTACACAATGAATGGGTGATTTCAGATGTTACAGCCGCCGGAATTGACTGCGGGCGTGGTGTGGTTCGGACCACAGGTGGGGGTGAAGGGGGGGTGAACAGATGTTCCCCCCCTTCACCCCCTCCCGTGGGGAATGAGACACCATGGCCCGCGGTCAATCCCGGCGGCCGTAACGTCTGTTGAGTAACCCCACCGCGGAGGGGGCAGGGCCGTGCAGCGCTGCGTGTGGCTGCACGGTCCCGCCCCCTGCACGCCACCGTCGGCCTACCCCCCCAGTGCGACGGGCAGGAAGTGCGGCCTATCCGGCCACACCGCCCACCCAGGACCAGGAATGCGAACCCCGACCATGGTGAAGGGGTGAGCGCGAGGTGATGGAGGCCCCGTCTGGTCCATCTTTGTGGGGGGAGTTTCAGGAAGTGATGCCGGCCGATGTGGCAGATGTCCTGGGGTCTGTTAGGGCCACTTGTTGTGAACTCGATCCATGCCCGTCCTGGTTGGTGAAAGTCTCCATGGAGATGTTGGGGACGGTGCTGGCGAGGTTAGTGAATGCATCCATGCAGCAGGGGAGGTTGTCGCCCAGTCTCAAGGAGGCTGTGGTGCGCCCCCTTGTTGAAAAAATCATCGTTGGACGTGGACGCTCTCGCCAGTTACCGACCTGTCTCTAACCTTCCCTTTTTAGGGAAGGTTATTGAACGGGTGGTGGCACTTCAGCTCCAGGTGCACCTAGACAGCATCGGTTTCCTTGACCCGTTTCAATCTGGGTTCCGCCCTGGCTATGGCACCGAGACGGCGTTGGTGACCTTGGTCGACGATCTCCGCCGGGAGATGGATGCAGGATGTTCAACATTTCTCATCCTGCTAGATCTCTCGGCCGCTTTTGACACCGTGGACCATGGGCTGTTGTTGAGACGGCTGCGTGACCTGGGGGGTCTGGATGGGACTGTTCTTGAATGGTTCCGTTCATTCCTCTTGGGGAGAAGCCAGCGGGTGGTGCTGGGGGAAGAGACATCTTGCCCCCGCGCTTTATCATGCGGCGTTCTGCAGGGTTCGATTCTGTCTCCGTTACTATTCAATGTTTATATGCAGCCCTTGGGGGAGGTCGTGAGGAGGTTCGGGGTGCGTTGTCACCAATATGCTGATGATACTCAGCTGTACCTCTCTTTTTCAGCGGACCCAGACCCTGCTATCTCGGTGCTATCCCAGTGTTTGGAGGCCGTGGCGGAATGGATGTGGCAGAGCAGACTGAAGCTCAACCCCGATAAGACGGAGGTGATGGTGGTGGGGAGAGCGAAGGAGGTGTCGGCCCCCCTTATTGGGGGGGTTTGCCCTCCCATAGCTCAACAGGTCCGGAGTCTGGGGGTGGTGCTGGACGTGGACCTCTGCCTGGAGCGGCAGGTGGAGGCAGTCGCAAAGGCTGCCTTTCGCCAGTTATATCTGGTGCGTAGGCTGCGTCCATTTGTCTCCGGCCCGGACCTGGCCTCCCTCATCCATGCCTTCGTCACCTCGAGGCTGGACTATTGCAACGCGCTCTATGTGGGGCTTTCCTTGTGTTTGGTTCGGAGGCTGCAGCTAGTGCAGAATGCGGCGGCTCATCTCCTTTTGGGGATGGACTGTCGGGAGCATATTACACCTGTGCTACGGACTCTGCACTGGCTGCCGATAGCGTACCGAGCCAGGTTCAAGGTATTGGTATTGATTTTCAAAGCCCTGCACGGTCTCAGCCCCTCATACCTCAGGGACCGCCTCGCCCTCCGCGCCCCGGAGTGGCTCCTTCGGTCTGCCAGGAGTGCCTTCTTGGAGGTCCCCCGCGTGAAGTGTGGGGCCACAATGGAGAGGGCATTCTCGGTGGCCGAGCCGCGTCTCTGGAACTCCCTGCCGGAGGAAGCTTGCCTGGCCCCGAGCCTGTTAGTATTTCGGCAGAAATGCAAGGCCTGGTTGTTCGCCCGGGCCTTTGGGGAGGGGGGTGGGTAGCTGATTTTTATTCCCCTACCCCAAGTAATTTATGTCCCAGGCCCTGTTTTATATGTTATTTTAAATATTTATATATGATATTTTAAGTGTTGGATTGTTTTTATATTGTATTTTATGATTGGAAGCCGCCCCGAGCTGTGTTCAGGAGGGGCGGGGTATAAATTTAATAAATAAATAAATAAATAAACAGACATGACGAACCCTTCACCACGGCCGTGGTGGCCATTCACCCCACTTCTGGGCCCGCTCGCGTCCTCAGGTCCAGAAGTGTGGTGAATGCAAACGCGGCCCGCGGTTGACTGTGGTGAACATCTGGCGGGTAGCAAACAGACGTTCACCACAGTCAAACACGAGCCGCGTTTGACTGTGGTCGTGGCAGGGTGAATATTCACCCCGTCACGTCTGAAATCACCCAATGTTTAAAATGTTTGTATTATTTATATATTCTAAAAATATTTTTATTCCTTAAAAAAAATTTTTTTTAAATTCATGCGCATTTGCAAACAAGCCTCCAGGCACAAATGGCTGCCACTCTTAACCAAAATGGCGATGGCGCTATTGCCACCATTTTGGTTAAGGGCAGCAGTCATTTTGCGCCCAGCAGCTGTGCGCACATGCATGAATTTTAAAATATTTTTATAATTTTAATACAGATCCGGTTCTGCATGAATCTGACTCTGCAATGCCCATCCCTACACATTATGGCTGATTGCCAACATTACACAAACTGACGTTCATTCCTATCGAACGTTAGTCTTTTGTAACATGAGCAAGCAGCTTTTCTCATCAAGCAGGGAAAATAGCGTTAGTTTCATCACAGATGAGAGGGCTGAAAATCCAGCCCTTGTCACTCATGTGAGTAGAAACTAACGTTAAATTTGAACGGGCACACTCAAATTTAACGTTAGTTAAATCTAACGTTAGTTTGTGGGGGAGGAGGAAGGGGGAGAGGCTGTGGGCGAGGGAGGGAGGGGGAAGGCACCAGCCCAGCCCAGCCCAGAGGGATAGTGAAGGAGCGTAGAGGGTTTACACCCACCCACCCCAGCCCTGACCGGTGGGAAGAGGGTTATGGAGTTTAGGGGAATTTACCCAGCAGTGGCAGCAGCAACTTCTCCGAGCAGCTCTCCTGCTGGCTCCTTCTCTTCCCGGCCTGTCACATGGGGCCTCCGAAGGCAGCGTGGCCAGATGTCACCTAGTTGCGGCACCCTGGGGGGCCCGGTGCAGCGGGCCAGGAAGTGGCTAGAAAGAGCCGGCAGGAGGGCCCGCAGCTGCTGCTGCCGCTGCTGCATAAAGTGCCGGGCTGGGGAGGACGGGCTGAGGGAGGTAACCCCTGGCACCCCTCCCATCCAACCCAGCCCTGGGGAGGAGGAGAGGGGGCTGCAGAATCGGGTCCAGAGGCCTGATGGAGAATCCAAACATGGGCACGGATCCATTGTGAAAAACAACAGATCCATGCCCACCAAAACTAACGTGAGAGATTAACGTGCAGCCCATGTTGATACAATGGGTATTTTCAGAAGTGACACTACTGCACTTAGCCACAGTTTACCCCATTCAACCCCACCCTGGGGTCACAACCACTGTCACTTCAGTTCAGCGGCCGCCAGATGTTCCCCACGCTTTGCCCTGAACCATGGGTGTTTTCAGACGTTACGGGGCCCGTTGGCCCCGTACCGAAAACACCCTATCCATTCCCCGCCGGGATGACCCCGTCACGCCGTATCGGACGTGCCGGGGGGATCCCGGCGGGGAATCTGGGAGGGGGCGGGGCCGCGCGGCCCAATGTGCGGCCGCGTCGGGCTGGATTCGCCACGGCCCGGGATCCCGCCGGTGATCCCGGGCCGTGGCGCCCGACCAGACGTGACGCCGGGCTTCACCCCGGTGTGGAATTACATTGAACACGCGACGGCCTACGGCCCCGCCGCTTCGGCCGCTCACGTGGTGAATGTGATTCCACGCCGTGGTAACATCTGGGGGGGAACATCCGTTCCCCCCAACAGATGTTCTGGAATCACAGCCACCACCGGGAATTGACCGTGGTTGACTGTGATCTCGTAACGTCTGAAAATACCCCATGGTAGCAGTTACCACTGGTGCGATCTCGGAAAATTGCAGGGAATAGCCAGTGGTAAGTGCTACCATGGTTTGGGGCAAAGCATCATGTTCTGTTCTGGGTACCGCCTTACCACGGGGCGAGGTGGCAGTCTTTACCCCGGATTGGGTCTATGAGTGAAAATACCCACAATCTCACATTAGATCAAAATTAACATGAGGTTGTGTAACGTGGGCAAGCAGTCTATGTTAACCACAGGGGAAATCAATCCCATGTTACTAACTGTAACATCTGATCTTCCTGTGGTGGAAACGTTCAGGGAAATCGGAACGAGGGCCAAAATTGTCATTGGAATCCCAACTGGGTGCTTTTACACATGCCCAGAACAGCCATTCTCTGCAGGCACAAAATGGCGGGTGCTGTACAACAAGGTGGTAAGTTCCGGACTGAAGATAACATCCGGTTCTGTCAGAGGCGGAAACCAGAAAAAAAATTTGCTTCAGGCCTACTGCCACTCTATGGATTCTGCCCACTAGAGGGAGCCCTTTCAGTGGTACCATAAACATGGAAAGTTAACTATTCAAATTCCCTACCTGAGACTCTCTGCTCTCTGTGGGTCAGCTGTCGAGCCGGGAAGCATAGGGTGGTGAGATATGCAATTTTTAGAGGTCACTTATGAGAAATCCAGGTTGCAGGGCTGCATTGGAGCCAATGTAGCCCTGCAACCTGGATTTCTCTTAAGTGACCTCTAAAAATTGCATATCTCGCCCCCCTAAGGATGCAGCAAACCCATTCCAGACAAATCAGGCTTCTGTTTAGGGGAGAGAGGAGAGGGAGCACTCTTGGGTGTAAAACCTCAAGAGGCTGTTCTGTCTAAAGATAGAAATGAAATGACACATGCATTCTAGTTCTCAATATTTCATTTTGATTGGGAGTAAATACTGGAAAGAAAATGACCCAAGGAAATGGCTCTGCACAGCCAGAAAGCAGAGCAGGATGTGTCTGGCTGGAGAATGGAAGCCTGCTAATAAAGGCGAGGAGGAGCAGGGCTGGACTTAGGATTTTAGCATCCCAGGCAACTCAGGCTGCCGTGCCCTGCCTTGCCCCCAGAGCTCTGGTGCGCGCGGCCTGCTGTCGGGAGACAATGGCGGCGCCCAGCACGTAACCAGAGTCTCTTCCTCCTCACTCAGACCCTCCGCAGTTGGCGTTTGCGGGGGGCTCGGGGGCGGAACGGGGCTTCTCTAGGTGGGGATGGATGGGTTGGGGATGGATGGGGGATTCCCCGCCCCGCCCCCAGGCTGTGGGTGGCGCGGGTGAGGCAGTGTGGTTGTGGCGGCAGTGGGGGCAGGGCACCGTGACTGGGCAAGCGCGGGCTGAGAACAGAAGCCTCCAAACCTCCCAAAATCTAACCATCCCCCCTCACAAACACCTGCCACCCTAGGCAGATGCCTATGTTGCCTGCCCCTAGGTCCGGCCCTGGCAAGGAGCATTCCCTGTGTGTGCTGTGGGAGGTGGAGGTAACTCTCTGTTAGGGCTGCCAGACATCCCGTCCTGCGAAACTCATAGGGCCTCCATAGGACAGCTGCAAGAACGGTCACTTACTGGGTCAGCCCAATAGTCCATCCAGCCCAGCATCCTGTCTCTGACAGTGGCCAGCCTCAGTTGCCAAAAGAGAGTACGCAGCAGGTTACAATGGAGTAATCCAGGTCCTGCCATCCTCCCCCAGTTTCCAACCATCACGGGTCTTGTAACCCTGACAAACCCAACTAGTAGCCCTTAGTTACCTGGACCTGGAATGGCCTTTCATCTAGTCGCTTTTTGAAGCCTGCTGTGCTACTGGCCTGGTCAACATCCTCCGGCAATGAGTTCCACAGTTTTATTGTATGTCGGGTGGAAAAGTACTTCCTTCTATTTGTTTTAAATCTGATCCCTGTTGACTTTGTGGAGTGACCCCCAGTTCTATGTTTTTAGAAAGGGTAAATGTCAGGGCCTGATTGATCGGGCAGCGGTGGGCCGGGCGGGCAGCCCCGAGCCGGCGGCGAGTTATGCGGGACGTCGGCACAGCCCTCCCGAAGTCATGCATCATGCGGTCACGCCCCCTTGCTCCCCCCTCACGGTGCCGCCGGGTCCCAGGCCGCCCGGCATCCCGCAGCGCCCGCCCGGCTCCCCCCCCTCCCCCGAGTCGGGCCCTGACAGTAAATAGCAGCTCCTCGTTTACCTGTTCCACACCTTTCATAATCCTGTAAACTTCTATCATGTCCTCTGTCTCAGTCGTCTCTTCTCCAAGCTGAAGAGCTTCTAACCTACCGAGCCTTTCCTCATACAGAAACCACTTGGATCTTTTTTGACCCCTCACAGCTCCACAGAGCCCCACAGAACATCTGGTGGCACTTGCACACGTGTGCAGGCGGGTCCCAGGCTAGAGTGGGTCGAAGTGGGCCACAGTGCGAATAATAATATTTCCTGAAAGGGCAGAGTTAAGGTGGTGTGGGGAAAGTGGCTCACGTTTTAACATTCATTTTTAGTGGCTTTGGGAGGCCAGTTTGTGGTGCACTCAACATTCTGAAAGGACTCAAATGAGAACAAGGACACCTTTACTCTAAGCATAATAATAATAAACAATTAATAATTAATAATTAATGATGAACATTTGAGAAGTGATAACTAACAATTACTAATGAATAACTAATATTAATAATTGATAATCAATAATTAATAATTAATGATTAATGATTTATCTTTAATACTTAATCGTTGATCGTTGATCACTGATAATTGCTTATTGATACATAATAAATCATAAATAATGTGGCTGAATAGTATCCAAATTGTCACAGTCACTAATGAAGTCTTCCAAGAAATAATGCGATGACCTGGTCACTCCCCCAGCCAGAATTTAATACCATCAAGATGCGTGTATTTCTGAAAGGTACATTTGCACAGCATGCGTATGGGAGAGTATAATCCAAGCAATAAGGCATTATCAAGCCCTAAGGCCAAAACAGTTGCTTTGCTGCCAGTGGAAAATGGCCTCTCAGAATGGGGTGTAATGCAATTACAGAAAAAGTTCTGCTGAATCAACAGAAAATAAAAGGGAAGGGGAAGATTACAAGGCCAGGTTTATCCACTGATGCCAATGGGTTTGCATCAGAGATCAGTTTGCCTCATTAGGGCCTCATCTACACAAAACGCAAATCCAGAATGTATTTGTAACTGTTTCTTGGTCCTACCTTTTCTTCCAGGGATGGTCTCTTTGTCTAGCTTCTTGCTGTCCTTCCTTGTCTCTCAGAGAGTACGTTGCTTGCAAAAGGGCATGCTCGCTAGTATAGCTGAATTGAGAAAAATGGGTAAACCCGTCACAAAATGGTGGTTCGGGTAATAACTGATATTCGTTTACGCTCCATTGGGTATCCGTTTGGGGTGTTTTGTTTGGTTTTTATTTGGGTGGTTTGGTCATTTCATGATTCTGTTGACATAATTTTGGCAACATTAGCACGGAATGAAAAAATCAAAAAACAAACAGAATAGCAAAAAAAAACACAAAAAAACAGATATGCATGCACCAATGTTGGTCACTGATCAATCAATAATAATTCATTGCGTGACAATAAAGTCATTACAAAAGAATGTACACACACAAGTTACAATAAATAAGATCATACGCAAAACATAATAAGTGAGTAATCCATAAGTAGTCCAAAATACTTTATAATACTGTCATATGCAAATAACCGCCCCCACTAAAGGGCAATTCCAAAGGAAAACAACAAACCTAGACAGCAAATATCCTTATCATGACATCTGACATAAAATCAAAATTAAAAACAAACTAAGTCGAGCATGCCATACTTGGGGGAACTACAGTCCCACCCCCAAAGGAAAAGAGGAAGAAAAGTTAATGTGCGGGAACTCGACATTAAAGGAGGAGGCAGCAGTCGCATATCCAAAATATTTGTACCAGTAATGCCAGTAATTTCGATTTAGGCACCTCATACCTCAACCAGCCCACTTAATACAGGCACCTTAGCAGAAGTCGGGGGTGGGGGGGCTCACGTCACAACCTTCCCATTCCTAGGGCTGACTACAGGCTTCACGCTAAGCTTGTGCACATAGATTTTCCAGAGAAATTTGGCAATTTTACAAGACACCTCCAGAGAGCGGTCTTCCAGTAACCATTTAACTCGAGCTCTTGGCACTCTCCCAGGGAGATGAGCGATCAGAGCGTACACGTATTTGTCCCGTAACAAAGCATAGTAGGGGCAGTCAAGGATCATATGTTCCAAAGATTTGATTGAGCGCATTTTACAAGAGCGTAGGTGTTCCGCCATTGGGGTGCCCCTATATCGGCCCTCGGTGATGGCGGACGGAAACATGTTAAACCTTGCGAGCATAAATGGCCTCCTGAATTTGGCAGGGAAGCTGTGCTCCAGATACGGCATTGGGGCACCCGAGTTATTAGACAGCAGATCGTACGGGCCTAACAGTCTAATCTCCCCTAGGGCAGTCCTCTCCTCCTGGCAAGAAATATCTGACAGTTAACAGCAATTTTCTAGTCCCCTTGTACCCCAAATCCTCCACTGCCCGGGGGTCAATCCCCATGGTTCTCAACTTGGCATCCACCCATGCCAACCACAGATTTCTAAACTTGTTTTCCTGGGTTATTAGTGACAGAGGGGCTGCAATCTTAAAAACTAGGCGAAGCCAATAAGTAAAGGCACCCTGCCGGATTCTTTCTCTGACTGGCGGGAGCCCACATTACACCCGCAGGACAACTGCTGGAGTACCAGGGGCAGCGGCCATCAGGGTCCTTAAGAAGGATGCCTGAAATTGCTCCAGTGCCTTCAGCCTGTCCAGAGCACACAGGTGGGAGTCAAATAGCAGCTGTGGTATACATCGCTGGGTGAAGATTTTAATTGCCGGGGAAACCAACTGTCCGCCCCTAGATCTGAAAAATACTAGCAGCGCACGAGTCAGATTTTTCGCTTTATCCAAGGCAGACTGGGATTGAAGAGTCCAATTGCCATTTGCCTGAAACACCAAGCCCAGATATTTAAAAGCGTTGACTTGCGTGATATTCGCCCCGTCCACAGACCACTTATGTTTGATTTTCCTCCTGGAGAAAATCAGAACTTTAGTCTTGTCATCGTTAATATTATCAAGTAAATTAACTTGACAATATCTCCCAAGCGCAGGCAAAAGGCAGCGTAGTCCAACCGTACAGCGAGACAGGAGCACCATGTCTTCTTTGGTCACTGATATTATTGGGGTATTTGAAGGGCTACCCAACAACGTGAATAATA
Organism: Sphenodon punctatus; assembly: GCA_003113815.1. Taxonomy (NCBI): domain Eukaryota; kingdom Metazoa; phylum Chordata; class Lepidosauria; order Sphenodontia; family Sphenodontidae; genus Sphenodon; species Sphenodon punctatus. Next base: position 1,378,033 of record QEPC01001730.1, read on the forward strand.
TCCACAAATAAGAAACCCTGTTGCAACTCGGGTTGCTAAAATGGCCAGTCAGTATGGGTAATCCCAACCCATCAGTAGAGGTAATCCCAACCCATCAGTAGGGTAATCCCAACCCATCAGTAGGGGTAATCCCAACCCATCAGTATGGGTAATCTCAACCCATCAGTAGCGGTAATCCCAACCCATCAGTAGCGGTAATCCCAACCCATTAAAGAACATCGGGGAGCTTTCACATACCGCTCAACATTCTGAGTAGGCAAAAAGGGACAAGGTTCAATAACCTTCCCTCGCTGCGCCTGGATCATCAGGTTGCGGCGGTGGTCCCAAGCACTTTTCACCAGCTTCATCTGGTGAGGAGGCTGCGGCTTTTCTTTCTGACTCAGATCTGGCCACTGTCGTCCATGTTTTCATCCCCTCGAGGCTGGACTATTGCAGCACGCTCTACGTGGGGCTGCCCTTGATGACTACTCGGAAGCTGCAGCTGGTACAAAATGTGGCGGCTCGGCGCCTTTCAGGGACGAGTCTCCAGGAGCACATTACACCGGTGCTCCACACTCTGCACTGGCTGCCTATAGCTTTCCAGGCACAATTCAAGGTGCTGGTTTTGACCTTTAAAGCCCTAACCAGTTTGGGTCCCAGGCACATATCTGAGAGACTGACCTAGTGCGTCCCACTGCAGCCCCTGAGGTCAGCTGGAAACGTCCTCTTGCACCTTCCATCTGTTACTCTTGTCTGAAGGACAGTAGTCTCAGTCGCTGCCCCAGTGTTAAGGCTGGTTTTAAATAAATAAATAAATAAATAAAAAGCAAACAAAACAAATAAAAGCCCTTTCCTCTTTGCCTATAAGCTCTGCCCCTCAGAGTATAAGCTCCGCCCCTTCACACACTTGCCCTCCCAACTTTCCAAGTGCAGCTGGGGGGGGGGCGGGAGGGGACAGAGGCTCTCCTGTTCATTGTTCCACTCATTGTCCTCTCAACGGGTTTTCCTGGGAGGTAACCTGGAAGGAGGTGCCTAAGGCTTGAATACTGATCTTCTTGTCTCTCTCTCTCTCTTGAAAGAGGGACAGTGGGATTCAAACCCCCAAAGGGGGACTGTCCCTCCTAATTAGGGAATAATGAGAGGTATGCTTTCAAATGCTGTCAGGAAACAGGCCTTGAACTCAGTGTTCTCAGGGTTTTGAGGGAGTGGCCAGTTCTCCAGCACCACCTGCCATTTGTCAACGCACCCCAAATGAGACAAGGACTCAGTATTTTGGGTTAATAAATGACCACACTCTTTATTAAAGATATTTCCGGGTGGGGAAATTGGGAAAGGCATTGTGGGTCCAGCAAAACATTTTAGCCTCACAACAGCTAACTGAATTGGAAGCTGGTCTTGACACACCCTCAAATACCAGCTCCTGTACCAACTTGACTAAGCGCCCCATCGTTCCCATGATGCAACTTATGGATGAGGGCAGACAAAACAGGCCCCCTTCGCCCCCCAAGCAACGGAGCAAGGAATCGGTTGACCAGGGGATTGAGGCTGCCTGGGCTTCTGAGTACCCTGATCACCTCTCCCAGAGTTGAGACCTCGGCACCAAGCCGCATGGCGCGCCCTGCTTGTGTACCGATAATCACACCCCCATCGCTTAAGGAGATGTCTCCCTCTTTCATCTCCCTCACTCTGCAACTTAACTTTATTAGTGCTGCAACTTAAATCTGGGAATGGGTAAGGGGGGATCCACCCCCATGCCTCAATAGTGTCCCCAGGACAGGGGGAACGACTGTGCACATAACTGATCAGAGCATCAACAGGACAAAGCTCAGGGTCCCCTGCCCTACAGAGGGTTGTTGATTGACCCAATCCATGCTGGTCCATCTTGGATCACCTAAATCTTGAGTTGTATGACCTTATCCCCCCAGGTAAGGTCCTCAGCTGCGAGCACCCTCCCAGATTGATCTCTAGCTGATTCAGGGATCAATTCACTAACTTGAAATGCCCCTAAAAATACCAGTTTAAGGCGGCTGAAAATAACCCAACTTCAGAGTTGTTGTAGCAAACATGTACTAACATCCTACACATGCTGGTAAGCAGAGACACTGTGATAGGGGTCCTAACATCCTGCCTCTCGCCCCTCTCCTGATGCCAACTCTCCATCATTCTCCTACTAAATCGCTCTTATAACAATAAGAACATAAGAACATAAGTAGCGCCATACTGAGTCAGACCAATGGTCCATCAAGACCAGCATCCTACAGTGGCCAATCTCGATCACATGGGAGAAGAACCAACAGTCACAATGGGCAATCCATTGCAGACAACGTTCCAGCAATGGTGCTGCTCCCACATGCCTTAAGGACGTGGCAAACTGTAAACATTGGACTTCGGGTATCGGGAATTTGGTCACCCACCCCCGGAGGGTGCAGAATTTCTAGAATCCCTTAAAAGCCCTTTGGTACGCAACTCTAGTACACTCTGAGAGGGATCCCTGGATGGTCTTGTAGAGGTCTAATATCCAAGGGTCCACGGTGTTGGCACCATGGCTTCTGGTGTTCTGCTTGCTCCGGGCACCAGGATTTGGAATCGCTTCATCTGGAAGCTAGAAATGGCATCGGCTGTGCTGTTGTTAATATCTGTGATGTGCTTGGCTATGAAAAGAATGTTGTTATTCAATCACACCAGCACAAATGCCCTGGTTAGGTTCATGGCACACAGGGATTTCAAAGACAGAGAGTTAACGACATGCAACTCTGCCAGGTTATCTCACCAGAATGATACAGTAGGACTGGGGGGAAGAATTTCAGAAACGTGAGGCCTGTGCTCAACCCCCATTCAATCCAGTCTTCTGGCCAAGATGTAGTACGCCATCCATCTCAAAAATACACCCCGAAACCACAGTCTCCATCTGTGTCCAAGTGGACTTGCAGCTTGGCCTCCAGCAATAGTTGCTGGCACCGGAAGCTGATCCTGTTATATTTAACTAGAAAGGTGATCCATGCGGTCAGGTCATCTCTAAGTTCCATAGTCAGTCTCAGATGGTGGGAGGGGGGGGGGAAAGGTTACCAGAGGCCCTGGCATACAAATGTGCCAAAAAATGCTTCAACCAGGGGCAACCACCCAACAAGCAAAGTTTAGGCTCCCACGTAGGGACTGTAACTGGCAGACTGTCATCTGGTTGGATCTCAAACAACTGTCGATGGCTCACCACGGGGAAGCGGGTTTCTCTTGCGGGAGCCGGGATACAGCCTGCACCATGTCTAGTTCTGTGCCTAAGTAAGTCAGCGTGGTCACTGGGCCCTCTGTTTTCTCAGGGGCCAGTGGGACCCCGAGCTCTTCCACCGCCCTTTGAAAAGTCGGCAGCAGCATGGTGCATTCCTGAGTACTCGCTCTTCCCATGAATATAAAATAGTCAAGGTACTTGGTAACCTGGCAGGACCCTGCCCGCTGCCGGTCCGCTCAAACCAACAATGAGCGGAACCTCCCAAAGGCGAAGCACAATACGGAACTTCCCATCGGCATCACCTTATCGAGTTCCCTGAAAGTGGAACTCTAGCAGCTCGAAGCCGTCAGGGTGCACCAAGAGCAGCCGGAATACTGATTTCACATCACATTTTGCCAGCAGTTATCATCTCGAGTTGAATGTGGCATAGCGGACTGAGCACAGCTCATGGGGGACGGCATCGTGAACCGAACCACCCCTCGGGTAGGAGAGGTGGTGGATAAGACAAAACTCCCCGGGCGCCTTTTGGGGGACTACCCCCAAAGGGAAAACAAATCAAATTGTGGAAGGGTGGGTCCGTGAATGGCCCAGCAATTCTCCTTTCTGCCAATTCTTTGTCAAACCTGGCATGAACCATGTGCTCCATCTCACTTACTGACTTAAGATATTGATGACCTTGCTTTGTTGGACCCCTCTGTCTGGGATTCTGAATCCTTCCCAGAATCCTTGAATCACATAAGCTACCTCTCTACGATCGGGATGCCCTCTCAAGGCAACCTCCAGGGCCTCAGACCAAACTGGGGTTGGGGGCCCTTTCCTGCACCCCCGGACCTGGCTGGGGGCCACACCCTTGGTTGGAAGGGTTCTGCTTGGGCTTAGACCCAGGATGTCTAAACTTGTGGCAATTTGTGGTGGGATGGGAGCCACCACATTAGATGCAGGTGTGACAAATCCTGCACAACGAGCGAGTGTATTTGCCTGCTCTATTGTGCTCCCAGCAAGGGTCACCAGTTCCTTGGGACCTGCGGCCCTCCGCATGAAATCGAAATGGGTTGTTTGTCACTGCTACCACGCCCTTTGTCAATACATGACCGCTGTCCAACCTCGGGGCATTTGCAGAGTCGCTCATTCAATCGAGCCCGAGGTCGTGGGCGTGGATAGCTCATCTCAGCCCAGGGGTGGTTGCCGCATGATGCCAAAATGCCTCATTGTACCAAAGTCAGGCTCCTTGGGGGGGCCTGAATTGTATGCTCGGCGAACAATATCAGCGTACTTAACCAAATCTGATGCCCTGTCCGGAAAGGCCTGCAGCATCACACCCTGCTAGATAGAAAAGGTCACCAGTTTGCCCAATTGTGGTCCTCTTTGGGGTGTTTAAAGCATTCTTTTTCCTTGGCCTCCTCCCTGCCGTTTGGGTCAGGGATTGGGTCGCTAAATAGGAGTGTGAATCTATCAATATATTCGCCCCTCCAAATTCTCTCCCTTGCGGCTTGCAGAAGATGGTTGCCAATCGGGGCGGACACACTGGGGTAACCCCCGGCAGGGCAGGGCTGTTGGTATCTGCTAACCGGTCTGAAAGGGCCGCCACCTGTGGTGGAAAGGTGTCCCGCCCACACCTGAGTAACCCTGCCCTGCTGAGGGACTGCAGGCCACGAAGGTGGAGGGAGAGTGTTCATTGGGGGGGTGAGATGGGGCTGGGTACCACGTCCCATTCCACCAAAGCCGCTGCTTTTCAGCTGTACCCACCTGGGACCCATGCCCGCTGCTTTGTAGGGGTGGTCCCGCCCCTGCCAGTCTACACCATGCTTCGTACCAATAGCATGATGGAGGTGCTATGTAGCTTGCATGCCCCCCCCAAGTGCCCATAGTGGAGGCCGCTCCTACCCGTTGTGCTAGTTAAGAATCACCCGCCCATCCAGAGAAGGGTGTGTTGTACGCCTCACCTGGAGCCACAGCTGGTGCTCTCTGGGCTTGCAGTGCCAGGGGGCGTAGAGGACCGGGACTGCCGGGCCAGGTGGCGGGAGCGTCAGTAGTTGAGGTTGCGCCCCTACTACGTCTTTCAGTTTGGCCTCAAGGGCTTCTACCCTCTGGAGCAAGGCCTCGACTCTTGGATCCATTGGCTCCTCTGGCTCAGCCTTAGACCTTCACGGTGCTGGTTCATCGTCCCTGTAATGAGCTGGGGGGAGGGGGCGCCTCTGTCCCCGTGGGGTGGGCTTGCGTGGTTCGGGCACTGCAGGGAAGGCTACCGGCCCCACAGGGGGAGGAGGCCCTATGATGGGATCTGGAGGGAGCAATGGTCCCTGCTCCACAACAGGGGGAAAGGTCTTGGAGGCAACAGGGGGGAAAGGGAGTGCCTCTTGGCACAGCTGGAGACCCGGCCGGCAGGACAGGTGGCGCATGGATTAAGGCCTCTATGACCTCTAGAGCAGCTGCAGGGGGCCCTCCCGGGCCATTGGCTCCCCTGTGGGAACAGATAGAGGCCCCTGTGTGGCAGGTCCCTGCTGAGCGGGAGGGGCATCCCTCCTAGCCTAGGTGGAGGCAGTTTGCCTCATTAGGCCCTTGCACCCCNAATGGTGTTCGTGTCTTCTTTTGGGCTGGGGGACAACGGCACCGGCGCAGTTTGGGAAAGGGCAGCCAGTGGGCAGCGTGCGCACCACATACGGAGCCCGGCCCCAACATTCCTTTTGCACATGCAGTTTTAAATTTAGTTTTGTTTTTTTTATTTTTGTAATGAAAACAGACACTCTTCCCCTTCGTTTTCACCCGTTTTCATTACCCTTGCCGGTCGTTTTCACATTTTAATTACTAAAACAAATGGGGTGTCGTTGGTTTTAGTAATTAAAAAAAAAAACAAGAATAAATTGCACATCCCTGATTTAGGGTATTTTTTTATATATTTTAATTTATTTATATATAATTCTTTTTGTAAGCTGGCCTGAGTGTTAGGAGAAAGGCAGGGTAAACTGGAATCAAAAAATAAATAAATGCCGAGGTGATCAGTGGTAAAAGAACCCCGAAAATATCAATGAAAAGTGATGGAGAGAGCGTGTTCCGATCTTGAGCATGTGTCACTACAAGTTCTGGGAGACACTCGAATGTTACAGGATCTAGATTTGTAAAATCACAGAGATCAAGCACTTCTTAAATCCATGAGAATATCTGAAAGTTCAAAGAGTTGGGTGTTTAAGATCTGGATGAGTGATTTACACACAGAGAAAGTTGTGGTTGCAGCAGCAAACATGCAGGAGAAAGGGGTGTGTAAAAACACATCCCATGGTGCTGGGCACTGTACATTCTGGGCTGGACTCCCAGGTGCATTGTTCCCGAGACACTGAAGGAGATGGTGCCAATTTACTTGGCACTGGTGAGAGACCTCATCCGGAACATTGTGTTCAGGTTGCACTTCAAGAAAGAGGTTGACAAACTGGAGAGGAGATCCAGAGAAGGACAAGCTTAAGTTGATCAAGGGGCTGGAAGTTGAGCTGAAACAAATCCCCATCAATTAGGTATACACACACGTCAGAATTGCAGTTACCTGACCCAACGGCGTTGCAGGCCATCCCGATATTTTTCAAATTTTGGGACCAATTTCCCATTTTCCGATCAGTAAAACGGTGAATTTGTAACTCGGTATATGGTAATGTCCAATATTTTCAGGCAATCAGCTGGCAACTTGGTATTCAGGTTCCGATCGGACACCCAATAAACGACTCAAAAATAGAGGTATTATTACGCACGAGTGGCAAATGCACCTCCTGATTCAGCAATGGCCAGGAGACAAGCCACAGGAAGAAAGGCTGAAAGAATTGGGTATGTTTCGTAGGGATGGGACTATAGGCGAATTATCGGTTACCGGTTTTATTGGTATCGGCTTAATCCGATATCGGATTTATTGGTATCAGTATATCAGGTTTTTTAACATTGCCGATTTTTCGGATCTTTAACGTTGCGGCCATTGTTAAAATGGCCGCAATGTTAAAGATCCAAAAAATCGGCAATGTTAAAAAAACGATATACCGATACCGATATTGTCGACGCACCCCAAATGAGACACAGAGGCATTCGTTGGTTATAAAACTGGCCGCACCCTTTATTCGCTTTATCAATTCGAGGTTGGTGGGTAATTGCCCCAGCAATTTTGAGTCCAGTATGCTAATCAACTATTCCAACTTTTAACTGTGGGATAGTCCTGGATGTGCCTTCCAGTGACCATCCCTTTAACTCGAACTTCCCCTCTTTCGACAATAACCGGGTTTGGCCGAAAGGGGGCAATGCCCGCTGTGGGCTTGAGTAAGGAGAAAGTGCCCTCTGGGTGTGAAGACAGCGCCTGTCCCTCCTCCCCTGTTAGGTCACTCCTCCCAGGGAGCATGACCCCTGTGCATGCCGTGCCCTGCATTACACAAGGTATCACATCCCCATCTCTTAAGGAGATGACTCATATTATTCTATCGCCTTCCTATTTACTGGACTCCTGCCGAGTGCAACTAATGTCTTACCCTCAGCTGTCCCGTTACTCGTAATTCTCTGCTCGTTTTGCATACAAACACTTCAATTCAATCAATTGTTATTCAAAACTTATCTTACCATATTATAATTAGAAAGAAATGCCAATCACAAAAGTGAATTCAATTCAAAACATTCCAATAAACCTATTTCACCTATTCCGCACTGTTGAGGAGGCGAAACACACAACTCCTGCAAATTTTTTCAGATTTAGTCGTCAAAATTCCTCCTCGGCTCCCTAAAGGCCACCGGTCGGACGAAACCACAGTGAAAGAGGGAGGGCTGGGTGGGGCTGATTCCCCTCTACAGCTCTTTGGAATGGCGCGGCTCTTGCCGCGCTCAGGGAGTCAGCCCCTCCTAAAAGGGGCGGAGCTCCCAAGCCCGTGCAGCACGCTCCAGCGGCTGCGTCCACGTGGGTTGCCTAGCAACCTCCGAATCAGCGCGGGTAGGGCTTCTAACAGCCTTCTCCGCGCAGCGGCTCCTCTGAGTCTCGGACAGGGCGGGGGCGCAACAACTGTCCCGTCGCCTCTATTCAGCGGCGAAGGGAACTTATCAGTATTATCGGATTAATCCGACACCGATAGTCCCGTCCCTAATGTTTGGCCTGGAGAAAAGAGGATTCAAGGAGTCCATTGAATTTTTCAAATATCTGTTAGACTGTCACCAAAAAAAGATGGTGACTATTTGTTCTCCACTGTCTCAGTCAGAAGAGAGATCATCAAGAGGGAATGGGCTTAGATTGCAGGAAGGTAGATGTCACAGAATAATAGAATCTTAAAGTTGGAAGGGACATCAGAGGCCATCTAGTCCAAACCCCCGGCTCAATTTCGAGTAACTATTAGGAGATTCTTTCTAGCTGTTAAAACTGTCGAGCAATGGAATAAAATTGCCCAGGGAGGTTTTGGAATCTCCCTCCTTGGATGTATTCAAAACTCGGCTGGACAGTTAACTGTCTGCGATGCTGTAGGCAGAAGATATCGTGCCTTAGAGCAGGCACTAGGAGATCCAACCCTACAGCTCTAGGATTTGTCTGAGACATTCCTTGCTCTAACGAGCTTGCGGTCCTGGTAGAGAAAAGGAGTGTTATCCCCATTTAGGCCTTTTTTAAATGGCCCACCGCTTGGTGGGGGGCAATCCATGGTCACACCTCTAAGAGGGGGGGGGACGGACGGATGCAGACGGGTGCACACCCATCTCCCACCCAGCCCCACCCATGCCCCTGCACGGAGCAACCTGCGTTTTCACCGGTTGCTCCATGCGGAGGCGATGGTGGAGGTATGTGTTTCATGGGAGTAGGCACGCCCACACGCCCACCTGCTGCTGCTTTTCCCATGTCCACTGGGCAGGCATGAGTGGATGCGTCTCCTTTAAAAAGGACCATAGAGGCATGGGGGGATGGGGCACTTGTCTTCTCTACAAGGGCCACACAGCATTTGGGGAATCTTGGGGCAAAATCTGCAATTCAGCTCCCCGTTTCTAGGTTTGAGGATTTGGGAGGCTATCTCAAACAGGAGCTCGGAGACAAACCTCTCCTCTTCCCCACTGCACCCCCAGGCAGCCCACTGTGTCTGAGGCCACCTAGAAATGAAGGCCCTATACAGCCTCTCAACCAAAACACCTTCTCTCCTGGCTCACACTGCTGAGACAAAGATCCAGTTTCCGTCCACACCACGACAGGTTTTAACTTACAGCCAAGGCAAGAGTGGTGGAAGCACCGGAAGGGGACTTACACTGAGTGCGTGGATGTGGAGCAGGGATGGGGAACCCTTTTTCCCTCCCAAAGGCCACTGAGAATTAGTACCAGCTCCAGGGGGTGCATAGAAGTTGGGGGCAGGGATGTTTAAGGGGTGCGCTTAGGAAAAGGAAGGTCCTGATCATCAATCTGTGCCACGGATCTGTCCTCTATCCGAGCGTGCCTGCCCTCAGCTCTGCCCCCTTCCCCAGAGCTCTGTCTTTCAGCGCTTGGGGATAGGAACTGGATCCAGGGGCCAGATCCAGGAACTGGAAAGGGGCCAAATAAAAACTAGCCACAGGCCACGTTTGGGCCTTGGGGTTCTCCACGCCTAGTGTAGAAGGAGCGTGCGTGTGTGTGTGTGCATGCGTGTGTGTGTGTGTGCGCGCGCGCACAAGGCATGAGTATACGTAGAAAGTTGAAACTGGAAAGGCTTTGGATTGGATTCAAGGTTTTTTATTTCAACCCGTCTGTAATTACAAATAAAACCATGAAGAGAGAATTACTACCCACTCTCCCAAGCGCTGCCTGGATTGCCAAGTGACCCGTATAAAACAGAATAAGATGAAATGAAAGACTCTGGGGACAAAGTCCCCTAGACCTCAGTTTGATTAAATTCCACGCATCACGAGACAAAATCAGATGGCCGCGTTCATTCAGCCCTGAATAATCAACCCGAGACTCATTTTTCTGCTTCCTTTCAAGAAGAAATTCACAGCGACTTTCCTGATCCTTGTGTCATTTTGAAAAGGACACAAAGCGACATCACTCAGGCTGCCTCTCAGCAGTCAGTGACGAAATACATTTGCAACAATAACCTGGGAGGGAGATTTTCAAATGTGCGGGCAGCGGCACCAAACTCCCATTTGAAACTCCCAGGAAGACAGGGGAGCAAAGGATTGCCTTTGAAAAATATTTTGCCTGGCAGGATCTGCCCTTTGTTTCCTTCTGGTGTGATGTTATCTGTTCTGCGTGAAGATTGTTTCGAACTCAGCAGCAGCTAGTGCAGAACATGGCGGGCCGTCTTCTGACAAGGGTGGGTTGCCGGGAGCACGTTACACCTGTGCTTTGGGCTCTGCGCTGGCTACCAATTGCCTTCCAGGCACAATTCAAGGGGCTGGTTTTGACCTCTAATGTCTTAAACAGTTTGGGCCCAACGCATCTGAAGATAGCCTCTCCCATGTTCCATCACGATGCTTAAGGCCAGCCAAGAACAATTCCATGATGGCGCCAAGCACGGTACAGTCAAGGTCCATAGCGAGGTTTTTCCCGGTGGTTGTCCCACTGCACCATATCCTCCAACATTTGGCAGCAAAAAGGGTGCACTTCATGTCACTGCGAATTTGTTATACAATTTGCATGTGCTTCTGAGTCAAAATTCTTAAATGGGTGCATTGACTTTGGCTCGCAAGTTTTAGTTTAAAAGACACTCGGAGGATCCCAGGTGGTGCAATGCCAGTCCCTTTCAGCAGCTAGAGAATCATCTCCCACAAACACACGCGTGCCCCTTCTACCTTTTTTAAGTTTTCATCTTGCTCCATCCCACCTGGGTGTTGTTTACCTTTCTTTGTTCTTTGATAGCAGTGCTTATCCCAAGATTTTTAAAGTGAGAAAAGGTGCTCTACCCGCATCCCTCAGCAATGAGTCTCAGCTCTTTCTCCCACTGGATTAATGATCCCCTTTGTCTGCTAAACCCGGTACAAACCTTACACTGCTGGGAGCCTGGTAGAAGATAACAAAACCTGTTACTGTACTGGCCCAAAAGGTACAATTGGAAGATATGAAGCTCTGGGACTCCCCCTGGAAGTTCACCAAAGTCCAACCCTGAGCCTCTTTTGGAGGCAGTATAAAACCTTCCTATTTGGTGGGTGGGAACAGGCTTTGTGGGGGGTGTTTTAGTGGGGGGTTACGATACGTATATACTGTATTTTGCTTACATGTTGTAACTTGCTCTGGGCCCTCGAGATAGGGTGGGCTATAAGCCCAAATAAACCATCAATCCATCAATAAACAGCGTGTGAACGCCCATCATGGAGAGGGCGTTCTCGAACTTCTCGGTGGCCAGGCCGCGGTTGTGGAACTCCCTCCCGGAGGAGGCTCGCCTGGCCCCAGGCCTGCTGGCCTTTCGACGTATCTGTAAGACTTGGCTGTTCGCCCAGGCCTTTGGAGGGGAGGGTGGGGGAGGTGGGTTAATTTTTGTGGGGGGGTGTTTTAAATTTGTTTTAATTATGATATTGTAGATTTTTTTATGTTTAAAAATTGTTTTATATTATGTTGGAAGCCGCCCCGAGATGCCGTAGGCATGGGGGGGCGGCATATAAATAGAATAAAATAAATAAATAAATAAATAAATAAATTAAATAATCCTTTCTATTTTCTCTTTCTCTAGGGCTGCATTCCCATCTGTGGCGGCAGAGAGAGCAGTAGGGCTGATGCGGCAGCAGCTTTTACCACGCCGCGATTCCGTTCCGCCATTTCGGAACTGCCCTCGCCACACCGCGACTTTTCTGCGGATATTCCGCTAATTCCGCCGGAATTCTGCAAATCGCGGAATTGCGGAAAAATTGCGGGAAAATTGTGGAAATCGCGGAAAACTGCTATTCCGCTATTTTTTTGCGCTGGCGGAATTGCGGAAATAGCGAAAATGTCATGTTTCCACGATTCCACTAAGTTGCGGAATTAAATAAGCGGAACCGCGGAATGAAACCGCGGAATGAAAGCCTCTGCCATGCCGTTCCACTAATTGCGGAAACACTGTTTCCGCCGGAAATAGCTACCGCTGCGATATTCCGCTACAGCCCTAGAGAGCAGTGAGGGAAAACGCGGAAGCGGGGAGGAGCCAGACGACAGGAAAAGCGCCGGTGCGAATGGGGATCTGCCGGTGCAAATTGGAGAAGCCGCGGGAGCTCCCCATTCGCACCGGCTCTTTTCCTGTCATCCGACTCCTTCCCGCTGCCGCGTCTTCCCTCGCCGCAGCAGACGGGAATGCAGCCAAAATCTGCCTTTGCAAAGTGCTCTCCCCTTCACCGTTGCCAAACCACTCTGCATTCCCGTCCTTAAGCAGAGATTTCAAAGGAAATCGTGTCAGCATCTCAGCCCAGCAAACAACCCGTGGCTATTTCACCATCCTCTTCCTTTATTAATGAACCCACTGATGGCTCTCCCAGCCCTGTCCTTCGGCTACATTGATTCACTCTCCGTGTTAGCTGCCTTGATTGATTACCCTTTGGCAGCATGCCCGTCTCAGTGTTCCTTGACAGATTTCATTTACTCTCACCCCCGACCTCCAAAGAGCTAGTTGACTGCTACTTGCTCCTTGGAATGACGGGCCATGATTCAGTCCTACCCATGAACAAGGGGATAGGCGAGACAGCCACCAACTTGGTCCCCATACTGGGGATTGAATAAGGGCCGTTTGAAAGAAATAAACACAACACTCATTCACACAGTACCCTTAAGAACCCAAGAAGTGCCACACTGGGTCAAACCAATGGGCCATCCAACCCAGAGCCTGTCTCCATTGTTCTTGAGACGTGTGCAACAGGTCATAATGGTGTGATTGCTGCTCACTCCCGGCCTTGACACTCACAGGTCTTATCCTTTGACCAGCGTGACTAACAGCCATTGATGGGCATATCCTCGAAGAATTTATCCAGTCCTCTTTTGGACCCAGTTATGAGTTTGGCAATCACAGCATCCTCTGGCCATGAGTTCCACAGGTTAACTTTTAAATGAATGAAAAACATACTTCCTTTTCTTTGTTTAAAATCAGTTGCCTGTTCATTTCATTAGGTGTCTCCTAGTTCTGTTACTTTGAGAAGTGGTTAATAACAGCTCCCTATTTATATGCTCTGTGCCACTCATGATTTTGTAAACTTTATTAATGTTGTTATTATGTATTTATATAGCGCAGGCAATGTACCCAGAACTTTACAGTCATCAATTATAAACAGGTCCCTGCCCCAGGAGGCTTACAAACTAAGAGAGGGAAGGGAGGGAAGATGAAGGGGAGGTAAACAGAGGGAAAGACAGGGAGACATTCACAAAGCTGCGAAGTTTCAGGTGCACATGCTTAGCTTAGTTATAGGGAGAAGGGGACCCTACAAAAATAAATCAGGGAGGAGACTAAGACTGTTTTGTCTCTCTGCATGGGTGGGTGGGGGGACTTGCATGAGGGCAATCTTCACTGCTCCATTCTTATGGGAATGAGTGCGCGTAGGAATGCTCTGTTCCGCTTTTCTCCTGCAAGAGCACTCACGCATGACCAGCTCCCCCGATGTAGCTCTTTCACGCGTGTTCTCGCGAGGTAAAAGCGGAATAGCACATTCCTACATGCGCTAATTCCCATGAGAACAGAGCCATGATTTCCCTCACGGAAGTCCCCCTCCCCTTCCCGGTAGCGTGAGAAAGAGGCAAAGAGGATGAGGAGCTAGGGAACGCCTGACGGAAGAGATAGGTTTTCAACTTCTGTTATATCTCCCCGTCCCCTCAGGCATCTCCTCTCTAAGCTGAAGAGCCCTAACCTATTGAGCCTTTCCTCTGTGCATCCTCCTCACAGGCCCAATGACTGACGTCAACCACAGAGAAGCGGTGATTCTACCACAGTCCCGCAACAGCGCCTCTCCCTGTAGCTCATGCTGTAAAGTCTGATGCTATCTGTTTTGTGAGCTCCTGGTTCAGCCCACAGTATCTCCGCCGCGGTGGCAGGCATGTCGTATTACTGTCTGCCACAGGGCGGGGCAGGGCGTAGCTAACATGGAGTTAGGGGACTCAGTCGAGCTCAGGCCGTGAATTCTGAAAGGGCCTTTTGCAAGTGACCTAAGCACTGCTAGGAAACGTTCAGATGGGGAAGAAGTGGGGCCAGCACCCCACCCACACCCACTCCGAAAATTTACTAGGGGTGTTGAAACCACGTGCAAAGGGCCCTACCGAAAAGGATGTTTTCAGAGTGGGTGGGGGTGGTAAAGTGCTGGCTCCACCCACTCTTAAAACTTTCTTCCCAGGGGGGTTGCTTTGATGGGGGAACTGGGTGACACCGGGAGCTGGGCAGCGCTGCCTTCATGGGTAAACCCTGCCCCCCCACCCTGGAGACTCCACCCACTTGCCCTTAGGGGGGGCCCATCATCGGGACAGAGGGTAAAAACAGACGTGACAGTGGCCCACTTTGGGATCAGCCAGCACGTGTGTTCCTGTGCCACCAGATGATGACCACAGAACTGCCCTGGAGCAAGTAGGTAACTAGCCAGGCTGCGTCCTTGGAAAACTCCAAGGTCACTGGGCTAAGGGCTCCCCATGCGAGCCACAGCGGAGAAGCCGCTGGCCCCGTCTTACCTACCGCGGGTCGGGGACTAGCTGCCTGCACGTCTGTTGAGCTCCCCATCCTAGTAACCTGAGCCGTGCAGGCCCAGCGGCAGGATAGCTCTCTGGCCGTGGGCACGTTTGTTCAGTGCCCTGACACAGCCTGGGCCATTTTTTCCTGCCCCAGGCTGGGCCGGGAAACCACCAGGCCACCAGCACATCTTTACCCACTGCCCCAGGCCCACCAAACTCGCTATGCCACTCGTCTGCCACCGGTGCTGGTTTCTCCGGTGAACAAATCTGCCAGAGGGTAGCGCAGGAGTGAGGAGCGAGTGGGGAGCCGGCGTGAAGCCAAAGGGGATTATCATATCGAATGTTACCACGGCTCTTTGCAGTATGCAATGCCTCTCCCTATCCCAGGAAGCACGGGCAGGCTTCCTGCACCGCACAGCACCTGGAAGAAAACAGGAATCACTCACCAGATGACCAGGGTGACTGGAGACCCAGCAGGGTAGCATACACCGCCAGAGGCGGTGCGGTCATCAGCCAGGGTGGCCAGATCTCCCCTTTAAAAGAGAACACTTATGAAAAATACATGGCGCAAGGCTGCATGGGAACCAACGCAGCCCTGCAACATGTATTTTCATAAGCGTCCTCTTTTAAAGGGGAGGTGTGGCCACCCCCAGAGGAAGCGGGGGGGGGGGGAGTGCTAGAGCTTATCAATGGGGTATGAGGAGAAGGTGGAGTATGCATGTGTATGAATACGGGGATAGCAAGTGGAGAGGACCCCGAACTCCCCGTTTGGGGTACACACAGCATGGAACTGTGTGGCAGAGTGGTGCCACAATAGGTTAATACACCTTTAAGAAGGAACTAATTTGGCCACCCACAGGAAAAGGAAGTGGATGGGTGTGGCCTGTGGTATAAAAAAGCCTGGTAAGCAGGAGGAAGTGATTTGCTAAAGAGCTAGCCAGGGACTGTGATTGTGGCTAGCTCTGCTAGATGGACGGTAGACGGGGAAGAGGCTTGGTGCCTGGCCAATGGACTATTTGAGTGTGAATAAATGGTGATTAAGCCTGACCCCCCTGAGTGGCAACCTCCTTGGGTGCCGATCCTGAAAACACTTACCCCCATGGTGACGTGACAAACAGTTCATCCAGTTTGGGGCCATGGAAAGTTCCCACACAAACGAATGGCTCCCCCAGCTAAGGAGGGAGTAGGTTATTGGGGGCACCCCAAATCCCTTAGAAAAACCCCATAGAGCCAATACGATCAAATGGCAAGAAAGCAGATTTCCGCTAAATATTAGGAAGACCGTCCTAATGGTAAAGAGCTGTTCGACAGTGGAGCAGACGGCCTAGGGCGCTGGGGGGCTCCCCATTTGCTGGAGGCTTGACGGCCATCTGTTGGGGATGCTATAGCTACGGATTTCCTGCACTGAGCAGGGGGTTAGACTAGATGACCTCTGAGGTCCCTTCCAACTCTAAAATTCTGTGATTCTGTGAAGAGCTAGAGAAAGCTGGGAGGAAGAGTGATGTTTTTTATTTATTTATTTAATTTAAATGTATATGCCGCCCTTCCCAGAAGCTCAAGGAGGCTCACAAACCATAAAAAGTGCTACTAATAATAATTTCTATAATGCTACTAGGCATTCACAGCACCTCACAGTCACAAATTTTCAGAGACAGGTTCCTGCCCCAGTGAGCTTACAATCTAAGATGGACACGGGTGAAGAGAACACACAGGGAAAGATAGACACACACGTATCCCCATTTTACAGATTGGGGAACTGAGGCTGAGAGGTGGCTTCTCAAGGCCACCCAGTAAGTTCATGGCTAGGGCTACATCACATTAATACAGCCACCATTCTGGACAGAGGTGTGGCACTGCTGCCCTTTCGATACAGTGCTGTGTGTTGACTTATTATTATTATTATTATTATTATTAGCATTTATATAGCACCAGCGATGTACCTGGCGCTTACAAAGAATAAGATAGACACGGTCCCTGCTCGAGAGCTTACAATCTAAAGACAGGGGGAGGGGAGACAGGGAAGGGGAAAACAGAGGGAGAGACAAGGGATGCAACATTCATGAGGATGCGAGAGCTCAGGTACACTCTCTTGGCTTGGTTACAGTAAACTGGGAGTTTGAAATAACAGGTGGGGGATAATCCTGGATGGGGATGCTTAGCAGGAGTTTGGAAAGGCAGCCCAGAAGAGGTGGGTTTTGAGGAGGGACTTGAAGGCGTGGAGGGTGGGGGCCAGGCAGACGAGGGCAGGGAGGGAGTTCCAGGCGTGCGGGGCAGCAAGTGAGAAGGGACGAAGGCGGTTGGGGGAGCAGGGGAGGCATGGAAGGGGATGGAAGAGGAGCAGAGTGCTCGAACAGGGGTTCGGAGAGAGATCAGGGCAGAGAGGTAGGGGGGAGTGAGGTTGTGAAGGGCTTTGTAGGTGAAGAGGAGGAGCTTGTGCAGAATACGCTCAGGAAGAGGGAGCCAGTGGAGAGAGGAGAGGAGAGGAGAGTCACTGCAGGATTCCTCAGCCTGGCCTGATCCCCATGGTGAGGATGATTTTGTCCCAGGCACTCCCTGGCCTCAGTGGGGGATTAGCAGCAAGTCAGTGGCGGGGCAGCCTAGAGGTAAGTAGAGGCTCCAGGAGCAAAGGCAGGCTGCAGAGGGCTGGGAAACAGGACTCCTCGGGTCCGAGCCATGGAAAGCTTTCTCTGGTCAGTCCTATGCATTTAGGGCTGCCATACCTCCCCTTTAATCCAGGACGCTTATGAAAAATACATGGTGAAGGGCTGCATTGAAACCCCTTTCCATTAAAGGGGAGGTACGACCACCCTATACGCACTGGGGGTGGGGAGGAGTGTTTGGACAGACACCCACCCCAGGAGCTGTCCTGCCCTCCCTGTTGTGTTCAGTTCAACGCAGATCTCCTCACGCCGGTGCGCTGGCTTAGTCGGGCCTCATCTGCCGTTGGTCTTGGCTGCTTTCCCGGTCGCCCGCATTGCGCAGTTGCAAGCAAGACAAGAGCAGCCTGAAGCCAGAAGCTCACTCTGCTGCTTAGGACTCTGCGGGAGAAACCGTACCCCTGAAACCCCCTTTCTCTGGCAGAAACAATTCACTCGGGTAGCCGGGATGGCTACGCTAACGACCCCCACCATCATTGCCCGCCCGGATTCGTGCTGCCAGTGCGCAGAGCTTCCCCCGACAAACCCTTTCAGCCTGGAATCGTTTCTCAGCCTCATCCATCAAGTGCAGGACAACTTGGTCTTCAGCTGCCCAAGCTGCTCGGCTTCCACCTGCGTTCATCCGCTGCACTTCGGATGACCGTCAATCTGCTAATGCTCGCAGGCCTCAGGCCAGAAGGGGCAGGCGGGCTGGCAAAGCTATTGCTGAGACAGCAAGATTTTGTCCTCCCTCTCCCCTCCCAGCCTCTGCTAAGAAGCCAATGATTTTATTCTATTGATTGATTGATTTAAAATTGATATCCCGCCCTTCCCCTAAAGCCCGGGGCAGCCTACAATAATAGCACATCAAAATATATGAAAATCCCCCTGAAGGGCTGCAGGTGCCCTGACACCACTGTTCTCAGAGCCCAGCTGCGCTGCTCCTGCTGCTGGTCCTGAGGCCCTGGGAGACCTTCTTCTACCTCTGTTCTTGCTCCTGGTCGGCTTCAAGCCCTGCTGCTCCCGAAACCTGCAGCGGCAGGGGTCCCGGGGCCCATCAGGAGAGGCAAGAAGATTCTCGGAGCTCTGCCATGTCAGTTCTGAAGCTCCTGAGAAAGGCCCTTCTGGCGTGGTTTGATGCTCCCTCAGGGCCTACCCCACTATCCCAGGCCACAGTGATTCCGAGTCCAGCCCCGTGGATAGGGAAGAAGGAGGGATAGGTAGGAATTGGGGGGTTTCCCTGGTTCCTGGCTCTCATTGTCCCCAGATCTGAAGGCCGGGCCAGGAGACAGCATTTGGATGACCCCACAGAACCCAGCGCAGAGCATTCCACCCTGTCGCTAGAATGCAGTTTCTCCCAGTTTGGGTATGTTGCTGCCTCCTGCTGCGCATTTCCCTTTGCTCCACAGCCTCAGGGTCTTGGCAGGGCTTCACCTCCTCCCTCCAGGCATTGCAAAATACAAATCAATCTCCCAAGAAGCTGGGAGAGCTTACCGCCAATGGCGATCTCAGACTTGCCAAAGAGCAGCATTCTCAGTGTCTTGGGCAAATAAACGGTGACGCCATAGTCCTCCGTACACCCCCAGACCTGCAGGAGACGGATGATCTGGATACAATTCTCCTGAGGGAAGGCCAACGTGGAGGATGATCGAGAACAGCTTCCAGGCAGCGATGCATGGAATGGTTTCCCAAGGGAAATGGTACCAAAATTTGTCCCCGGGGCCACGTTAAACCAGGGTGGACTAGACCCCCACGGGACAATCCAGAGGATGAAGGAGCTTACATGGATTCATAGGACATTCCTGTCTCCGTCACTGGATGACTGAACTGAGCAGCTCCCATAGTGCACATGTATTAGCTCTGGCTGGTTGAGGCGGCCTCTCTGCACTCCATTTCCCCTTCCCAGCTGTTTTGCAGATGTGCTGTCCCTTGCCCCAAATCCCTCTTCGCAGATTCCAGCTGTTCAACAGATACACACATGGCTCTCATTTCCAGTAAAATCCAGCTGTTTTGCAGATGTGCTGCCTCTTTCATCTCCCCCTCCCCCCCCCTCAATTCCGGACAAAATATATAAATTACCTCCTACATGGGGAGCAGCTAGGTTGGAATGGGCTTCCCTCTGCCAGCAGCAGGGGACTCAGCTGGATCAGGGAATGTGGACCCTGGTACATCACTACTTCTTGCCCCTATGATAACAACGCCCGTGCGTCGTCCATGGATACACTGCCCCTCGGTCTCTCCCCAAGTCCAGCTATTATGTAGATGTACTTCCTCTCCCTATCCTCCACCCCGGCAAAATCCAGCTGTTGTGCAGGTGCACTGGCAACCTCCCTTCTGCAATCCAGCTGTTTGCGGATGCCGGCTCTCCCGATCTACAGGTTTTCACAGCCTTCTACTGAGCCCTGGAGAAACCGTGCTCATAAATGACATTATTAGCTGGATTTCCCATGAGTGGGGGAAAGCTGCTGTGTTTGTACGTGTGTGATGTCCACCCATAATAGCTGTTGATCCCACAGGCCAATTTCAACCAAATTTGGTAGAGAGCCGGAAAGCCCAAAGGTGAGGAACTTGCAATAATGTAACAATAGGGGGAAAGAAAATCATAGAACTGAGCCTCCAGGATCATCTGCTCCTCAGACAGGATACCTGGTACTCAAAGCATCCCTGACAGATGCCTGTCCACCCAGTCTTTTCCTGGACCCCTTTTCTTGACCACCACAACCCCCCTAGGCAGCTTGCTCCGCTGTTGTACTATTACAGCAGTTAGGACCTTTCCCCCCTAATATTTAAACTAACCCTACCTTCCTGTAATTGAAACCCATTGTGTTTTGTCCTGTTTTCACTAGTCATGGAGAACACACACCCCCATCTTTTTTGTGGCCATCTTTTAGACATTTTGAAGGCTGTTAGTGTGTTCCCCTTAATCTCCTTTTCACTAGGCTATACGTGCCCAGCGCTGCCAGCCTTTCCTCCTAGGGCTTGTATTCCAAACCCTTGCTCATCTTCAGGTAGAAACAGATGTGATGGTGGCCCACGGCCCACTGGCACACGCTGCCAGATGTTAGCCCGGGACTGCGCTGGGGTGGGTAGGTGGCTAGCCCAGGTTGTGTCCTCAGAAAATCTCTGAGGCTGCAGCCCAGGCGAAGGGCCGCTGGCGAGCACATGTGTTCAGCCCCTCCACCTCCACCTCGAAGCAGGGGCTGCCATGGGCCGAGTGGGATGGCTGGTCGCCATGGCAGAGGGTGGAGCTGGCTGCCCGCAGGTTTGCTTAGCTCCCTGCCCTGCACAGGCAGCAGGACAACTCCCCAGGCGCGGGGATGTTGTTCTGTGCCCCTCCCTGAGTTGACTGTGGCTCCCTGCCATGGGCCAACATCTCTGGTTTTACCCTTTGTTGCTCTTCTCGGAAACCTTTCAGGTTTTGCCAAGGTGGTGGTGTTTGTTTAAATGGAGAGCCTAAAAGTGAACACAGTACTCCAGGAGACAGCGCTGAGTAGAGTAATCCTAAATTCTCCCTGGCTCTGGGATAGGATGTTTCTTTTAATACAAGACTCAAAATGGTCTTGGCCTTTTTTGCAGTAGCATCACACCACAGACTCCTGTTCAGTGTGCGATCCCCTATAACGGGGGTGGGGTGGGGTTGGGAACCTCAGGCCTGGAGGCCAAATGCAGTTTGCAGCAAATGTTTTTGTGGCTCCTTTCCAGTTCCTGGATCTGGCTTCTGGATCCAGTCCCTACCCCCAAACACTGAAAAACTAGGCTCAGGGTAAGGGAGCAGAGATGAGGGTAGGGAACAGAGCCATGGCACAAATCCATGATCTGGACTCCAGCAAGGATTCACCCATCCAAGGTTCAACCCATGACACATAGTCCATTGGTCTCCCTCATCTCCCAATCCAGCTGTTTTGAAGGGAACATTATTTCTTCCCTTTCCCAATTCAGCTGTTTTGCAGGTACTCTCCCTCTCCCCTACCTAATTCCAGCTGTTTTACAAGCAACAAGCACACCACCACCCCTTTAAATCCAGATGTTATGCAGGTGCACTACCTTTCAAACCAGTTGTTTTGCAGAGCAGCTTTCGCCCATCCAAATCCAGCTGTTTTGCAAGGGCACTGTCCCCCCCCAATTCAGCTGTTTAGCAGGGTGCACTACCTCTCAATCCAGCTATTTTTCAGACCAACTGCACCCATTCAAATCCAGCTGTTTTTCAGGTGCACTACCTCTCAATCCAGCTGTTTTACAGGCACACTGCTTCCCCCGTTAAATCCAGCTGTTTGGGCTGGTGCATTGCCTCTCAATCCAGCTCTTTTGCAGGCTAACTCCCTCTCTTTTCCTCAGTCCAGCTGATCTGCAGGGGGCACTGCCTCTCTTTCCCCCCCCCATCCAGGTGTTTTGTAGAGGTACTGTTTCAATCCAGCTGTTATGTGAGAACACTGCCTTTTCCTTCTCTGCCACTCCAGCTGCTTTGCAGGTAGCACTGCCTCTTGATCTAGCTGTTTTGCAGGAGCAATGCCTCTTTCCCACCCCCACCCCCATCCAGGTGTTTTGCAGGGGCACTGCCTTTTCCTCCCCTCCTCCAGATGTTTATGGGGGCATTACTTATCAATCCAGCTGTTTTGTAGGCACACTGCCTCAATCCAGATGTTTTGTAGGCGCACTGCCTCAATCCAGCTGTTTTGTAGGCACACTGCCTCTCAATCCAGCTGTTTTGCATGCACACTGCCTCAATCCAGCTGCCTCTCAATCCAGCTGTTTTGCAGGCGCACTGTCTCTCAGTCCAGCTGTTTTGCAGGTGCACTGCCTCTCCGTCCAGCTGTTTTGTAGGCGCACTGCCTCTCAGTCCAGCTGTTTTGTAGGAGCACTGCCTCTCAGTCCAGCTGTTTTGCAGGAGCACTGTCTCTCAGTCCAGCTGTTTTGTAGGTGCACTGCCTCTCAGTCCAGCTGTTTTGTAGGCACACTGTGTCTCAGTCCAGCTGTTTTGCAGGACCACTGTCTCTCAATCCAGCTGTTTTGCAGGAGCACTGTCTCTCAGCCCAGCAGTTTTGCAGGAGCACTGTCTCTCAATCCAGCTGTTTTGCAGGAGCACTGTCTCTCAGTCCAGCTGTTTTGCAGGAGCACTGCCTCTCAGTCCAGCTGTTTTGCAGGAGCACTGCCTCTCAGTCCAGCTGTTTTGCAGGAGCACTGCCTCTCAGTCCAGCTGTTTTGCAGCACTGTCTCTCCCCCCCCCCCCCCCAAATCCACCTGTTTAGCAAACGCTGCTCTCAGTCCGTTCCCCCACTCCAGCTGTTTTGCCGATGGGCGCTGCCCCTTGCCCGCGTTCTCTGCCCGCCGCTGTCTCCCTCCCTCCCCGGGCCGTGCCAGGAGGAGGCCGGGCACATGGTGGTTGGGGGCACGGATGGAGGATGCCGAGAGGATCCCATGTGGGTGCAGCCGGGTGAGGAGCCGGCTGGCCCGGCCGGGTGCTAGAGGCGAGGGCGGGGTGGGATGGATCGCGATGGGCGGAGGCAGCTCCGAGCGAGGCGGCGCTGGCCGGGGAGAGTCCCAGCCGCCCGGAGCAGCAGCAGCAGCAGCAGGAGCAGCGCTCGCTCCCGGGCTGCTCCCATTGCCACGCACCGCACCAGCCCGGCCCCGGCCCCGGCCCGCAGGGGCACAAGGTGAGTGAGAGCCGCCCTTCGCTTTGCTCCGCGGGGAGAGCGGCCCCAGCAAACCCCTTTCCCGGGCAGCGGGGCGGGAGGCGCTCTCCAGGGAGCCTGCCCCAGCCTGTCCCCACGACATTTCCCACCATTGCGCCCCGCTTTGATCTGCTTTCTCCTCTGAATGGGTTGAAATGCTTCCATTGCAGTAAGCCGTCCCGAGCTGCCTCTGGCAGGCGGGGCGCGCCGGTAATAAGTTTTTGAAATAATAATACTAATACTAATAATTAATAATCAAAGTCTTTCAGATGGGGAGGGGACCTGGTGAGAGAGGGGGTGAGGGGGGGCAATAGAAAGAAAATAATGGGGTGTGATACCTAGGGAGACACTGCCCTTGCCCCCAACCCCCGCCCCACCCTTTGCTTATGCCCCAGTTGCCACCCCATTAAATACCCCTATTGTTTCTATTTGAGCTACTGTTTAAAGCCCAGCCAGTCTGAATAACCCCCCACCCACCCACCCCCCAGCTGGCAGGTGGAGCTCAAACGAGGCGGGGGGGGGAACCCAGTAGGAATACGAGGTTCCTTCGCTTTCCCAAGCTTGGAAGGAGACCTGTCTCTTATACACATCTAGATGTGTATAAGAGACAGGCCTAGGGCGGTGGGGGGCTCCCCATTTGCTGGAGGCTTGACGGCCATCTGTTGGGGATGCTATAGCTACGGATTTCCTGCACTGAGCAGGGGGTTAGACTAGATGACCTCTGAGGTCCCTTCCAACTCTAAAATTCTGTGATTCTGTGAAGAGCTAGAGAAAGCTGGGAGGAAGAGTGATGTTTTTTATTTATTTATTTAATTTAAATGTATATGCCGCCCTTCCCAGAAGCTCAAGGAGGCTCACAAACCATAAAAAGTGCTACTAATAATAATTTCTATAATGCTACTAGGCATTCACAGCACCTCACAGTCACAAATTTTCAGAGACAGGTTCCTGCCCCAGTGAGCTTACAATCTAAGATGGACACGGGTGAAGAGAACACACAGGGAAAGATAGACACACACGTATCCCCATTTTACAGATTGGGGAACTGAGGCTGAGAGGTGGCTTCTCAAGGCCACCCAGTAAGTTCATGGCTAGGGCTACATCACATTAATACAGCCACCATTCTGGACAGAGGTGTGGCACTGCTGCCCTTTCGATACAGTGCTGTGTGTTGACTTATTATTATTATTATTATTATTATTAGCATTTATATAGCACCAGCGATGTACCTGGCGCTTACAAAGAATAAGATAGACACGGTCCCTGCTCGAGAGCTTACAATCTAAAGACAGGGGGAGGGGAGACAGGGAAGGGGAAAACAGAGGGAGAGACAAGGGATGCAACATTCATGAGGATGCGAGAGCTCAGGTACACTCTCTTGGCTTGGTTACAGTAAACTGGGAGTTTGAAATAACAGGTGGGGGATAATCCTGGATGGGGATGCTTAGCAGGAGTTTGGAAAGGCAGCCCAGAAGAGGTGGGTTTTGAGGAGGGACTTGAAGGCGTGGAGGGTGGGGGCCAGGCAGACGAGGGCAGGGAGGGAGTTCCAGGCGTGCGGGGCAGCAAGTGAGAAGGGACGAAGGCGGTTGGGGGAGCAGGGGAGGCATGGAAGGGGATGGAAGAGGAGCAGAGTGCTCGAACAGGGGTTCGGAGAGAGATCAGGGCAGAGAGGTAGGGGGGAGTGAGGTTGTGAAGGGCTTTGTAGGTGAAGAGGAGGAGCTTGTGCAGAAT
>QEPC01001730.1:1411678-1424180 GCA_003113815.1 Sphenodon punctatus
GGGGGGGGGGGGGGGGGGGGGGGATAACCCAAAGGATGACGAGGAAGGGGGGTGGGGAGATTGAGGGGTCACCATGATATGGGACAGGGAGGTCAGGGGTCACTGAGAAAGTGGGGAGGGCTTACTTGAGTGGTTAGAGCGCTGCAGAAAGTTCCTGGCTTGGAAGCCTCTGGCCCAGTGGCAGCCCCCCGTGCCTCCACTAAAGCTGCCACCGTTGCCACTCTGAAGGTATTGTGGGGCCTCGCAGCTGGTGCTTCCAGGGTCCCCCAGCCACTCCGTGCACAATTTCCTGCTCAGAGGCACAAGGCCTCTGAAAGCTCAGAGCCAGGGGGGTGTAGGCTCTGATCTCCTCTGCCAAAGATCTGTCCTGCTTAGAGATATGGCTTCCCCATGTTAATTTGGCAATACCTATGGCTCTTGATAGGCCAAGAAAATAACTTTGAAAAATAATTTTTTAAAAATCAAAATCTCAATTTTGAAAAATAATTTTTTTTACAAAATTAAAAATGGAAAATTTCAACAAATTGAAATTGCCGTTTCTCCCTCATTCACAGCAATGTTGTTTACCCTGGAAAGAGTATTAGGGCTACTCCAGGGCAATGAGAACATTGTGTCAAGGAGGGGACAAGACTTCATGCATCCAAAACCAATGGGGAGGGTCTCTGTTCCTCATACGTTGGAGGTTTTGTAATCTCCATCACTGGAAGTTTTTAAGAAGAGGCCAGATAAATATTGATCAAGGATGGCTTAGGGGAGACATGATAGCAGTCTTCCAATATCTAAAGGGCTGCCACCAGGAACATAAGAACATAAGTAGCACCATACTGAGTCAGACCAATGACCCATCAAGCCCAGTATCCTGTCTCCGACAGTGGCCGGTCTTGATCGCATGGGAGAAGAACCAACAGTCACAATGGACAATCCATTCCCCGTTGTTCACTCCCAGCTCCCGACAGTAAGAAGTTCATCCCATAAGCGACTTGGTTAATAACCATTAATGGGCCTACTCTCCAAGAACGTATCCAGTCCTTTTTTAAACCCAGCTCTACTACTGGCCTTGACAACATCCTCTGGTAACAAATTCCATAAGTTAATTATGTGTTGAGTGAAAAAGTACTTCCTTCTGTTTGTTTTAAATCTGCTGGCAGCTAGTTTCATGGAGTGTCCCCTAGTTCTAGTGCTATTTGAGAGGGTAAATAGCCGTTCCCTATCTACTCGTTCCACACCACTCAAGATTTTATAAACCTCTATCATGTCCCCTCTCAGTCTTCTCTTCTCTAAGCTGAAGAGACCCAGCTTGTCAAGCCTCGCTTTGTACGGAAGCCGTTCCATACCCTTTATCATTCTCGTTGCCCTTCTCTGCACCTTTTCTAGTTCCGCTATGTCTTTTTTGAGATGGGGCGACCAGAACTGCACACAATATTCCAGGTGCGGTCGCACCATCGATTTGTATAGCGGCATTATGACCTCCTCAGTTTTATTCTCTATCCCTTTGTGAATAAGTCCTAACATTCTGTTTGCTTTTTTGACTGCTGCTGCACATTGGGCTACCATCAAAAGCTGCCAAGGGATTGTTCTACGGGGCTGCAGAGGATAAGACTAGAAACAATAGGCTCAAGTTACAAGGAGGTCGATTTCAGTTAAATATCAGGGGAAACGTCCCAATAGTATGAGCTATGCAGCAATGGAACAAATTGCCTAGGGAGACAGTAAGCTCTCCATCACTGGATATTTTCAAATAGCAACTGGACAGCCGCCTTTTGGGGCCATTGTATCTGTAGTCATCCTGTGGCTCGGCAGGACATTAGACTAGACGACCTTGAAGGTTCTTTCCAACACAGTGATTCCAGGCACGGCGAATCCTGCCTCAGCGCATGGGGTGGGACTAGATGACCTTTGAGGGACCCTTCCAGCTCCAGAAGTCTAGCTTGCTATGTCAAGAAAGCAGAATGGAAACGGTTTCCATGCTTTGTTGGAGTAAAGGGCAGGTTGGTTGGTGGGAACGGCTTCGTGTGAGCACATGTTAAATGTGGGTGCGCGTGCATGTAGATATAGGTTTTGAAAACTTGTGCTATGGAAAGAGAAAACTAAATAACCTTGGATTTCTCTGAGCTCCATTTGTAGCCATGTGCATCATTGCTTTATTAATGTCCCCCTCTCACACACACACACACACTTCTTCTCCAAGGAAGTTGTTTGGGTTTTCTCCCCTTGAAGGGGGTGTTTTTATTCTGCTAGCTCAGGGTTACCAGATGCTTCATGTTGACTTGCATTGTTAGCATGACTAAGGGCTGATTGGCAACCCCATTCATGGAAGGTGAATAAATATTTGCCAAAATCCATCAGTTCCTGGGTTCCAGCTGCAGGTCGAGCAGCAAGGGTGTTAGCAAATAAGACATTAGCCCACACAGGGTGGGAATCCACCTGCCCATTTATTAGGTGTTTTTCCTCACCGGCCCCCTGGCCTCCACTCACCGGCCCTGAAGCCCCCACTCACAGCGGGGTCTTGAAGAATGTGGAGCCCACTGTGCGGGTGAATGCAGGCTAATGTGTGACCACATGTCCGCGTCCTGTCAATTAGGTTGCATGCAGCGCCTCCGCATATACAGGTCCGCCAGCACCATAGAGTTGTGTGTGGAAATCCTAGAGCATCCAAGAAACGACCGTTTCCTGGCCCCCTCTCTGCTCTTGCTAGGAGTGCCAGTGAGGGCTGCCCACAAGCACATGAAATACGCGCCGGGGGCTGCCCGTTTATTAGGCTGGACATGTTAAACATGTGAGTGGGCGGGGGCTGCACAGACTAAACCCGGACTGCAGCAGGCTATCGTCTCGTTTGTTTATACCCTAGGTTCATTGACCCAAACGTTATTTATTAATAAGGCTCGGCACTTAACATAACCCTCTTCCTCTCAATGAGCTTCTGAGAGAGGAATTAATTGTCGCTTTGCTTGTGATATCAGAAGCTGGAAACAGCTAATTGCTTCTTGCTTCCTAGATTTCCCAGCTGTTTTTGCAGATGATCTTTTATTTTCCAAATGAGTTGGACTGACTGGCTCTTTGGGCTGTGAGTACTCACACTCTGGCAGTCAGTGAATTTATTTATTTATTTTATTTCCCTAGATTTATTAGCCGCCCCCTCCTGCTACAGCAGCTCGGAACATTTTAAATATATAAAAAATATAAAACAATCTAATATAAATAACAATAGATAACAGCATAAAAGCAATAATTAAAACCCAAAGCAGAGCTGAAACCCACTCCCACCTCCCAACTCCCCACCCATCACCCGTCTCCCTTGCCGTAGGCCTGGCGGAACAGCCAAGTCTTACATTGCCTTCGGAAAGAGGGGAGGCGGTGGACCTCTGTCGGGAGGGAGTTCCACAGCCGCGGTGCGGTCACTGAGAACGCCCTCCCCATCGTCGCCACCCGGGATACCCGGGGGATTTTGAGGAGGGCGCTCCCAGCCAACCACAGGGGTCAATTCAAGACCCGGAGGGTGAGGTGTTCCTACAGATAGGTGGGGCCCAGGCCATTAGGTCAAAACTATATAGGGTGTCTGGGGACATAACGTCAACGGGTGTCTGAATGTGGGTGTTGACCTAGATACAAACACCGGTTTGAACACATGTTCACCATGTGGCGCTGTTTAGACACCCACTCCATCTTGGGGCAAATTGGTGTTTTGCTCGCCACCTGGTTTGAGCATGCAAGTGCTGCCACCTCGTTCCCCGTGTTGTACCTGCTAACACTCCACGTGATATCATTAGACACAACGTTGGCCACGTGTTCAACCGGAACACGCAGATTGTCCTTGTGATGCAATGGTGTTCACATCGTGTGTTCAGTGGGTAGCCAAACTGGTGTTGGGATTGTTATGGTGCTTACACACAACAGCCAAACACGTGCTTAGGGGTTATGTCTAAAGACACCCAAAATCTGACAATGGACCTCAGTACACATCAGAGGAGTTTGCAACATTCACCAAAGAGTGGGGTTTCAAACATATACTCACAACCCCATACTTCCCACAGTCAAACGGACTAGCAGAGAAATATGTGCAGCTTATGAAAAACATAATGAAAAAAGCAAAACAGACCAATCAAGACTTACATGTAAGCTTGTTGAGCAACAGAAACACACCAATAGTGGGAGAAGCATCACCTACCCGGTTGCTGATGAGCAGGCAACTAAGATCCAATCTTCCAACCATGGCAAGACAACTTTCAGCCAACATACAAAAAAGAGAGGAAATTAGAAAAAACATCATGAACTCCAGGATTAAGCAGAAAACATACTATGATAAAGGAACAAAGTCATTTGAGCCTCTGAAAGAAGGAGATCTGGTAAAAGTTCAACAAGAAGATGGACAGTGGAAACCAGCAATAGTAACAGGAGCTGCAGGAACACCACGTTGATACATAGTACAATTGGGGAGAAGAAAGGAGTACAGGAGGAATAGAAGACATCTGAAGTATGCAGGAAAGGAACAGCAAAAGGAAGGCCGCATACCTACGGACAGTGACGTGGAACTCGGCGGAGAGCTGCAATCCGCAGCAGAGGATACAGAACTCATAAAGGGACAGAATGAACCAGACGACAGAAGTGGTAATGCAACAGATGACAACACAAATAATCATGGAAAAGATACTCAAAAAAACGGAAATAGAATCCAACGTGACCTTCCAACAAATGGATCAGAGACAATAGTCCAGATATAGTTGACAGCTAAAGCCAAAGATTTGGAAGGACTATGTACAGCCATGAGAAGACAGCTTGGGGGTATGGAATGTAGAAAAATAAATAAATGAATAAATCAAAAAAAGGGGGGGATGTAATGTACAGAGCGAGCCAGGAGTGCATTCTTGTAGGCTACCACAGGGGGCAATAGAGTGCATTCCATACGGTTGTCGGAATCCTCTAGAACACTGAATGAAATAGGCTGTTTTTGTTTGAAAAGACAAGGTGGTGCGGCTTTTTGAGTTTCAGGACAATATACCTAGTAATGCTATGAAATGATGAGTAGTAGTAGTATTCCTCTTTCCCCCTGCTTCCTGCTGAAAAATACTGGCCCTTTCCTCACTATCTGGGAGACCTTTGTTAAATCACTGGGTGTCTTTAGACAGAACGTTAACGGGGTGTCTGAATGTGTGTTTTGACCTTGATACGTACACCGGTTTGGCCTTGTGTTCACCATGTGGCGCTGCTTAGACACGCGGCCCATCTTGGGGCAAATCGGTGTTTTGCTCGTCACCCGATCTCAGCACGCAAGCGCCGCGGCCTCGTTCCCATGTTGTACCTGCTAACACACCACGCTATATCAGTCGACACAACATTTGGCCCCATGTTCAGCCGGAACACGCCAATTGTCCTTGTGATGCAATGGTGTTCACACTGCATGTTCAACAGGTGGCCAAATGGGTGTTAGGATTGTTACGGTGCTTTATACACAACGGCCAAACACATGCTTAGGGGTTTTGACACCCGATCTTTGTTATGTCTAAAGACGCCCACTGTGTTGCTTCTGGAATGGTGTCTCTTCTCTGGTGACACAGCATTCATCTGGCCTCAATTCTGGTGGCATTGACCATTCATTCTGAATATACGAATTGCACACTGGCATTTCTGCAGAGTTGGAGAGGGAAGGGAAATCCCCATATCTGTGACCTCTCCTTAAGTTGGGGAAGTAACGATCTCAGTCTGGGGGTTGAGTTCCTTTGGTGTTCCAGCCAGTAGCTCCAGCTCCCTCTGTTGGCAACGAACCTAGTTCAGGAGTTCCTGGAGTTTCTGGTCCAAGGGATCATGGTCAATCCTCAAGGTTTCTTGTGGACTCCCATGCAATCAAGGATGCCAGCAGGATAACATTCAGGGGGCGGGGGAGCAGAGGGTGGAAGAGCTGCTTTGGCCCGCTAAGTTCTGATGTGACCATGCGCCTTACACAATGTTCAGAAAAACGGGCATCGTCATGCCAGAAAGAGGCAGGCCAAAAGGAATCCCCATCGCCCCTTTTCTGAGCATCATTTCATCATGGCTCTCCAAATCTCGAGTCCATCCTCGAGATTGGACTACTGTAACGCACTCTGCGTGGGGCTACTCTTAGTGACGATTCAGAGACTTCAGCTGGTGCAGAATGTGACGGAGACGGGTCACTGGGAGCACATAACACCAGTGCTCCGTTCACTGCACTGGCTGCCGATAGTCTTCCAGGCCTTATTCAAGGTGTTGGTTCTTACCGTTAAAGCCCTTTATGGCTTGGGCCCAGCTTACTTGCGGGACCGCCTCACCCCCTGGATCCTTGAGCGACCCCTGCGACCAGTCAGGGGCGCCATTCTCGAGATCTCTCGGGTTTCCCGGGGGGGGGGCGGTGATGGGGAGGACATTCTCGGTGGCAGCACCGTGGCTATGGAACGCCTGTCCTTCTGACGTCAGTGCAAGGCATGGTGAGGCGGACGGGTGATGGGTGGCTAGGGATGGGGATGGGATTTCTGTGGACTCCAGGCGTTTTTAGGTGCCTGAACTGAAATTAATTTTGTATTCTTGTTTTTATTGTTTTATATGGATTTGAAATTGTTAGCGGCCCCGAGTTGCCACGGGCCAGAGGGGACGGGGTATCAAATTGTATAAATAAATAGAAATAAAAAGGGGCAGGGACAAATGAGAGGTGCAACCTCACCCTCTTGCTGCCCCCACATCCCACAGGCACAGCCATTCCAGGCTGAGCCTACAGGGAGAGATAGGCTAGACATCCTAAATAAACACATAATTGGCCACCGGGGAGCTGTTAGGAAATTGCTGTGAGCCAGCTCGGGGAGGGAACTATAAAGAGGGAATCCGGGACAGCTGGACAGAGCAGTGGGGGAGATGGTTCCCTGAAGAGAGAAGGGAAAGCCTGACTGGAAATCAAGCCAGGTTGGCTTGGAACCTCGACCTCTAGCCGAGGAGGGGACCAGGCGACAGAGCCGGGGGCCCTGCTTAAGGATGCCATGAGGTTAGTGCCGGCCTGCAGGAGCTCTGCGGAAGGGTAAGTGTCGGCTGGTTCGCTGTTTGGGGCCTGAATCCCCAGCTGGGGAGGAGACTGAGAGAAAGTCTCTCAAAGCCACCATGGAAGAGGAGGGCAAAACCTCGTTGGGGGCGAGTCAGTTGCCCTACTTGGGGAAACTGAGGCGGGGCAAGGCGCGTGCGGCTGGTCTCCCAGCTGCACGACAACATCGTACGGCTTTCCGAATGAGAAATCCCGCGGCTGTTCTGCTTTGAAGAACAAATTCCAAGGCAGCGGCTCTTTGTGCCCTTGGTTGGGACGAGGAAACGTCCCAAGGGAACCCAGTCAGTGCGCCTGGCAGCCTCCCTGGTGAAGGATTATTATTATTGTTGTTGTTATTATTTTGAATTTAGATCCTGCCCTTTTCCAGAAGGACTCAGGGCAGCTGGCAATAAGTTAAGAGGCAATCGCAAAATGGGCAAAGGGTTAATCCCCTCCAACCAAGCCACCCTAGAACTGCACTTCCTACCACCCCACAGTCCCATATATCGCAAAGCTGCAAACATTTTTCTCTGATAAAAAGACCAAAAAGAACCCAGCATCCCCTCCACATTTCTACCCACTCCCTTGCCTCTCCTCCAAGGGGGTGCCTTATTCCCTTCTTTAACGTAACCCCCCTCCATTACCCCACGCGCATACGCCCTCTTTTGCAAGGGGGGAGGGAATCTCATAGTATACCAACCCCTTAAAAACAACCCCCCTGCCTCCTTACCTCCATCCCTACAAAAACATTTTAAACAGAGCGAGACTAACATTAAAGCAAACAAAAAGCTATTTCCAAATCTCACTGCCAGTTTGTCCGGCCTTGGCATAAGGGAGAAGTCTGGGACTTTGGAGCCTCCTTTGATTGTGCCTCTGTACGGGCTCCTCTGCGGGGCCAGGCATTCATGGAGTCCTGCCTCAGCAAGCGGGGCTCCCCACGGTGACAGGAGGCTCCCTGAGCCGGCAGCGTTTTGTGGAATGTTGATCAGGAGGGTTTTCCTGTACGGGCGCCATTTTGTGTCTTGCTGGTGGCGGCCCTTGTGGTTTCTGTCTGCCCTAACTCCCTCTTATGTTGGGAGACCAGCTGAAAGTCTGCTCCCTTTTGCTGGGATAAAGGTGAAATCCTGGTTCCTTCTGACTCCACACAAAGCCAGAATTTTACCCCAAATTTGTCCCACTTGAGGTCCGTGATAGGGGGCTGCTTTGGTTTTATGGCTGGCCTCGTGAACACCTACCTCTTCTGTCAGGCTTTCCCTACCTCCTCATCCTCTTAGTCTCCTGATTATTTTAGGATGTTCCCTGCTAAGCACAACGTGCACTGCAACTTTGTGGATGGATTCCTGTCTCTCCCTTTGTCTCTCTCCCTTGTCTCTCTTAGACTGTAAGCCCACTGGGGCAGGGAGCTGGAATCATACCAAGACTGGTATCCATCTTTTTAACGAAAGCTAAAACAACCCAAGAGGGAGCTCTCCAGCAATGGTAGAGGAGTTGGCAGACAAACTTTGTTGCAAGAAACTAAACCAACTGATGGCTGTCTGGCTTGTTAGAAAGAGGCGTAACAGATGACTGGGGAACAGTGGGTGTCTTTAGACCAATCGGGGGCTGACCACCCCGGGTCCTGCTCTGGCGGTACCCAACCCTGTGCCCCCCATGTGCAGCCCTGCCTGCGCCAGGTTTACATGGACCCGGCAGCTACCACAAGCTGAGCCTTTACTCCTTACTCTTTGGGGCACCACTGTCACGGGTTTGGGAGTCCACACCCCCACTTTACCGGGTTTGAGTGACTCAGTTTCCCTTGTGCACAGTTCTCTTGAAATCAGTTCTCTCTCTGGCTAATTCAAGTGTGCTGCAATGAAACTTCTTGTCATACAATGGCCCGATCCTTCCCATTTCCAGACTCTTTACTCTCTGGGTTCGCAAGAGCTTGAGGGCTCTTGTAGCTCAGTTGTGTTCCAATATTAGACACTTTCCACTTCTTTATGAAATAAGAAGTAACTTTATTGATTACATAAACAAGATAGTTAAACAGAGTGGTAATAGAAATAAAAGGTAAATATAATGCATTCCTAACTTAAGTTGGTTGAGTTCCTAAGTTATTCATCTTACTCCTAGCGAGTCCACAAGTTCTGGTTTCTCAGCCATAAAGGTAACGTCTGGCTGGGCACTTGACTTTTGAGAGCGGAATCTCTCTCTCAGTTCATGCTGCCCCAGCCTGTTGCTGACAGGTTGCTCATTCGTATGTAGATGCTCAAGCTGGCTTTTCCAAGAAGAGTGTTTTCTCCTCTGGGATTTCTCTCCTTATATAGCATTTAACCTTCTTTGTCTCGGATTTCCCGCCTTTGGGGAATAGTGGGTCACGTAGCCAACCTAGGTAAACATGGAAGTTAATTTGCATCTCCACAGGGCTGTCTAGCAAGCCAGATGTTTTGAATACACTTTCTGTTATCTGTTTGCATGTTCTGTATTTTTTGGAGTCTGGTGCCAGAGCTTTAATTTGATTTCTACCGTTCTCAGAGTTAACATTACAAACATGTGGAACCTTGGACATTACATAGTATACATGTATAGTAACATTACATACATGTGAAACCCTTGGCACCCCACATTTACCAAACATGTAGTCCCGTGTTACACGTGTGTGACCCCATGTTTCTCCGTGACACCCCCCCACACCATAGAGCTGCAGGCGGATCGCCCAACACTCTAGCCTACCGCCCACAGCTTTGGCGTGTTGCCTGGGGCAACCCGCGGATGCAAGCGCAGCCGCAGCAGCTGCCCGCCGAGTAGACAGACCTCAGCTCTGCCTCCGGCCAGTGCCCCAGGGTTGGGCAGCCTGCTTCGCTGGCGGTGCTCGGGAATGTTCCAAAGGCACCGCCAGTGGGCTCCGCCTGCACACCTGGAGACCCGCCTTTAGACAGACAGGCCGCCGGGGTGTGAGGCAGAGCAAAGCCATGGGGGCCCTCTGTCTAAAAGCACCCATTGCCAGTGCCTTCATGGGGGAGAAAGTGTCCTCTGAAGAGCTAAAGAGTTCTTTAATCTAGCCGAGAAAGGGAGAACAAGTTACAGTCACTTGGGACAAATTCTAATTGGAAAGGAGGCACCGCACTGTGTCCTGGGGCCAGCACCACTCTGGAAGGGGCAGTTGTAGCTGTTTAATCAGCTTTGATTTCTCCTACAGCTCAGTGTGACGGGGTTGAAATCTCTCTGCCCCACTCTAGGCTAGATGTGACTCAGTTTCCCCCACTGGACCAGCTCAGTCCAGAACTGTCCAACCCGTCCTTTGCCTCTGAGTTCTCCAAACCACAAGTTCTTCAGCAGGCTTGCCTGAGCTTGCTGGCAGGGTCGGCCATAGGATTTGCAGGGTCCAGGGCGAAAATAAAATGCAGGGGGGGCCTGGTGGCCCCTCCCCCTTGGGGGCAACCTCTGTGGTGCTCTGAAGCTGGTCATGTTTGGGGCCCCATTGAGAGGGAGTGGTGCCCCCACAACCTGTCCTAGTGATAACAGAGGCCACTGCGGGACCCTCAGAAAGAGAGGGGTCCAGGGCGACGGCTGCAGGTTGCCCTGTCGTAAGGCCAGCCCTGCTTGCTGGCTCAGAATCTCCCCAAACTGTGTGACTCCAAAGTAGGAACTCACTTAGCACACCAGCTTAGTTAAAAGAAGTTTATTATAAGAGATAAGTTTAAGATGCAAGATTGTGCTCAGAGTGCATTATATCAAATAAACAGAAAGGATAATGCAAGAGCAACTACACTTAAGTTCTGTCTTACCCTAGGCATCTATAACCTTAAAGTTCAGTTCTCTCTTACAAGCATCTCTTGTCAGCCCTGATGTTAGCAGAGCCGGGCATTAAATCCTTCGTGGTTGCAGTTTCAAAGTTTCTTCACAAAATCTCTTCGGTCAAAAGAATCTCCCTCCCTCTCTCGAAAAAGCATTTTTCTCTCCAAGTGTCTTTACTTTTTCGCTGTTGATTAAACTCGAACTGTCTCACCCAGACGTTTACCTAGTTGGGCTCTATGCAGCTAAAGTGTTCTGGGCTTTGACTGCAAATTGCTTTGGCTAGTTGTCTGATGAGTATGTTGATTACATGCCATTGAGACTATTCCATTGAAATGCCATTGGCTTATATCAATAACGTACGGGCAAAGGGGTTTCCTGTCCCATATCTAAGTTATCCCAGATTATTTTGGATATGTATTGAGGTTTATGAATATTATGTGCAATGACCTAATCAGCTACGCAATAAAGTTTAAATGAAATGAAAATGAAATTAAATGAAGTTATCACAATGTGTTCTTTTGGCTTGTACAATCAATATTTCATGTCATCTGGGTTACATCATGTTCTTCTATATATTACACTGATCAGTTAGACATAAAACACGGATATACAATCCTACTATAGAGTAGTCATTTATGGACATGTGTGTAACATGTATGTTGGTTTTGTGATCTTCATCACAGTGACCAAGATTTCTGGGGTTCCCTCTCTCGAACACCCCAACTGTCTCCCAACTAGCCGTGATTCAGGCTCCGACGGCCATCACTCGTTCCTAGAGTTCACCTGTCGGCAAGTGTAAACTCCGTGTTGTATCTTGGAGATTGTTTTGTCACATAAATTTATAAGTGGGGCAGGTTTGTCTCAGTAGAGAAACCGGGAATTTCCCCGGACTGTCAATATTCAGTTCCAGTGACACACGAACACTAGTTTATAAAGAGAGAGTTTATAAAAAGTTTTAAGATGATCCATATATCCGGGCTGCTTTTGCAGGAGGAGCGGGGTATAAATCTTCGAAATAAATAAAATAAATAAAATTTGAAATAAATATAGGATCAGAAGCTGCACATGAGAAAATAACATTAAAAGAATGAACAAAGTGCTGGCCTGACTTAGTAGCTCCTTTTGACTCATCATAATCTTACCCTAAAAAGTGTAAGCGTTCAGAGTCCGTAACTTGACCATTCCAAGTGAGGCTAAAAGCTTAGAGAGCAAAACCCTGGCTTTCTCATGCTGGCAAAGCAGACGCTGAAATCGCTTTCCCTTTCCAGCACTTCTTATCCTTTTTTAAAAAAAAACATTTCTTTTTATTCTTTATATTTAACTGTACAATCACATAACAAGACAAAAAGTCGACATATTAGAATATAAACAAGAATCACACATAGAAAAATTCAATTGTCATTATGCAAAAACTTAAGGAACCCTTCCATCCCCCCCAACTCCCACCACCCGCCCCCCTTCCCAAAACCACCTGATCCCATAAGGCAACAACTGTTAATAGACTTAAATACCTATGTATGTGAGAGCATAATGGATAAATACAATCTGCAAAGAATGTTATCAATTATTATTACATTAATTAGATTAAATGTTATGCAACTGTTGCATGTGTGACCAAACAACCTCATATTTTTTCCAAGCCTTTCTATTACACAATGTCATTTTTTCCATTAATGCAGTGGTAGAGAATTCACTCAACCAGTCAGA
>QEPC01001730.1:1446213-1458183 GCA_003113815.1 Sphenodon punctatus
TCATTGTGGCCCTCAGGACAGAAAAGGTTTAGAGCCTGAAACAATGGGGCTCTGAGCTCGGCGGGCGTGTCTAGGCTACAGTAACCAGTAAATATTTAATACACTCAGAGCTGACTTTTCAGGGCTTGAGACTCCTCTCTGCTAAGCACCACATGTTTGGTTTAGGATTAGAGCAGTCGACCTGGAGCTGGGGCTCTTGAGTTCAGTTCCTGGCTCCTGTGACTCTGGGCAACGTACGGTTCCTCCTCCTGTCCCTTAGTTACCCTGCCCCTGTGTTGCATTTTGGGAATGCGTGCACGGTAATCTTGGCTCTGCGTGGGCTGGTTGGCTGCCACCAGGGAGTGTTTTCTGAGCGCTTTGAGGTCCGCCAAGCGCTAAATGAATGTAAGTCATTGCAACATTTCGAACTATAAGCCTCAGGCTGTTGGACAGTTTCAAGCTAATCGGGGAAAGAGGTTTCGTTCGGTTGCCTACTGTTTCTCTCTCTATTTTGGAAATCCCTCCAGCTCGGAATTAGGGTGGCCATCTTTCTCACCGCTTTGACCCAAAGGGGGTGTGGGAAAAGGGCTCTCCCGCCCTATTCTGGAGTGGCCACGCCTCCTTACGTGTAGCATGGGCTGCTTTGCTTCTCGTGCCTCCACCGCCTTACCCCCTCGGGATACATTGCAAATCGTGTTCCTCCTGGGTGTTCCCCTCACCCCACTTTGAGCCACTGGTCCAGGGCTTGGCGCTTTGGGACAGTCATTCGTGACTTACACCTGCTTGAATAACAAAGGGCCCGGCCGATTGTGTTTAGGGTTCTGCTTCCTGATGCAAAGATTTATCTCTCCCCATGTAAACGAGTCCGCCTTCTCCTGACCTCTTCACCCGGCTTTTCAGGAAGCCGATCGCAGGCCGCAGAGCGGCTGTTTCCCTGCAACTACTTCCTTGGAGGGGAACTGAGGAGCGGCTTCCCAGTCTTCCTCAAGTAGCAGCGACAGCAGCAGATCCCAGCCGGGCAGCGGCTTCCAGATAAGACCCATTATTACCCCAGCTTCTTGCAACTCGTCAGCTTCCTGTTGACGCAGACACGGAATCGATCTGGCCGGCGTCTGGTTTTGTGATCGCGTCGCGAGGAATGGGTGGGGGAAGCTGTGCTGGAGGGGACAGCAGGAGGGTAGGAGGGAAAGCTGTGAAACGTTGTGGTTAGCATTGCTATCTCCCCTGGGTTTGATCCAGGAGAGGACTTGATTTTCTCTGTATCAGCCAGTGGCGACCCCAGTAGCCCAGACAAATAAGGGCCATGTCAGGATGGGGGGGCGGGGGGGGGGGATTGAGGCCATAGGGGCATTCCTGCCCCCTTTGACATGGCCCCACCCCTATGGAGTGTCAAGCGTCTCCATAAGGGGTGAGGGTTATTTTATTTATTTATTTACATTTTTATCCCGCCCTTCCCTCAAAAAGGCTCAGGGCAGTACACAAAAAAATGACTTTAGGACAGAAAGGGGCATGGAAGCCCCTGTGCCCCGCCCCTTTTGGAATGGCCCCGCCCCCTGTGGACATTAGGATGTCATGATGCTCCAAATGGGGCCTGGGTTGTCAGGGGTGTGGCAGCCCCTCTGCCCCGCCCCTTTTGGCATAGCCCCACCCCCTGTGGACATTAGGATGTCATGATGCTCCAAACGGGGCCTGGGTTGTCAGAAATGGGCGTGGCAGTCTCTTTGCCCTGCCCCTTTTGGCATGGCCCCGCCCCCTGGGGCATCATGGTGTCATGATTAGAGCTGAAACTCAGTCTTGTTTTTCTTGATTCTCGTCAAGAATCTAGCTTCTTGATGAGAATAGAGACAAAAAACAAGAAAAGCCCTGGTTCTCAAGACTTTCTCGATGAGATTTTTTTCTTGATCTACTTACCAGAGCCATGTGTGTGTCTGTTTCCTCTCCCATTTCTCCATCTGTCTCCTCTTCTATCTCCGCCGCCCACATCTCTCTCTGCATGGGTACTCACAGCTCACCAACTCGATGAGGGGGGGCGAGACAAAAAAAGACCTGCGCATACACAAAATGGCCCCCGGGCTGTTCTGCGCATGCAAAGCCCTCTTCCAAAATGGTGCTGGCAGCATCACCACTGTTTTGGAAAAGGTCAGCCAGTCTGCAGAATGGCTGTCCTTTTCCAAAATGGCGGCGACACTGCCGGCACCATTTTGGAAAAGGACTGTGCGTGTGCAGGACGGCCCGGGGGCCATTTTGTGTATGCGCGGGTTTGTTTTTTTTTAAGCGAGATTCTCGTGAGAATCTTCTTGAACCGTTAGCGAGACAGAAACCCCTTCGACTCTCTCCCACCCATGTGGAAACCCAGTGGGCTGTGGTAACCCTAGTAATGGTGTCAGTCAGGGAGACAAAGAACCATAGGGTTTTGGGGAACAAAAATATATACCCTTCTCTACCTGCTCCACACAAGAGACTGAAAACAACCCTATGAGAGCAACAGATACGGGCTTCAGCTCCAGGGGAAGCAGAGTTAGAGACAGCACAGTTTGTGAGGCAGAGGACTTAGAATCATAGAGCTGAAAGGAACGCCTAAGGATATCTACTCCATCCCTCTGCCATTAAGCAGGATCCACACTGGCTATCCCATCCCAGAGGGAGGTCTGTCTGGCCTATACTTAAAAGTCTGCAGTGAAGGGGCCTCATAAACACCCTTTCTCTGCTTCACTAGGCCTGGTGGTCTTATTTCCAGCTTAGCTGCCAACCTGCTGAGTGACCATAAACCAACCATTCTCTCCCTGCCCCAATTCTGTGCCTCACTTTCCCCAGTGGAGACAGTGATATGGGCCTCCTTTGTGATTTATAGCTTAGCAGAACTGCAGAAAAGCCTAGGGTTGGGGAAGGTGAATTTATTCTAACTATATTTCCCTCCACACCCCTGGGTTTTAAGGCATCATTCATTCATTCATTCATTCAAATTTCTACCTCACTCTTCCCCTAAGATTCAGAGAGGCTTAGGTCATAAAACCACACGTCATAAAAATACAAGAAACCTCCATTTAAAAACCCACCCTCACCTCTAAACTCTCCCACCTCAGCCCTTAACCCCACCTGCCAAATGCTTTGGTAAAGTGAACACGTTTTACGCTGCCTCTGGAAAATGCTCAAGTTTGGGCTGTGGCGATTCGAACCTCCGGCGGAAGGGAGTTCCATAACACTGCGGCTCACAACCGAGAATGAGTTTCTTAGGACTCTCCTATGACTTGGGGCGATTGCACATGATTGACGGGAAGTGGGAACTGCCGTGATCATAAATCACGTCAGGAGGATTATGTGAAGTTTCACTCAATGCGCATCGGCATTGAGCCCATTTGTGCCGTGATTATCGGTGACGGGAGACAGGGCTGGATTTTCAGCCCTGTCTCCCATCACTGGAATCCTGGCGGGAATGGACTCAATGCCGATGCGCACAAGGAGAACTTTACACAATCCTCCTGACGTGATTTATGGTCACGGCTGTCCCTCCCCCGGCTCCACCTTCCGTCCCGTGTGAAAGTGCCCTGGATGTCAGTCACTCCCGGACTCAGATGACGGTGTGGGAATCTTGACTTTTTTTCATTTCTTGAAGGAAGTTTCTAGTTTCATCGTTGCAGAGAAACCCGTGCTACCCCACGGCCTCTCGGCTTTGATTGCAGCTGGCAGCTGGTGCTATATCCTGGCCTTCCAAGCTGGACAGCTCCCTGTTTAAATGTGGCATGGCAGTGGCAGAAGCAGCAGATATTGGAGCATGCACCTCATGGCCCTGTTTCCTGGGCAGTCGGCACAGCCTGTTAGAGGAACAGCATTGCTAAGGAAGAGTGGTCTGGTTTTCGTTCCCTGTCTTATTTTTCTTCTCTTCTGTTTGCAGCATTGGGCTGCCTCTTCAGGCAAAGAAATTCTGGCTGTGCTTAATGACCATTGAAGTCAACAAGATTTGAGCAATTTGCTGCACTAGTCGTGCTTAAGCCAAAAATTTGGGCTTGATCCAGATAGAACCTGGCTCTGTTATGCTCAGGACCATTGTATTTCTTTAGATTTTTATCCCACTCTATTCCTTAGGCTGGTTTACAACTTATTAGCTGTAGCCTTAACAACGAACTCCACTCTTAATCCTCACAACAACCCTGTGAGGTAGGTCAGGCTGTGAGATTTGTGACTGGCCCAAAGTCACCCAGTGAATTCATATCTGAGGTGAGACTTGAACCAGGGGGCCTCCCCCTACTCCTTAACCACTTCACCCCACGGGCTCTCCTTTAGGAACATATGAACGCTGGGTTCTTGTGAGCCTGGGCTTCATGTATCTGGGTGCCCCTATCCCATAGCACTTAGTAAAGTGTAGGGCAATAGGAGAAAAGGGGGAGGGATAAGGCATTCCCCTGCCCCTTTCCCCCCACCCGTTTCCAATGTGGCCACGCCCCCATGGAGTGCTGTGACATCATAGTGCTCTGTCAGGGACAGGCTGTGTCAGAAAAGGGGTGGGGCTAAGGTGTTCCCTGGCTCCCGGACAATGTGGCCACACCCCTTGCAGAGTGTTGTGACATCACGGCACTCTGTGGGGGGCAGCTGAAGGGTACGTGGGGAGCGTGGCTGCCTACATAGGGGGCAAGGCCAGTGGCTTGGAAGCGTTCCATAGCCATACGGAGACCAGCAGGGCCGCATTCAATGTAGGGATGAATCCAAATTTGCACCCGATTTCCGTCTCTGATAAAACTGGATGGGAACTATTGGTCGTTCAGATTCTGACTGGAATGATCAAAAGAGTTTTGTCTGTTTTGTGCCACGTGTAAAATGGCCATCGCCGTACCATAGAATGGCAGCTGCCGTACCGTTTGTTGTACGACGGCCGCCATTTTGCGCATCTGCAAATTGTTCCGTTGGAATTGAGACGTTCCGGTTTTGCAGAACTGTTCCAGGAAAATGGAATAGCTGTTTGAACCAGTCCAAATTCAGTCGCCGGGCTTGGGGGGAACTTCTGCGGGCTGTTTGGTGGCCAGTTGTAGGCTGAAAACTACCACCTTTGACACAGAGTTCAGTAACTGAAGAAAGAGGATCCAAGAAGCTGAAGAAGATGAGTCAGGAATTTATGCCTATTATGGGCTTGGATACTGGAGTGGTGGAGACGGTGGGAACTTGGGCAGGCAGCCAAATTACATGACCAAAGTTGTATGATGTTGAAGTGTCCCCTTTTGCTTGATCAGTATCCTGGGACCCATTCCCTCCTCGGTGTAACCTCTGTAGATTTACAGTAGGGTGTGGAGTTGGCTTGTTTTGTTGACTTACCAACAAAATAACTTGAGGGTTTGTGTCATTTTTACCAACTTCAGAAATGTTGCAGATTAGATCTGTCTGTTGTAATTATTTATAGCTCTTTCAGTGTTGAAAACAATGTACAGTCCTTACCTAGTTCACTCTCACGACAACTCCATGAGGTAGATTGCTACTATCCTACTCTACAGAGGAGGAACCAAGGCTGATGGATATGACTTGCCCAAGGGCATCGGTGAGTTCATGACTAAGATGCAATTGGAATCCTGATCTCCCACCTTAGCCACTAGTCTATGAGTGTTTTTACACACACATTTCTCCTGCATGTTTGCTGTTACATCCTGAACTTTCTGTGTGTCTAAATCACTCACCCAGATCTTAAACTTCTGGCTCTTTGAACTTCTGCGTAGAACTTCTCCCAGAACTTTTGTGTGTAAAAAGTTCTCCTGGTCAACTGCTTTGCTCCAGGCAGCTGTGGTCACTTGGTTTCCATGGCAGCCCCTCATGCATACAGCTGCGGCTACTTTAGGCTGCCTCAGGGCAGTGTGTGTGTGTGAAGAATGCATCTGGAACTTACTTGTGGACTTGTAAACCCAGAAGATTGAAAAAACAGCACTTTAAGGTGTGTGTAAAAATGCCCAATGTTGGTTCGGGGGGGAATCAGTTAAAAAAATTTAATAGAGCTTTTGTTCTTAATTGTCAAAAATTGCAGTTTAAACTGTCAGTGTTTTTCATTGAAAAGTCAGTGGGTTTTTTTAAAGCAGTCTATGAAAATATAACTGTTCAAAAACCAAAACAACACCACAGAGGATGGTTTGGTGGGGAGGGGCAGGCAGTGGAGGGTGCTTACAGAAAGGGGGGATTTCGTCAAAACATTTTTGTTCGTGATCAACAAACTTACTCCAGATTAAGCCTGGTGGAAATAGTTCTGTCAGAAATAGTTCTGATTGGAATCCCAACTGGGAAAACAATTGTGCGTGTGCAAAATGGCCATGAGCCGATTTAGGTATGCGCTGGGGCAATTTCTAAATCATTATTATTTTGTCCCAGTTGGAAGCGGATGGAATTTTGTCCATTCCAGTTTTCTGTTGGAAATGGACAAATCGGAAATCAGAACAGGCGGAAATTTTGATTCACCCTTACTCTGGAGCAGCCTTATTGAAGCCTGAACGGACTGGTGGGATAGAGAGCTAACCCGTATAGCTTCTGTGCGAGCTTACTTAACTGTTGTGCCTTAATTTCTCCATGGTCCCAATGGGAGCAGAACAGCTGATTGTCTCAAGGTGTTTGCAAGTTTTCACTTGGGTTTTAAGTCTGAAACTGCAGGGACATTTCCAAGAGCAGCCTGGAAAACAAGCAACACTATAAAAAGCCAACTGTTATAAGTGAAAGATTTTTGTCCTGCAGCCAGATGAAATTGAGTTTAGCTCTCTCAGCTCTGCCTAGGGCACTCGTAGGGCTTATGCTTGGAGACAGGTGGATAGATAAAACCCCAACCTGCACTCATCCTTTTCTTCAGATCCTTGTCCTTGAGTAGTTTTTGGTCAAGAGAATGTTTGTGGATTCTGCCTTGTTTTATTAAATGAACTTGTTCATCTTTAATGTTGTTCTCCATTCGTGTGTTCCCGCCGGCTGATTCCCAGGCACGCGGAATGAGCTTGCACGGCTGGAAATGATTGCTTTTGTTTTAGAAACTGTATTGTGAAGAACAAGGAAAGCCCTAGGACTATTTTTCAGCAGTCAGTGACGAGACCGGCAGAGCTCTGGCCATCTGTCTGTCTAGACAGTGTGAGGGGACTTTATTTGGCTACAACAGCATTTAAGATTCCAATCCTATACTGTCACTGCCTTTGTAGGGAAATGAGAGCATTTGGCACCTGGCAAAACTGGGCATTTAATTTCTGAGAAGGCAGCACTGAAAGACCCAGGATCAGTCTCACGATGAGGGTCAAGGAGGTTACAACTGAGAGGAACTTTTTGGTTAACTTTTTCTTTTAAGGTAAGCAACACCGTTCCATATTGGAAAACCATCCCACACAATTTTGTGGATGATAAGTTGAAATTAGCCATATGGTCAGTCTTGAGCCAAAGTTAATTTCCTTCCTTGATAAATGGGGACCCTGTTGTGTATCTTAGTTATGACTGCATTGCAGAGAGGACAGATGTGTAGGGCCAAAAGATCCTTGCTTTGTGGGCGAGGAATTGGAAGAGCTGTTACAAATCAATGTGACGTTGGAGGATGTTCTAG
The DNA here is from genome assembly GCA_003113815.1 of Sphenodon punctatus. NCBI lineage: Eukaryota > Metazoa > Chordata > Lepidosauria > Sphenodontia > Sphenodontidae > Sphenodon > Sphenodon punctatus. The sequence goes on from QEPC01001730.1 coordinate 1,453,730, forward strand.
GGCAAATTGACAAACTGAATACTAACAAATCACCAGGGCCAGATGGCATTCACCCCAGAGTTCTGAAGGAACTCAAATATGAAATCGCAGACCTACTGTTAGTAATTTGTAACCTGTCACTAAAATCTGCCACTGTACCCGAGGACTGGAGGGTGGCAAATGTAACCCCGATATTTAAAAAGGGATCCAGAGGCGATCCTGGAAACTACAGACCAGTAAGCTTGACGTCTGTGCCGGGCAAAATGGTGGAAACCATCATTAAGGACAGAATTACAGGGCATGTTGACAAACATGGCTTAATGGGGAAGAGTCAACACGGATTTAGTAAAGGTAAGTCATGCCTCACTAACCTGTTGGAATTCTTTGAGGGTGTAAATAAGCATGTGGACAAGGGAGACCCAGTAGATATAGTGTACCTGGATTTCCAGAAAGCATTTGATAAGGTCCCTCATGAGAGACTCTTGAGAAAATTAAAAAGTCATGGGATAGGAGGTAGTGTCTTACTATGGATCAGAAACTGGTTAAAAGATAGAAAGCAAAGGGTAGGACTAAATGGTCAGTTTTCACAATGGAGAGATGTAAAAAGTGGTGTGCCTCAGGGATCTGTATTGGGACCGGTGCTGTTTAATGTATTCATTAATGATTTGGAAAAGGGTGTTAAGAGTGAGGTGATCAAATTTGCAGACGACACCAAGTTATTCAAGGTAGTTAAAACACGAGCAGACTGTGAGGAACTGCAACAGGATCTTACGACACTGGGTGCCTGGGCATCTAAATGGCAAATGAGATTTAACGTGGACAAGTCCCTGCAGTCTGCCGGGGGTGCCTTCTTGGAGGTCCCCCGTGTTAAGCGGGGGGCCACAATGGAGAGGGCGTTCTCGGTGGCCGGGCCGCGACTTTGGAACTCCCTCCCAGAGGAAGCTCGCCTGGCCCCGGGTCTGATGGTATTTCGTCGAGCCTGTAAGACCTGGCTGTTCGCCCAGGCCTTCAGAGGGAAGGGGAGGATAGGTTGGAGGTTTGTGGGGGCAGGGGTATATAGTAAAAGTTGGGGGGGGATCACTCTTTTTAATTATTTTTATCTTGTGATGTTTTTATGAGTTTTATTGTTGTTTTATCTGTTGTGAGCTGCCCCGGGCTGCCGTGGGCATAAGGGGGCGGCCAATAAATGCACAGAAATAAATAAATAAATAAATAATAAAAAGTGCAAAGTGATGCACAAAGCGAAAAATAATCCAAACTATGCATACACAATGCCGGGTACTAAACTAGGAGTTACCACTCAGGAAAAGGATCTGGGGGTGGTTGTGGACAATACAATGAAATCCACAGCGCAGTGCGCAGCAGCAGCCAAAAAAGCAAACAGAATGTTAGGAATTATTCGGAAGGGGATAGAGAATAAAACTGAGGAGGTCATAATGCCTCTATACAAATCAATGGTGCGACCGCACCTCGAATATTGTGTGCAGTTCTGGTTGCCCCATCTCAAAAAAGACATAACTGAACTAGAAAAGGTTCAGAGAAGGGCAACAAAAATGATCAAGGACATGGAAGGGCTCCCGTATGAGGAGAGGCTGGGTAGGTTGGGGCTCTTCAGTTTGGAGAAGAGACGACTGAGAGGAGATATGATAGAGGTCTATAAAATCATGAGTGGGGTGGAACTAATAAGGAGCAGTTATTTACTCTCTCAGGTAGTACTAGAACTCGGGGACCAATTGGCCCCGTCACAAAATCAATGGATTCATCCCCCGCTGGGATGACCCGTAACACCCTAACAGACGTGCCGCCCGCCCTCTGGGGAGACGGGCGGCCGCCGCAGCCAATGCCGCCGCAGCGCTCGCCCGCTATGGCCATGGGCCGGAATCCCCGTGGCCGCCGTCCAGACATGACGGCGGGGGTCACCACGGCGGGGAATCGCCTTCACCACGCGATGGCCTCCGGTCCCGCCACTGCGGCCGCTTGTGTAGTGAATATGATTCCCCACCGTGGTAACATCTGGGGGGGAACATCCATTCCCCCCAACAGACGTTACGTGGGCCAAGCCACCACAGGGAATTGACTGTGGTTGACATTGACCACGTAACGTCTGAAAATACCCATACTCTAGATGAGGCCCAACCGGTGCTAAGTAGAGAGGAACAACCGCTTTCTATGTCTTAGGGTGCTTGCCCATGTTGCCGCACCAGGGGAATCTAACGAGAAGCAAACCCCGGTGGGGAAATTAATGTGAGGCTTTGAACGTGGGTGCCTGGTTAAACGTGTCCTTTTAACGCGTCTCCCGTCGTTTTCAATTGCAAAAGGCAGGGTGCAAAATCCAACCCCGCCTTTTGTGATTGAAAACAATGGGAGACGCGTTAAAGGATGCTTTTAAGCACCCGCCCACGTTGAAAGCCTCACGTTAATTTCCCCACCGGGGGTTTGCTTCTCGTTCGATTCCCCCGGCGCAGTAATGTGAGCAATCACTCTTTGAAATGGCACTTCAGTTACTGCAGAATAGCATCGCCTTTTTAGATACTTCATCATGTTGAGGACTCCTTACGTTTGCCATGTATTTGGCCCTCCCGATTCCTTTCAGACATGCTACTGCCGAACCAGTTGCCTCTTCTTTGGTCTGTTATCCTGTATAACGCAGCCCCTGGAGTCTCATCCAGCCCAATGGTTTGGGACTGAGCCATCACATAAGCTCCAATCCAGGAGGAGCGGCTAGACTTATGGTAGACATGATCCATTTGATCCAAGCCATCACCCTTAGGGATCTACTAGTACCCTCTTGCTGGCTCCAAGGCTCAAGGCCTGGATCCTTCCTTCTGGCTCTCAGCTCGAAAGCCCCTCAACAACTGGGCTCAGGTGTGGAGAGGAGCAATCCCTTAACATGGCCTTCGCCACCAGATTGGAGGTGCTCTCTTAACCCCTCTTCTCCTTGGAGATATTCCTTGAGGTGCTGGTCCTGCTCTCCTCCTCAGAGTTGATCTCTGAGGGGCTGGTTCCCACACTGTGACCTACTGAAGATAGCTCCTGATACACAGGTGAATCACTATCTATCTCTTACCTTGGCTGCCTGTCCTGCTCTAATAAGACATCTCAAGACAGCAAGTGATGGAGAATTCACAGGTCGGCAATGTGACCCTGTTGCAAAAAAGGCAAGTGCCCTTTGGGGCTGCATTCACAGGTGTGTTGTATCCAAGACATGGAAGGTGGTACTGTTGCTTGGGACGGCTGAGACCTCGCCTGGAGTCTTGTCATGGGGGAGCTATGAACCCAGCAATGATGTATGTTGTGAGACCCAGTATAACATGGGGAAGGGTCATGATGTCAAAGAGGTTTGTATTAACCATTGGTTGTATAAGCCAGAGAGAAACTTATTGTGTGGGGAGTTTGCTCAAGACAGTTGAACCTTAGCCAGGAAATCAGCATTGTAAAACCTCAGAAACCAGGACAGTCAGCTTGCATAGGTAGTAGAGGCCATGTGAGTAAACTTAGGTTAAGGCTATAGAATAGCTAAATGACCAACAATGGGTGTTAATCAAAAACTCAAAACCAGTCACTTGAAGAGTGAAAAGGCGGGCTTAAGACACACAGAGGAACTCTTGACACCATCAGTATGTGAAGATCACAGCTCCGAGTCCCAACGGCTTCCGTCTGCAAACATCAGAGACAAGACTTTGTCTGTGTGGAACATGGGAGAGATAACTATTAGAGAGGGAACCTGCAAATCGTTTTCGTTTTTTTAGTTACTAAAATAAATGGAGCCCCTTCCTAGTAACAAATATTCTGAAAACAAATGACTAAGTAAACAGCGTACGTTTGCTTTCAGTTGTTTTGCTTGATTATTTTCATTTAATTTAATAAAGAATCATTTAAAGAAATCACCGTACATAGACAAAATGGTAGGGATGGGCGAACAGAACGCGGTTCGGATGTTCAGTCGTTCGGTTCGAAACTCGAGTTCAGGTTCGATGGTTCGGTTCAGCCGAGTTCAGTTTGGCTGAACATGGCCAAACATTCAAAAATAGCGAAACCAAAACCAAAACCCTGCTGGATTAGGGGCAGTAGGAGGAGAGCGCGAGGTGATGGAGGCCCCGTCCGGTCCAGCTTTGTGGGGGGAGTTTCAGGAAGTGACGCCGGCCGATGCGGCGAATGTCTTGGGGTCTGTGAGGGCCACCTGTTGCGAACTTGATCCGTGCCCGTCCTGGTTGGTGAAAGTCTCCAGGGAGACGTTGGGGACGGTGCTGGCGAGGGTAGTGAACGCGTCCCTGCAGCAGGGGAGGTTGTCGCCCAGCCTCAAGGAGGCTGTGGTGTGCCCCCTGCTGAAGAAACCATCTTTGGACGTGGATGCGCTTGCCAGTTACCGACCTGTCTCTAACCTTCCCTTTTTAGGGAAGGTTATTGAGCAGGCGGTGGCGATCCAGCTCCAGGTGCGTTTAGATAGCATTGGTTTCTGGACCCATTTCAATCTG
>QEPC01001730.1:1459022-1477542 GCA_003113815.1 Sphenodon punctatus
CGGAGGCTGCAGCTAGTGCAGAATGCGGCAGCCCGTCTCCTGTCGGGGACGGGTCGTCGGGAGCATATTACACCTGTGCTACAAGCTCTGCACTGGCTGCCGATAGCGTGCTGAGCTAGGTTCAAGGTTTTGGTGTTGATTTATAAGGCCCTTCACGGTCTGGGCCCCTCGTACCTCAGGGATTGCCTCGCTCTCCGCGCCCCAGAGCGTCTCCTTCGGTCTGCCGGGGGTGCCTTCCTGGAGGTCCCCCGCGTTAAGCGGGGGGCCACAATGGAGAGGGCATTCTCGGTGGCTGGACCACACCTTTGGAACTCCCTTCTGGAGGAAGCTCGCCTGGCCCCGAGCCTATTGACATTCCAGCGAAGTTGTAAAACCTGGCTGTTCGTCCAGGCCTTTGGGGAGGGAGGGATCGTGGGTTAGAAGGTTTTATCTCCCCTACCCTATTTATTGTTTTAATGTTTTCCCAGGCCCTGTTTTAATATTTTGAATGCTTTTTGATGTTTTAAAATGGTTTTATATGTGTTTTAGATGTATTGTTGTTGTTGGAAGCCGCCCTGAGCTGTTTTCAGGAGGGGTGGGGTATAAATCCAGAAAATAAATAAAATATATAAAACCGAAACCGAAACAAAGCCGAAACCTAATTTTCGTCGCTGGAAAGACATTTTTCCTGCCTCCGAACTCATCCGAACTCGTCCGAACTGTTCGGTCGTTCGAGAGTTTGGTTCGGACGTCCGAACAGACCGAGTTCGGTCCGAACTCTCAACATCCGAACCGCGTTCGCCCATCCCTACAAAATGGCCCCCGGGGCCTGTTCTGCACCATGTGCAGTCCTTTTCCAAAATGGTACTGGCAGCATCAGCACCATTTTGGAACAGGGTTGCCAGTTGGTGGATGTGCAGACCGGCTGCCCCGTTTCCAATTTGTTGGAAAGGACTGCGCATGTGTCGAATTGCCCCGGCCGCCATGTTGCATGCGCAGTGATTTTTTAAATAAATTTTTTTAATTATTTTTAATTTTAAAAAAATGCTAAAGTAAAAACAAAAACCAACAGGGTTTCTATGAAACCCCCCAAAACGGATGGATTTTAAAACCCATAAAATTAAAACAAAAAAAGATAAGTCCAGCACACCCCTACTATTTTTTTAATTTCATTTTCTTCCACACCTTCTGTATTTACTCTGAACCCGTATTGTCTGTTTTAGTTTGTATATAAAATTTTGGTGATTATAATGGTTGTGTCTGTGTGGTTAGGCACTGAACACTAACAGATAAATCTTGGTTTAACAGGAAGACGAACATAACCCTTTACGAGCTGGTGCACTCTGGGGAGAGTGGTGCCCAGTGGTTATAAATGGGGTAATTTAATCTGATCCGCACACTCAAAAGGATGATAGAACCCACCCCAAAAGCAAGTTACCAACTATAAGGGTGGAACCACAATCAAAAATACAAACACAAGAAGTACGAAAAACAATTTTCTGTATTATAATATTCAAAGGGAAAAAACTAAAATAATCGTTATCCTAGTTCATATATCAAAACAGTAATACCAACAATACAAAGTATGTTTATCCAAAAACTCAGAGTATACTCATAAGATAAATCAATGGCTACATAGCATACATCATGTTTGATATATGATCTAGGATAATGATTATTTTAGTTTTTTCAGTATGAATATTATAATACAGAAAATTGGTTTTTAGCACTTCTTGTGTTTGTATTTTTGATTGTGATTCCACCCTTATAGTTGGCAATTTAATCTGACCCAGGTCCTGCAGCCTCTGTGCTTATAATGTCTGGCTGCTGTCGGGGAACTGGATGAGGGTGAGCCAATTGAGACTGAATCCTGACAAGGCTGAAGGGATGACGGTTGGCCGGTCCTGGGACTGGGACTCCTGTTATTGATGGAATCCGGCCCCCTCGGGTCAATCAGGTTCGCAGTTTTGACGTGATTTTGGATCCCTCGCTGCACCTTGAACATCAGGTTGGGCCGGAAGCGCTTTTCACCAACTCCATCTAGGGAGGAGGCTGCGACCTTTTCTTTCTGATTCATATCTGGCCACTAGGGATGGGAATTGTGGTTTTGGATAAAACCGAAAGTACCTGAAAATGGCCATTTCGGATTAATCCGAAATTTTGTTTCTTTTTCGGTTTTGGTGCTATCGGATCTTTTGCATTGATTTTTGTACCGGATTTTTAACATTGCGGTTTGTCCCCTGTTGAAAAAAATGCAATGTTAAAAATCCGGTACAAAAATGAGTGCAAAAGATCCGATAGTATCGAAACCGAAAAAGAACCAAAATACATGAGAACCGAAACCAAAATTGACCGAAACCGAAATTTTGCCCAGAGTCCCATCCCTACAGTGGCCACCCCCATCCATGCTTTCATCACCTCGAGGCTAGATGACTGCAATGCGCTCTACGCGGGGCTGCCCCTGATGACCGTTTGGAAGCTGCAGCTGGCGCAGAATGTGGCGGCCCGGCTCCTGTCGGGGACGAGTCGCTGGGAGCAGGTTACACCGGTGCTCCGAAGTCTGCTCTGGCTCCCTATAGCTTTCCAGACACACTTCAAGGTGCTGCTTTTGATCTTTAAAGCCCTAAACAGTCTGGGCCCCACGTATCTGAAAGACCAGCCTGTCCTTCCATGCCCCATTGCGGCTCCTGCTGTCGGCCAGAGTTGTCCTCCTGCAGGTTCTGTCTGTTACCCTTGTCCGTAGGATGCGGGCACACAGGTGGACTTGCTGCCCCGAACTCCCTTCCCCAGGAGCCTGAGCCCAAGCATCTTCCGGAAGCGGCGCAGAACGTTTTTATTTGAAAAAGCATTTGGCGTGCGGGGATAGGGGTTGGTTGGAGGTTTGGGGAGGGATTGAGGGCTGGTGGGGAGCTTTTTGGGGGTGAGGGTGGGAGTTTTTATTGTATGAATTACATTATTGTTAGTTATTAGTTTGTTTTTATGCATTGTAAGCCACCCTGAGCCACTGTGGGAAGGGTGGTGTATAAATGTGAAAAAAGAAAACAATTGAGTCATGGGTGGTCCTTTGGGGCACAGCCAGAGGGAAGGGAACCCCAAGATCCTGATCACAGTATTGCATTCACTTTGGGGCACTGCCCTTCAAGAAGGATCTTGAAGAATTGGAGATTTTTCCTTTGAGATTGGAGCTAAGATGATAAGGGGTTAGAAGACGAGCTGTAGGAGGAAAGGCAGAAAGAATGGAGTATGTTTAGCCTAGAGAAGGGAAGATTTTTGGGGGGGGCGGACAGCATAGCAGTATTCCAATATCTAATAGGCTATCACACGAATGACAGTGAATGCGTCTCCACCGTCACAGAAGGCAGAACAAAAGGGAATGAGCTTAAAGTGCAGCAGCAAGGGATTAAATATTAGGAAAATCATTCCAGCTGTAAAAACGGTTGTGAAATGAAATAAACAGCCCAGGGAGCTTGTGGAACCTTCCTCCTTGGAGGTTTTCAAAGCCCAGCTGGGCAGGCTTCAGTCCGCGCTGCTGTAGGCAGAGATTTCCTGCCTTGGAGCTGGGGGCTGGACTAGATGACCCCAGGCGGTTCCTTCCAATCCTGCAGTTCTGTGATCTCTTGGAAAGCTGATCCAGTAGCTAAATCCCACCTGGCTTTCGTGCCTTGCAACTTTCTGTTTCTGCTTTGAACTTTTCTTATGGCCGCTTTGCCCCAAAGCTGAACTCTTGTGGATGTTCTATTAGCTACTTTATACACATCAAAAATAATCAGCCTATCCCCTTTCCGTGATAGGAGACAGCAGCAGCTGAGGTTGCTTTGATGAAATTGTACGAAGGGAGATCTTTCTTTGCTGACCCAGCTGGCGGTTTTGTTGAGGGATATTTGCTGACAGAAATGTTTGCGGTGCAAGTTAACGCACTCAAGGGGAAGGGAGAAACAACAAGAGGAGTCTCCCGTTCTGTTTATTGTCCACCCTGATGTTGCTTTTTAAGTTGCCCTTGGACGCCAAGAATGTCTAGTTAATCTTCCCATTATAAGACGGACAATGAATCGGTGTCTTTCAACCTGCAGCGCCTGGATCTGAGTAAAACAAAGTCTGTGGGAGTAGCTAGGGCCGTGGAAAGCTTTCAAATGATGAGGCAGTAACTTAATATCTGTGTGTGTGTGTGAGAGAGAGAGAGAGAGAGAGAGAGAGAGAGAACGCACTGTTCCATTGATTTAATGGAGTGGGGTGTGTGCTGGTCGAAAGTAAGAGGCTCCTGATCCTGTTCTGATGCTGTTGAACACGAGGGGGGTGGTAAATAAATCACCTACGGCCTGGGAGCTGATCCTTGACCAGGCGGCCAACATCGTGTGTCTCACAGAGACCTGGCTGGACTCTGAGTCAGGGCCTATCTTTGCTGACCTTGTTCCAGCTGGGTACTCCATGCAGCATCAGCCATGGCTGGAGGGACAGGGGCCAGTGTAACCGTTATTTTTAAGGAGCGGCGGTGCGTTCGGCAATAGCCGGTGCAGAACCCACCAGGTATAGAGTGCCTTCGTCTGGTATTGGATTTGGTCAGAGGTAGTTCTGCTGGTATACCGTGCGCCTACCTGTCCGGCAGCATCCCTACACACTCTAACTGAGCTGGTGTCGGAGGTGGTCTTGAGGTCCCTGCGGATGATGGTTCTGGGGGACTTCAATATGCACGCCGATGCTAGTCTTTCTGGTACGAAGCATGAGTTCATGGCCACCACGGCAACCATGGGCGTGTCTCAAGTGGTGAGTGGCCTGATACATGATTGGTGGCCACACTCTGGATTTGGTCTTCTGCACTGGCCTAGAGATGGTGGATCCATTAGTAGGGGATGTGGTGGGATCGCCTTTGTCATGGACGGATCATTATCTCCTTCGCTCCCGGCTCCTGGCGCACGTCTGTCCCCGGGAAGGTGCGGAACCAGTTCGGTTGGTTTGCCCTCGGAGACTTATGGAACCGGAACAGTTCCAGAATGCTCTGGGGGACATACCCTCTGATCTCAATGCCCGCCTGCTCGATGACCTTGTTGCTTTTTGGAACACCTGGTTATCTAAGACCATCGACCGGGTGGCTCCCAGGCGTCCGCTACCCCAAGCATCGGAGCTGCAGGTCCCATGGTTTACGGAGGACCTGCAGCAGCTAAAGCGAGAAAGGAGGTGGTTAGAGCAACGGTGGCGTTGCACTGATGCGGAAGGCGACAGTCTGCAGCATAGAGCTACTTTGAAAGCCTACGCAGCAGCTGTGCCGGCAGCAAAGAAGACAGGTCCTGACAGGTCCTGTGTAGCCTTGGCTGAGGCGGTCGGTCTGAGCCTCAAAGCACTCTACTGCCCCATTGAAATGAATGGTGCTTGTGCCAAGAGAGCCCTTTGAGGATCATAGCCTTGGGCTACGATTCTGTGTGCAGATTGTTGGTGTTAGCGTTTAGCGTGGGCCCCACTGGAATGAATGGGGTAGCAGGGCTATCTGTCGAAAGCACTGGGCTGCCTGTCTAAGCATGCCTCCACTTCCCCGGGCTGTTAGTATGGCTCTACGTTTCGGAGAGCTCTGCCCAGAATTGGCTTTTTTCCCCCACAGCAGAGAGTTCTGTGAACGTGTCCTTGCGTTCTATGTTTTGTAGCAAAAGAATAAAAAATAAAATAAATACGATTTCCTCTCCAGGCCAGACTTTGGAGTTCTTGTCGAGAGGCTTGGAAATGAGGCTGCCTTGATCTGAAGGCATTTTGGCAGCAAGCTACTCGCAGCGAAAAGCAAAAATTCTAAGCCTCTGAGTCCAGCATAGACACACCCCAACCCCTCTGTCAGGGCTCATTTATTCCTGAGGAAGATTGAGGCTTTCTGCTGAGCTGGTCAGTGCTTGTCCGGACCGAACCAAACTCTTGGGAGAAGCCCGAACGCAGTGCCGGAAGCTCGGCCAATCCCTGACTCCGAGACATTCTTCTCTTGGGGCTGGAGGAGTTTGTTCTGTTGCTATGCGGGAGAAAACAAGTCTCCCCTTCTTTCGCTTTTGGCAGGCGGGCACACTCCTGACAAGCCCCTTTCACGGCCCAACAAAACCAGTGGGAAGCTTGTCAGCGGCCACCCTGCAAGTTACTGCAGCTGTGACTGAATGTTATTGAGCAAATGCTCCCAGCTTGACTTCCTGCCACTGAAGAACAGTGTAACTCATTCTCCTCACAATTATTTGTACTGCAGCAGGACCTTGGCAGTAGGGGTGAGGTACACACACCCCCTTAGCGTCCCCCAGTCTGTGCCTCAAGTTTCCCTCTTCTTTTAAAAGTCTCACTAACTCACGCCCATGTCAGTATTGCAATCAATTTTTCCCCTCATGGGGCTCAACTTTATTCGACTGTGTTTCTCCTCTCACATTGGAGGTTGGTCCTTTGGTTCAGAGCTTGAAAAAGCGCCTCCTCATTAAGGATAATGATCCACAGACCACCTGTTCTGGCATAGTCCTAGGATTCAAACTCATAAGAACATAAGAAGTGCCATACTGGGTCAGACCAATGGTCCATCTAGCCCAGCATCCTGTCTCCGACAGCAGCCAATCATGGTGGCTTGGGAGAAGCACCCAACAGGTCACAATGGGGCATCCATTCCTTTTCCCCCAGCTCCTGTCATGTTCCCTGATCTGGTCAGGTCCATTACCAGCTATTAGCCAATCGTCCAGAAACTTGTCCAAACCTCTTTTAAACTCAGCTCTAATACTGGCCCTTACCACAGCCTCTGACAGTAGATTCCACAACCCAATTATATGCTGAGTGAAAAAATATTTTCTTTTATTTGTTTTAAACTTGCCACCCATGAGTTTCATGGAGTGTCCCCTAGTTCTTGTACTAGCTGAGAGGGTAAATAACTCCTTCAAGGCTCTTCATGGTCTTGCTCCTCCTTTTCTTTCTGCCCGAATTTCCCAGTACGTACCCCAGGTGGGGTACTTCTCTTCTCCTCTGCCACCATATATAAAGTCTCAGAATGGGATCACACAGGCAAAACATTTGGAAATCACCACTTTAAAGGACTTGACCTTGTGTCTATGTGTTTGGGCGTTTTTAGATGGGAGACATTTCTCCTGCAGCTTAAAAATCTGGCTTGGGGGATCCCCCACAGGGGAACTTAGATGCTCCTTACTGGACTTGAAGTCCCAGGGCACCGCTGGAAATGGCGGCACTGGGTGACTCCCAGACGTTTTGAGGTACGGACTAGGTAAATCCCTGATAGCTGAGGTCTTACCAGTCCACATCTCAAAACTTTTGGGAGTCACCCGCCACTAGAGGGGGACAGAGTGCCACAGCCTCTGGGTGGCCCAGAGTCACCACTAGAGGGGGACAGAGCGCCACAGCCTCTGGGTGGCCCAGAGCCGCCACTAGAGGGGGACAGAGCGCCACAGCCTCTGAGTGGCCCAGAGCCGCCACTACAGGGGGACAGAGCGCCACAGCCTCTGGGTGACCCAGAGTCGCCACTAGAGGGGGACAGAGCGCCACAGCCTCTGGGTGGCCCAGAGCCGCCACTAGAGGGGGACAGAGCGCCACAGCCTTTGTGTGACCCAGCGCCGCCACTAGAGGGGGACAGAGTGCCACAGCCTCTGGGTGGCCCAGAGCCGCCACTAGAGGGGGACAGAGTGCCACAGCCTCTGGGTGGCCCAGAGCCGCCACTACAGGGGGACAGAGCGCCACAGCCTCTGGGTGGCCCAGCGCCGCCACTAGAGGGGGACAGAGTGCCACAGCCTCTGGGTGGCCCAGCGCCGCCACTAGAGGGGGACAGAGTGCCACAGCCTCTGGGTGGCCCAGCGCCGCCACTAGAGGGGGACAGAGTGCCACAGCCTCTGGGTGGCCCAGCGCCGCCACTAGAGGGGGACAGAGTGCCACAGCCTCTGGGTGGCCCAGCGCCGCCACTAGAGGGGGACAGAGTGCCACAGCCTCTGGGTGGCCCAGCGCCGCCACTAGAGGGGGACAGAGTGCCACAGCCTCTGGGTGGCCCAGCGCCGCCACTAGAGGGGGACAGAGTGCCACAGCCTCTGGGTGGCCCAGCGCCGCCACTAGAGGGGGACAGAGTGCCACAGCCTCTGGGTGGCCCAGAGCCGCCACTAGAGGGGGACAGAGTGCCACAGCCTCTGGGTGGCCCAGCGCCGCCACTAGAGGGGGACAGAGCGCCACAGCCTCTGGGTGGCCCAGAGCCGCCACTAGAGGGGGACAGAGTGCCACAGCCTCTGGGTGGCCCAGAGCCGCCACTACAGGGGGACAGAGCGCCACAGCCTCTGGGTGGCCCAGCGCCGCCACTACAGGGGGACAGAAGAATAACACAGTCTCTTTGTGGCCCTAGAAAATTCAAGTTTTCACTTGAAAAACTTTCAGGTCATTTTCAACCAGTTTTCTTTAGTTTCCCTTCATGCCTGCCTTTGATCTGAGCCTTCTGCTTTGCTTCCTCTCTGTAGCTGTCACCAGTTCGGATGCTCTGTGTTAAGCAAAACTGTTAGCTGGCGAAACTCCCTAATCCCGTCTCGCATCTTGTTTCAAATCAGTTTTGCAAAACACCACTTCAAAAGCTCGCGGCGGTCCGTTCCAGCCTGGCTGCACTGCTAATGTTTGGCCCTTCCTGATTATTGCCTCCCGTTTTCAAACCATTGTAAACAGAATTAATCTCTAATCGCCCCTGTCGCAGAGAAGTGTGTCTGTGTATCGTTCCACATGCTGCTTGCTTCTAAGGAGCGAGCGAGAGAGAAAGAGTAAAATGTTTGGTTGCCTTCCAGGAATTATGGGTCAAACTATTTTTTACAGATTAAGCAAATAATGTGGCAACGTCGCTGCATCTCCAGCGTCCCTTCAAAACAGAGAGAAGCCTCTACTTGTGGAATAGTCAATAAGGAAATACATTCGCTTCCCTCAGTAGCCTTAAGTTTCCCAAACGCGAGCCCTGATTCTCTGGGCAGCTGCCCGTGATCACTGATGGGCTGACACAACTATCTACCTTCCAGCTTTTGAGCTGAAAGGAACGACCTAAAAGCAAGTGGCATCAAAAGAAAAATGTCTGCCTTGGCTGTGATTTCTATTCTCCATTAGGGATGGGGAAACTGGAGTCGGATTACTACGATTCACCTGATTTTCATCAGAATCAGATTAATACCATCTACTGGATTTTCCCGATCCATCCGATTTTCATTGGATCGGATTAATTCAGGGGGCACTCTTGCTCATCTCCCCCCGTCTTTGCTGTTGAGCTCTGCTAGGCTCTTCCATTCCCCACTGTAGGACTGCGGCTTAGGATGATGAATGGCCCATTGACCTGAATAGGTTTGGTTTTCCATTGACTTCAATGAGAAATTTTTCCAATACGATTCAAATATGATTCAGATATGAATCCCGATCCGATGCAAATATGATTCTACTAAATCCAATACCGATTTTGATCCGATTCTGATTTTCGATCCAATTTCCCATCCCTATTCTTTATTTATTTTTATTTATTTAAAATTTATATCCCACCCCTCCTGCCCTCAGGGCAGCCCGGGGCGGCGAACAACATTCTCTCTCCATCACTGTAGTGTACAAGCACCTAGATAGCCTAGGAAGCTTATCTGTGCAGAATGCAATTTTCCCTGCACCTCAGAGTCCATCAATATGACTTCACTCCCTCTACTGCTGTTCCAGTAGCACCAGTGATGTGCTTGGAACTAAATCCTGAATCAGAGGCAAGTCCCTCCCTGCCTCTCGGTGGCCCAGAGCCGCCACTAGAGGGGGACAGAGCGCCACAGCCTCTGTGCAGCCCAGCAGGCACCACTAGAGGGGGACAGAGCGCCACAGTCTCTGTGTGGCCCAGCGCCGCCACTAGAGGGGAGCAGAAGAATAACATGGGGCTTCTGGTCTAAGATGGATAAGGACCAGGAAGCAAGGGAGATGGGACCGCCGGGAGAGACAGGGATAAATGCATTTGTACCCAGGGCCGGCCTTAGAATTTGTGGGGCCAAGGTAGGGTTGCCACCTATGCACATTTTTAAGGAACACGTGAAAAATACATATTGCAGGGCCTTAGGTGCTAATGCAGGCCCTGCAACATGTATTTTTTGTGAGTGTTCCCTGTAAGGTTGCCTAGGGGGCAACCTTAGGCCCATGGTAAAGATAAAATGCCCCCTGGTTGCCCTTCACCCTCCCCTGTGGCTCCGCCCCCTCGGGAGCACTCTCCCTGGGGCCCTCAAAATGGCCGTCTTTGGGCTCCCCCTGGGGAGGGAGTGGGCTCCCACACTCTCACCCGGTGAAAACAGGAGCCACTGCAGGGGCCCCATAAGCAGAGAATAGCAGGGCCCGGGGGTGGGGGCAGTTGCCCCGGGTTGCCCCGTGGTCAGGCTGGGGTCCCTGGGTGGATCTTTGGCTGTGAGCTTTGAACCCCGGCGATCAGAGCTGAAGGGCGTAAAGGCCCCAAGATCTGTCCCTCAAGGGCTGTAGCCGACACACGAACCCACCGTTCGGCAGGCACGGTAGGCTGAGAGCGGTGCGCTGCGTCAGCACGGGTTACAGCCGGAGTGGGGAATGTACAGCGTACGTACGAGAACCCAGTCGCTTCTGGGGCTTTTTAAAAAAAATTGGACCCTTTCCAGTTCCTGGTTCTGGCCAGCAATGGAGTCTGGAGTTGCTCCAAGGAGTAAGCAGTGTGCGGAAATACCCGCAGCGTCTAACTCTCTGAGCATTTTCAAATGAGACAGTCGCCTTCGTCGGGTGCGTTCCCGTCTATTAGGCGTCTGCCACGTGGCCGCCACGCAGTCACCACAGGGTGGAGTCCAGGGACATTGCAGGCTCACCCGTCGGGGCTAATGGGAACCCCCGTGTCTGTGTCTCGCCCATAGCCTCTCCGGCCGGCATCCAGGTCAGCTAGCACCATAGAGTCCTGCCTACTGCACCTGGACAGCTAAGAGGCAGGAGCAATAGCAAACTCCCTTCCCCCCCGTGGCTGCCTCTCAGCTGAGAAGCGCACTAGAGATTTCCCTTGGGGTGAGAGACTGCGAGGGGGAGGGAGATCTCTAGGCTGAGAGGCGGTGGTGGGTG
This sequence comes from Sphenodon punctatus, assembly GCA_003113815.1. Taxonomy (NCBI): domain Eukaryota; kingdom Metazoa; phylum Chordata; class Lepidosauria; order Sphenodontia; family Sphenodontidae; genus Sphenodon; species Sphenodon punctatus. Next base: position 1,470,048 of record QEPC01001730.1, read on the forward strand.
AGGGAGAGCGCTGGCATCACTGGTGGAAGCTGCCGCGAGCACATGAAATACGGGCAGGCGGATGGATGCCCGTTTATTAGGCGGGACTTATTCTGCCTGGACGTGCCGTTTCTTAGGTTAGACTTGCTGGAACAGCTGAACATGTGAGTGGCCTGAGAACTGTACAAACCAAACACAGACTCCAGCAAACTATTGTCTCGTTTGATTTCCCCCTCTGACTCCTCCTCTGAGGAGGGGCTTTTCCCAGCAGTTCCTTCGCAGGGACTGGGTGAGATCGAGTACAGTTACAGGGAGAAAGGATTATTATTATTATTTATTATTATTATTATAAACATTTATATAGCGCCAGTCATGTGCTTGGTGCTGTACAGAAACATACAATAGACGTGGTCCCTGCCTGTGACTTACAATGTAAAAGACAAGGAGGGGGAGACAGGGAGGGGGGACAGTGGGAGAGACAGGGGAGAAGACAAACAAACATTCAAGCAGATGTGGAGACTCAGGTGCGTGTGCTTGGCTTGGTTACAATCCAGTTACAGCAGTCTGCAGAGGAGGGCAGACAGTAAGTATATGGGGAATGACTAGCAGGCATTGGGAAAGGCGGCGAGGAACAGGTGGGTCTTGAGGAGGGATTTGAAGGAGCGGAGGGAGGGGGCAAGGCGGATGTGGGCAGGGAGGGAGTTCCAGGCATGGGGGGCAGCGAGGGAGAAGGGTCGAAGGCTGTTAGGTGAGCAGGAGAAATGAGGGAGAGTGAGGGAGGGGACAGTGGAAGAGCGGAGAGCGCGTGCAGGAGTGCGTAGGGAGATTAGGTCCGAGAGGTAAGGGGGAGCTTGGTTGTGCAGTGTTTTGAACGTGAAATGGCTAGATGCCAAATCTGCACCAATTTATGTTGGAGATAAGCCACAAATAGTAACCGGTAGGGGGCAAAAGTCCGTTTCGAGATCCCGTGTCGATTTGATCAGTCCAAACGGGAATCGGAATGAACAGTCGTTCTGATTTTAATTCGCTGGCATGAGTGAAAAAGAATTCGGCCATTTTAAGCAGGCGCAAACTACTCGCTGGCTATTCTGTGCATGTGCAAAATGGCGGCACTGTGGCGGCTGCCACCGCGTGAGGTGCGGCCGCTCGGGATTTTGACAGCTGTTCTGGTTTTTGTGGAACTTTTCCACAAAAACGGAAGGGCCTGTTTTGAATCCGCTCTAGTCACAGGGGAGGGTGATGACAAAAAATACTTTTCCATGACAAAAAATGGGAAATTCTCCATTTAAAAAAACAAACAAACCCATAAATTCTGTGATTTAAAAAAAACCAAAAATCTATTTTTTCTGTGATTAAATATAAAGGCTAGTTGATTTTCCCTTACCATGATGTATATCGGTATGAGTTAGAACACCACATTTTATTGTAATATTTTCATTTGTATGCAATTTTACAGCTACCACCTTTCCCACCAACAGTCCCCCCCCCAAAAAAAAATTAGGTCTGTGGCACCCCTCCAAATGCAGAGCCCCTCCCCCACCCCACCCCACAGCATGTGCCTTTTGGTTGCTCTTACCCTCCCGCTGCTCCGCACTCTCTGCCGCCGCCTCCCAGCCTGGCCCCGCCCTGCTCTGCTCTGATAACCACAAAGGGAGACCACATGAAGGCTGGTACTTGGGGAAGCTGCTATGGGCCCAATCAGGCCCCCCTCCTCTCTCCTCTTGAAGTCACCCGGCCACCACTGGAAACAGCAGCCCTGGGCAGGTAGCACGTTCGTTTTAAATCTGCATTTGTCAAACCCCGATATCGAGGTGGATTTTAAAAAGAATGTGAAAGTCACCCGTCACCGTTGTTTCCAATGGCTGCCGGGCGACTTCCAGTGCTGGGAGGCCCGTCTGCGAGATTGCTGAAAGTGGATGGAGAAATTCGCGAAGAGAGGAGGCAGAGCTAAAAATAATCATATTGATGGCGCAATATACATCATAATATAACGAGATGCATTTTGAATTTCAGCTTCTGCCCAGGCGTGTTTCCTCGCCTCCCACAGGGAAATGGGTGTGTGCTGTATACATTAAGGGTGTGATTCTGTCCTCTCTAAAGTCAACGGCAGAGCTCCCGTGGATTTGAATGGCTAAGGATTACATATTTTCTTGTCCTCTTCAGGCACGTGAATAAAGGGGCAGGAGGATTAGTTATTTCCCCCCCAAAGAGTGACTTCTAAGTGACATTGATGCAGGATCTTCCAGCTTCTCTCCAGATCACGCCAGTCGACCTAGGAGGAAGTTAAGGTGTTGGCTTTTAGCTGTTGGGGAAACTCTGCTGGGGCCGGCTACGTGTTTGCACAGTTAATATCAAATATTGGACGATCCAGGTCAAATACTTGACTGAAGGTTTTGATGTTATACAGATTCCACAGCGAAAGGAACAATAACGAGTTGGGTATCATGTCTCAGAAGACACTTGCAGATGGAGATCTGGGACTCGCCCCTTTCCACCTGAGGCTGATTAAAAATTCTTGAGGCTCTGGCCCAATTCCCTCTTCGCGGCCACCCGCTGGCGGCGAAGACCGAGTTGTCGCGCCCCAACGGGGACGCAAATAGCACTGCCCTTACCGGGGAGGCGCGCTCCTGAGCAGCGCCTTGTTCCTCCTCGTGGTCTCTTCTGGCAACCCCCGCGGCAGTGTGCGCGCCGCGGGGGTGAGTTTTACCAAAGCCCGCATGGCGGGAAGATTTTGTTCCAGCGAGGGTTGCTAGGCGACCCTCGCTGGGGAGAGCGCAAAGAATGCGCTGTTGATTGGTGCACCGCCTGAAAGGGGCGGTGCACAGAACGAACTCCCCTGCTCGCCTCTTCAGTCAGGAGGCAGCAGGGGGACGAGCAGCACCCTCCCACCCGCCCCATGAAACACTGTGGCTTCGCGGTCGCTTAGTAGGGCCAGGAAGGAATTTTTTTGGCGAACCACATTATTGGGCCCATTGGTGGTTCGTCTTTTTTCGCCTTCCTCATAGTGTTTGGGGATATTTGGCTGATTGGAATTTGNGGGGGGGGGGGGGGGGGGGGGGCAGCAGGACATGTGGAAAGGATCTAGGGATAGGGATTGCCAGAAACTGAACATGAGTCAACACTGTGATGCATCAGCAAGAAAGCCTAATGCAATTTTATGCTGCATTAACAGACGCACTGGGTGTTACCCAGATGCTTAGTCCGGGTTTATTTTTCTTATCTCAGGTTGAATTGTCCATTTAAATAAGTTTTCCCAGAATAAGAAGCCTGGGTTTAGAATGAACACGGTGCTTACGAAACCTGTTTTTCATGTTTTTATTATTACAGGTTTAAATAAAGCCCAGGTTTATGTCTGTGTAAACAATAAGTTTGGGCTGAGCTTAAAGTGATCATAGAGAGTGCTAGATAGACCAGGCAACTTCTCCATGCAGGACAGTATCGAATCTATGGTCTCATACAGGCATGTATGGTGGAGAGCCGGGGGAGCAAGCAGCAGGGGCAGGAGCTAATCCGCTGATGCTGCAGAAAAGGCTCCCTTGAAACCAAGCCGTTGGGACTAGTGCCAAGGAGGGGGCATCCCAGACCCAACTGCAGAACAGACCCAGCCAGCACCCCCACCCCTGGGGTCTGCATGTGTGGGCTGAGAGGGTGCTGGGTGGGGTCTCCGACTCTGACCAGGTCTTGGATGCCCCCTCCTTATTGCCGGCCCCAGCTGCTTGGTTTCAAGGAAGCTTTTTTCTCTACAGCATCCACTCATTCATGGGGCTCAGCAGCTGCTACTGCTGCCACTTCCAAATTTCCCGCCCTTGGAATCCACAGATCGGAGTGGGAGGCGGGGGAGAAGGGGCATGCAAGGTGCAGAAGGTGCAGAGCAAAGTAGGGAACAGCCGAGCAAGGACATCATAACAGGGAGCTGGGGGGAGTAATGAGCAGGCGCGAACAGAGTTTATCTCGCTCAGCAGTTAAGAACCTTGACAGCTCAGCAACGAACCATGGAATTTTTCAGTCCTCAGTGTTAGTCTAAACCCGTATTAACCATGAACACAGTTATCCCGGATTTATGAGTTGTAAATGTCCGTGTAAACAGGAACCAGAGATTAAGAATCCAGGATTTTAAATACCGGTAAGCGTCCGTGTAACAACACACTCTGGGCGTCTTTAGACATAGCAAAGATCGCGTGTCAAAACCCTTAAGCACGTATTTGGCCGTTGTGTGTAAGCACCATAATAATTCCAACACCAATTTGGCCACCCGTTGAACACGCAATGTGAACACCATTGCATCACAAAGACAATTTGTGTGTTCTGGCTGAACACGTGGTCAACGTTGCGTCTAATGATATCGTGTGGTGTGTTAGCAGGTACAACACGGGGAACGAGGTGGCAGCACTTGCGTGCTGAGATCGGGTGGGGAGCAAAACACTGATTTGTCCCAAGATAGACTGTGTGTCTAGCAGCACCACATGGTGAACACAGGGCCAAACTGGTGTTCATATCAAGGTTAAAACACACATTCAGACACCCGTTGACGTTATGTCTAAAGACACCCATTGCCCGCTTTTAGATGAGCAGCGCACGCCTCGCGCAGGAAAATCACGCGCCTGGTAAAAGTGCCGGGTACGTGGTTTTAGACGAGACAATACATGCCTTGTTGCCGCTCACGCATTCCTAAAAAGCTGCAAATTAAATACCTTGATATCGAGGTATTTAAATACAGGACACTAACCCGTATTTAAAATCCCGGCTTCTTAAGCCCTGGTTCCTGTTTACACGGACATTTACAACTCGGAATAATCATAAATTTGGGATAACTGTTCATGGTTAATACGGGTTTAGACTAACACCGAGGACTGAAAAATTCCATGGTTCGCTGCTGAGCTGTCAAGGTTCTTAATAGCTGAGAGGGATGAACTCTGTTCGCACCTGCTCATTACTCCCCCCAGCTCCCTGTGTCCTTGCTCGGCTGTTCCCTACTTTGCTCTGTACCTTCCCCACCTTGCGTCCCGTAATAATTCACAAATTATTCCCCACCTTGCATCCCATATCACAATTCGATATCGAGGTATTTAATCTGCGGCCTTAAAGGAATGGGCGAGCAGCAATAAGGCGCGTATTGTCTCATCTAAAACCATGCCCCCGGCACTTTTACCAGGTGCGTCGTTTTCCTGCGTGAGGCGCGCGCCGCTCATCTAAAAGCGACCGTTGTCTCCAAGGGCAGCAGTAATGGTTCCACTCTATTGAGCACTGGTCAGAGCTCACCTGGAGGATTGTGCCCAATTCCGAGTGCTGCGTTTTAGCAACAGGTGGCTACAACAGGCAGACAGGGCTCATCGGGAAAGGCAGTCCCGCTGCGTAGCCAGCTGTCTAACCCTTCCCAAGTGCGGTGGTAATATCACATCACAGCAAAGAGCAGCTTGAACGGACAATTTTAACTGGGGTGGAGGGGAGCAGGGAGGTGGCTTTGTGAATTATTATGGGAGAAAGTGCAAACGTATCTCTTTTTGAAAATTAGACAAATGGGTAGCTGCGTTTGGCACTGACGAGCGGATTTGGGAGTCCATGTCTTGACAGAATGTGAGAAACAGTTGGTAGGGTACAGAGAGGCTAGGAGGGGGTCTTTATGCGTTCATTTTTGTCAAGTGTCCTGCAGAAGAGGAGCCAGAGGAAAGGTGCTTAAAGGGGGAATATGTTAACTGCATTTTCAGTATTGAGAGGTGGTTCCTGAAGACTACAAGGCCCAGCATGCAGTGTTCCTCCTACAGTCACATGGCCTGGTACTCCAGCATGTGCCCTCTGTCTCCTTGTCCAATACACCTGTTGTTCAGGCAAAGCTTGAGTTAAAAGCATCGGCGGCTGCAGAGTGCACTAACAAGGCTACAAATAACTGGATGACAGTGAATCTGTTAGTGGCCCAGGCCTTCCTCTCTTCAGGTGTGGACCAATTTCAAAAGAATGTGTCCAGAATAAGGGATCCAGGAAAGTGTGTCATCCTGTCAGTGATGGCAGCAAATGTATTTATTTATTTATGTATTTATTTATTATTCAGACTTATACCCTGTCCTTCCCCTCTGGCTCAGGACAGCTTGCAACATATAAAACATGTAAAAACATATAACAATCCCATTCCAACCCTATCCCTGCCTGCCAGAGGCCTGGCCAAACAAAAACGTCTCGCATTGCTTCTGGAAGATGAGCAGGCTCGGGCTCAGATGGGAGGGAGGTCCAGAATTGTGGGGCAGCCGCCGAGAAGGCCTCTCTGCGTCCTTTTGTTGTGGAAACTGGGCAGGTAGGTGGCACCTACAAAAGGCTGCTCCTGGCTGGCCTCAGAGGCTGCGATGAGGCATGAGGGAAGAGACGAACTTTCATATATTTGGGGCCCAAGCTGTTTAGGGCCTTTATAGATCAGAACTGGCACAGAACGGGTCGGAATGCTGAGTGTTGCTCCAAAAGTGATTCTGCTTTCTCCAGTTCCTGTAGCCCTGGAAGATCAGAGCTCGGCATCGACACCATTTCAGTGACTATATTGTCCTACCTCGCTGCTGCGCTGGTTTTTTATGGGCTACTGTTGCGAATCACCGGAATAGCAAACCAACGGGACAGGTCGGTCGCTGAGAGCACAGAACCCCGATATCTAGTGGCACCAGACATTTCACTCTGATTCCTGTAAAGCAGGGGCGGCCGGACGTAGCGTACGCATGATTCACTTCATCCAGGTGTAAGCCTCAGGAGATCGAAAAGGATTTCTCGTGGCACTCTAGGCCGAGACCCCGCCAGCTGCTGGCTCCCAGTTCTAGGGCACCTCAGTGACTGCTCTGAAAAGGGGAGAGCTTCCCCAGGCTCTCTCCTCCCCAGAGACACTCCCTGGGGTACCGGTCTCACGCTCCTCCCTCCACATAGGCAATCTCTGGGGGATCCCCTTCCACACACCACGATCTACTGGAGATGAGCTTAGGAGGTGGAGGCTAGCTCACAATCTACCCACCCCTGGTGTATAGGGGTACCTCCACTCTCTGAGCTTCCACTCAAAAGAGACAGGACCATGGGAATGGGGGCAGAGCAAAGGGGCCATTATGTAGGGGCCTCCTATGTTGAGGCTGTGAGGACGGCAAGGAAGGAGTTCCTTGCTGTCCTCATAGCGTCTGCGAATTCGCGTCCGGCGGAGCTGTTCCAGGTGGTGCGGGGGTTGGTTAGTCCGGCCTCCCTCCGCCTGGATGGGGACTTGTCCCAGGCCTGCTATGAGGAGTTTGTCAACTACTTCGCAGACAAGATTGCTCGGATTCAGACCGACTTTGACACTGGATTAGGGGGAGTAGGGGGAGAGCGCGAGGGGATGGAGGCCCCGTCCGGTCCAGCTTTGTGGGGGGAGTTTCAGGAAGTGATGCCGGCTGATGCGGCGGATGTCCTGGGGTCTGTGAGGGCCACATGTTGTGAACTTGATCCGTGCCAGTCCTGGTTAGTAAAAGCTTCCAGGGAGACGTTGGGGACGGTGCTGGCGAGGGTGGTGAACGCGTCCTTG
>QEPC01001730.1:1485178-1502148 GCA_003113815.1 Sphenodon punctatus
TTCATGAAGATGCGAGGTCTCAAGTGCACGTACTTGGCTTGGTTACGATGAGAATGACAGCAGGCAGGTCCATGTTGCAAGGATAAGGGTAAACAGACCATAGGTATAGGAATAGTGGCTCAGCAGGATAAGTGTCAGACAGAGCAGAGCGAAAGAGGTGAGTTTTAAGGAGTTACTTTTCTCCACTGTGATAACTGACCAATCCAGAGCGATTGGCTCAGAAATGCAAAAACAACAAACTCAGAAGTAAAACTGTACCCTCATCAATGCAGTAAGTGGTAAATGAATGGGACATGGGAAGCAGGAAGCTGGTAAATCATGATGGTATCTCGCAGTGTTGCGAGAATTGAGAAATCGCATTGTATCGGGGAAATAGTCAGGAAAGCTGATGCCGGATCCCGTTATGGCAAAATTTCTTGCAAGCAGCAATTTAGCTGGTCATTTCAACCCTCGTTGCGCTATGTCATTTCAGCAAAATAAGCGCCTTTGTGCATGCAAGATCATCAAGAATGACATCACTGAAATGACCAAATGCTCACAACTCCTCTACTCCTCAAAATGTATCCACCCCTTCTCCCTTGCTGCCTGCCATGCCTGGAACGGTCTCCCTGGATACATTCGTTCTACTTCCTCCCACTTTCAAATCCCTCCTGAAAAACCTACCTCTTCCATCAGGCTTTCCTCGCACCGCCCCCCAACCCCGCCCAATCATCTCCCCTGACTTGTCTCTCTTGGATTGTAAGCCTCTTGGGGCAGGGACCCTGTCTGTAGTTATTGTAAAGTGCCAGATACATTGCTGGCACTATATAACTACTTAATAAATGAATAAAAATAATAAATAATAATCATATAATAATTAATAACAACAAAAAACCCTGAAATACCCAAGCTGAAAAACCAGAAACATGAAAAAGCGAAAATGGTCTATCTGAAAAATCTGATAGGGGTGTGCCTCTTTCGGTCACAGAGAGCATCGTGGCACCCCAAAAATACAAACTCGCTACCTGATTCCATTACACGTCTCCAAGTCCCCTCTTCAGCTCCCCAGCTGTGCCAGCCATGAGGGATCACTGTAGTGGGGGAGGGGGCGGCACGGTGCCGGGATTCCTCTCTTAGCTGTGAACATGCCGCACAGTCCCACTCGTGTGGCTACGGTACTCACATTGGGAGAATCAAAGCACTAGCCCATTACATTATTTATTTATTTATTTATTTTAAAATCTTATTACCCCGCCCCTCCTGCCCCAGGCAGCTCGGGGCGGCTTACAACAATAGAAACAAATTAAAACAATTAACACACATTAAAAGAAGGCAACAGAGAAAACAACCACCCCCTCCCCCCCATCATCCCTCTCCCCCGCAAAACGCCTGGTGGAACAGCCAGGTCTTGCAACTTTTCTGAAAAGAGGGGAGGTCCGGGGCCAGCTGGGCCCCTACTGGAAGGGAGTTCCATCGGTGCGGCGCGGCCACCAAGAACGCCCTCCCCTGCATGGCCACCCAAGAAACTCGGGGGACCTCGAGCAGGGCATCCCCGGACGACCGCAGGGGCCAATCCAGGACACGGGGAGTGAGACGGTCTCGCAGATAGGCAGGGACCAGACCGTTTAGGGCTTGATAGGTCAAAACCAACATCTTGAATCGGGCCTGGAAAACCACTGGAAGCCAGTGCAGAGAGCGAAGCACCGGTGTAATATGCTCCTGATGGCCCAATCCCACTAGGAGACGGGCCGCCGCATTCTGCACCAGCTGCAATTTCCGAGCCGTCACCATGGGTAGCCCCATGTAGAACGTGTTACAGTAGTCTAGTCGAGAGGTGATGAAAGCATGGATGACTGTGGCCAGGTCAGAGTCCGAAACAAACGGCCGAAGCCGTCGCACCAAATGCAACTGGCAGAAGGCACTCCTCACCACAGCCTCCACCTGGAGATCCAGGTGGAGCTGCGCATCGAGGAGCACCCCCAGACTCCGCACCTGGGAGGTCAATGAAGGACAAACCCCATCAATGATGGGGGCCGCCAATTCCATCGCCTTACCCACTAACATTCACTCCGTCTTGTCAGGATTCAGCCGCAGTCGATTAGCCCTCATCCAATCCCCCACAGCCACCAGGCACCGGAGTAAGCACCGAGACTGCCGGGCCTGGGTCTGTTGAAAAAGAGAGGTACAGCTGGGTGTCATCAGCGTATTGATGACACCGCACACCGAACCCCCTAATCACCTCTCCGAGCGGCTGCATATACACGTTGAACAGGAGAGGGGACAGAACAGAACCCTGCGGAACTCCACACGAGAGGTCTCGGTAGGATGAAAAACATAATCACCAATCACTGCTGCTAATGGACTCTAGCCCCTGGAGGCCACGGATCCCATTTGGGGCTGTTTTTGCATGAACTGTGGGGCTACCCATGGTGACGGCTCCGAAACTGCAGCTGGTGCAGAATGCAGCGGCCCGTCTCCTGGTGGGACTGGGCCTCCGGAAGCCTATTACACCGGTTCTCCACTCTCTGCACTGGCTGCCGGTAGTTTTCCGGGCCCAATCCAAGGTGTTGGCCCAATCCGGGTGTTGGCCCAATCCGGGTGTTGGCCCAATCCAAGGTGTTGGCCGGGGGCTACCCTTCTTGAGGCCCCCCCGAATCGGGGCCACACTGGGGAGGGCATTCTCGGTGGCCGCGCCGCAGCTATGAAACTCCCTTCCGGTAGAGGTCCGGTTGGTTCGAAGAAGTTGTAAGGCCTGGCTGTTCCGCCAGGCGTTTGGCGTGGGAGATGGGTGACTGGGCGGGGGGGAGTGGGTTAGCGTGGTGGTTGGGGCGGGATATTTTTATCCTTCTTTTTGTGACTTGTTTTTAGTTTTACCGTTGTTTTTATTCTTGTTGTGATTGTAAGCCGCACCAAGCTGCCTCTGGCAGGAGGGGCGGGGTAGTAAATGTTTTAAAAGAAATAAATAAACTGCAAGCTAACACCCAGCAGGCTTGTTTACAGTTTGCTGGTTACAGCGAGAATTTTTCCCGATACTCAAATGAGCCCGAAATCTGCCGTCGACGATAGAGCTGTCCATCCACTGATGCCAGCAGAGTTGTGCTGGGTGCAGTTAAGAGAAGTGTCTAAATCCCTCTCAACTGTCTCTGCTTAGGAGGGACAGCCCCTCAGTGGGATAAGAAGCAGGAGACTGACTGTCCCTCTGTGCACTTGGAATGTTGGGCGGGGTGTATGAGGGGGCGGAGTTTATTGGCCAGGGGGGTGGAGCTTGTCCCTTTGGCCTCTCAGAATGTCGGGAGACGTGTGTCTAACTCGTCGCACATAGAAACGAAGCTGCGTTGCCATCTCACCACTCATTCGTATTCAGTTTATTTATTTGTGGCATTAGCCTTCGCCTTAGCCAAACATAACATAGGCACAGAATGCAAAACACCAAACAAATATAGGACAAAAGGTTGGATTCAGTTACATAATCATACTTATGTAATGATAAGTTACATAACTTATGTAACTTATCATTAATGGGCCGCAGGGAGGGGACGGGCCGCAGGGAGCGCATAACGCCCGAGTCAAGGTGCTGGTTTTGACCTTTAAAGCCCTTCACGGCCTGGGCTCTGCTTATGTGAAAGATTCGCCTCACCCCCAGGGTCCCTGGGTGGCCCCCTGGGATGCCCTCTTAGCGGCCCCAGTTACCGGCGGATCTGGACGGAGAGGGGGGTGTTCTCAGCGGCTGTGCCGTTGCTTTGGAATGCTCTCCCGGTTGAGGTTCGCCTCAGCCCAGATCTCTGGCCTTCCGACGTAATTGCAAGACGTGGCTTTTCTGCCAGGCGTTCTGTGGGGGGAAGGAGCCCCCTCTCCTTCCCCCCCACGGACCCTGGGGGTGAGGCGAATCTTTCAGATAAACAGAGCCCAAGCCGTGAAGGGCTTTAAAGGTCAAAACCAGCACCAGCACCCCCTGGGGATGGGTTAGCGGGGATTTTATACACAGATTTCTATTTTTTGTTTCTGTGATTTTCTTGACGTTTCACGAAATTGTATTTTTGTATTGTTTTATTTTGCAAGCCGCCCCGGGACACCGGTGGCGAGAGGGGCAGGGTATTAAGTTTAATTAAATAAAATAAAATAAATAAATAAATAAAAAATTTAAAACAGACATGATAGGGACCCACTTAGGCTCACTGAGTGCGAAACCACCAGCATATCTGGTTTTGCACCGCCAGATGTTGGCCCGGGATTGCCCTAGGCCGCTTCGACAGCGAGCCCGGGCTCTGACTTCGGAAACCCCTGGGCTAGCAAGTCCGTTGTGGCCTGCCATGACCCGGCCCTGATCGGGGCCCACCATGGCTGGCTGTCATTGGCTACCATGGCTGCCCATCACGGCAGGTGACGGGAGGGGGGGGGTCATCAGGCCGAACAGGTGGCAGGACAGCGGCTCAGCGGCAGGCACGTATGGTCATTGCCCTGACACGTCCCGGCCCGTAGATTTATGCCCCGGGCCAGGTCATGATGGCAACGCTTTGCTATCACAGATGTTTTTACCTACTGTTCCATCCAGCTTAGTATCCTGTCTCCAAAATGTCCGGCTCCAGGTGCTTCGGAAGAAAGGACAGGGAAAGCCCCAGGATGCTACGGGATTGGTCCATCCTTGGGGTTGTCCCCTTTAAGTTTTTCATAGGACCCTAGAAATGAAGGCTGGGTGGGGGATCTCAAAGAGCATCTAGTGTAACTCTCTGCCCTGAGGCAGGGTACCCTACTTCAAGCATCCTGACAAAGCCCTGCCCAGTCTTTTCTTGAAAACCTCCAGGGAAGGAGACGCCACCGCCTCTCTCGCCAGGCAGTTTGTGCCCCCGCACAGTTAGGAAGTTTTTTTTAAATTTAATCTGAACAAATACACCTCCTTGTTTTCATCCCCTCTGTTTGCCGTAACTGGATCTGTTTGAAGCCTCTGCGACTTATTTAAACATCGGGGCTTGTCGATGTTGCCAAAAGGCAGCTTGCTTCGCACGCTGCATTTTGTCGTTCTTGAGTGAATAGCAGCCTTTTACAACCCCACCCTCCTTCCCTTTTCTTGTCCTGGAAAGGAAACAGCTTTGGGGTTTTTTGTTTCTGCAGCCCCGGCTCTGTAAATATCCTTGGCGTTGGCCCAATGACAATTGTCGTCTCTGTTTTAAAAGGCTTCTTGGCCTGCATGTTGGCTCCTTTGCTTTACTCTCCAAAGCAGAGTCCGATTTTCAGGGTCCCAAATTGCCACCGAGGGGTTGGTTTATTCAGTGAAATATCAACACACAAGCAAGGAAGGACCCAAGCAGAAGATACTCCATTAAGGGCAGAGTTACCGCTCCGTCCCGGCACCCAGCGACTGATCTGAGTTGTGTGTCTGTTCAGCTTTCAGGTTTCTTGCCTCTGTCGTAAGAGATGGGGAAGCTGTTTCCTCACAGGTTACAAGGAAGTTTTCATTTTCCACAATGAGATTCCATGGAATCTGCTTAAGTTAAATTCCTTAGGCCATGTAAAACAATTCCTCTTATCACAATTTATCATTATTAATTATTATTATTATTATTATTATTTTAGTTATATATACCTGGCACTGTGCAATCAGTGGTTATCGAGCGGTCCCTGCCCCAAGGGGTTTTAAGACAGGGGAGGGGAAGGGGATACAGGGAGAGACATGGATACATTCACAAAGTTGAGACGCTGCAGGTGCACATGCTGAGTTTAGTTACAGAGAAGAGGAGGACTCTGAGGGAAGAGGAGGATTTTGCTTAATGAGTCTACTTAAATTCTACTTAATAATAACGTATATAGCTCCCTCCTCCCCCTTGCAAATGGTGTTTGAGGCACTTCATAACCTCAGCACAATAAAACACAATAAAACAACTTACAATCCATGTAAAATCCAATTCAAACCGTTTCAAAGGCAAAGGTAAAGGTGGGAGGAAAAAACAGATGAAGGGGGAACCAGCAGTTGATCCTCTAAAAGAATCTGGAGAATTGAAAGAAAGAAAGAAAGGAAGAAAGTAAGTTAGTTTTTAGGTGCTTTTTGAAGGTAAGGTGGGAGGAACTTGGTTGAATATCTGGACGGAGCGTGTCCCACACTGAAGGCCTCGCCGCAGGAAACGCCTGATCCCCGCTGACTTAACTAGATCTTAAGGGAATGGACATGGAGACCCGTAATGCTCAGCTTAAGGGAGAGTCCTGGTTTCTCCATTTCTCCGCAACACAGTGGGGGTTAAGTGTTCCCCGACACACAACCCTGCAACACTGACATCCAAGCCCCTGGCAAGATGCATCCACTTGAGCCAACGGTGGAGCTTCGACCCTCACACCAGCTTCTCACCACGAGGCCACCTCTTCCGGAGCCCTCTCCTGATCCCCCTGCCTTGGACCATGGGCCAGAGTCATCTGAAACTGGGCCAGTGATGAACCCGCAAGAGGGCAGCCTTGGCAGAACTTATCTACACGCGTCTTGATGCAATGGCTCCGGCTCGGCCTTCCCTTAACGTTATTGCAGCCTGGTCTAGCCCCGGTTCGTCAGGGCAGGGCTCCCCCTTACTGTGGCTGAGAGAGGAATTCTTCCCCACCCCGGGTATCCCTCACACCGGCCTGTCTGGGCTGTCATGGATCCTTCCAGTCTTTCCAGGATGTGCTTTGTTTACCGGACAGGTCAGATTTGCTGATCCTCTCACTTTTGGGTTGAGTTCCCTCCGCTGGCACCCATCCAGTTGACTTTCTAGTTCTGCTTCTTCTGTTTCCATCCTTTCGATGACTATATAATGCAGCTCACGCCGCTGAGATGCTCCTGTTGCGCCCGCTGAGCCGGGGAGGAGGTTACCATCTCCTTCTCTGAGCACAGCCAAGGAGCCAGGATGTGGGAAAGAAGTTGATATTATTTCTGTGGTCAGAAAGGCAGGATATCTACCATCATCCATCCATCACGGATCTGCTGCCCTCTCTCCTCAACGGCCCCCCGGATCAGCGGTGAGTAGTGGGTAATCTCGTCAGGGAAGAAGAGAGTGTGTGTGGCGAAATGGGTCCGGTAGGGGGGTGTGCTCTGCTCCTAGCCCCCTCCCTCACTGCGTGCCCATCACCATAACACTCGAGTTTTGCTGCCCCCACCAGAACTCCGAGCTTCTGGGGTTAAGGGCTGTTCTGGAAGCCCAAACCCTGCTCCTCCATTTTGATTGCTTTCCCAGCGTAAGCCGAACTTGGGAAGTGTTTTGGGTCACAACACACACACCAGGCACTCTTGATTAGAGAAAACAAGATGTATAGTTTTTACTAGCTAAGTTAACCGAATTACAAGGGTACAAAAAGGTAGGGAAAAGGCATTGAACTCGTGAGCAAACACAGGCAATTGCAAGCAGGTATGATAACCCAAACCCTAAACGGTCCCTAACCCTGCTTCTCTGCATAGATGGAATTACTCAGAGTATCTTCTCTGCATAGCAATGCATGGATGCCTTAGCTCTGTAGGGTTCATTTCTTTTCCAGCTGGATGGAGAAAGCTGGGTGTTGCAAGTTCAGTCTGGCACAGCTACCCCTCCCCATGAGGTTTCTTTCTCCCCTTTTATATCTTTTCAGCTTGTAGGTCTCCCTGCTTTACAAATCCACTTGCATCTCAGTGATCTCTGTCTGGCATCTGTAGTTGTTTACGCCTTTCCGAATACACATTCGGTCTGGCTCTGCCTCCCACCATTCTACACGCAGGCCAGTATTTCCTTGTGACACAGAGTCTCTTTCCTTGGGTCAGGGAGAACCTAAGGGGCCATTTAGCCGGGAGGGTTTCTCCACAGTGTGGTTGCTGTGTTGGTCCCAAATATAGGCAGTAGAGATGAAATAGTGTGGAGATCTCTTTTATTGGACCAATACAAGAGATCTCCCCACTCCTTTGTCTCTACAGAGAAGTAGTGGAAGCCCCATTGCCCTGCTCATTTCAAAGTCATGTGGGTGACCTCGCAAGGATGAGTGAGTTCTTGCTTTGCGACGGAACAAGGGTGTAACCGAGGCGCTTTTACACGTGCACGCGGCGCCGCGCTGTAAAATCATGCGCCACGTCAAGAATCTCATGGGTGAGGTTTAGATGTGACGTCACACGCATGATTAGCCACTCGTACATGCTTTAACGCCGCGGACTAAATACCTCGATATTGGCCCCCCAAAGAAGCTATGTCTCCCCCTGAAGGTTGCTTAGACTGGCAGCCTTTTGCTGGAACATGAGGACAGGAGCAGTTGTGCTAGCCTGAATGAAGAAGGGCTTAGAAGGTCACGCCTCTGGCAAAATCTGTCGGTAAGTCATTGCAGGATCGGCACCCTAACCACTAACACTTGCTTTCTCCAGTAGGAGAGGGGGCTGAAGGAACTGGGAAGGCAGGACCGTTGGCCTTGAGAATGAGCCTGTGTCCCAAAATTGAGGAGGGCCAATATAGCCTGAGAAAAGTTGATAAAGGGGCTGGAAGACATAGGAGGAAAAGCTGGACAAACTGGATATGTTTACCCTAGACAAAAGAAGATCAAGGGGGACATGATCGCAATTCTCTAATCTCTAAAAAGATTCCCCCCCCCAAAAAAAAAAGATAGTGAACATTGGTTCTCTACTGTCACAGAACATAGAGCAAGAGGGAATGAGTTTAAATTACAGCCATCTAGATTTTGGTTAGACGTTAGGGAAAACTTTCTAACTGTGAGAATTGTTGGGCAATGGAATAATTTGTCTAGGGAAGCTGTGGCATCTCCCCCCTTGAACGCTTTCAAAACCCGGCTGAACAAGCCTCTGTCTGTGAAGGGACCTCAAGGGTCACAGGGCCCCTGCTGTAGGCAGAGAATACAAATTGCCTAGGGCGGCGGTGAGCTCTCCTTCCCTGGAGCTTTTCAGACAGAGGCTGAAGGGCCATCTGTCAGGGATGCTGTCGCTGTGGATTGCCTGCAATGTGCAGGGGGGTTGGACTAGGTGACCTCTAGGTCCCTTCCGATTCTACATCCTGCCTTGGAGCAGATGGTTGGACTAGATGTCCTCTGATGTCCCTTTTCAGCCCTACAATTCTGTGATTTTATGCGCTCAAGATGGACAGGCAGTAAAAATAGCCAGCAAAGGGATCGCAGAGGCTGACGTCTCTGTTATAACCGGCAATGGCTTGTGTGCATTTCCCCCCATGGGGGGCAATCAGGAGCACGGTGAACACGGGTCCCTGGTATTGGGGTTGGCTCCTCTGTGACTCATCTATAGGCGGATTCTTGAGATATAATAATAATAATAAATCATTTTTTTTATATCGCGCACACACCCTCCTTCCCCACCAGGTGGCATTCGGGAAAACACATTCAACAAAATACAACAAAATGCTGCCCATTTAACAACAACTTTAGAAAGGGGGGAAATAAATAAATAAAATCCCACAGTGGATCCCCTGAAAGCATGTGGGGAATAAACAGCTCTTCGGGTGCTTTTTAAAGGTGAGGAGGGAGGAACTGAGAGGGACATCCGGCTGGAGCGAGGGCCGCTTGGAGTGACCTGCCGCAGCCAACGCCCGATCACCCGCCAACTTAAGACGTGGGTGGCAGGATCCCCAAACAGCAGGTGGTATCTGAACGTAGGTAGACAGCAGGGTAAGGTCTCCATTCTAGGCAGGGCCCTGTCCTCATTTACCTCCTCCCTTCCCTTGTCTCCTTGTGGGTCCTGCGGTTGTGGAGGGGGAAATTCTTTGTGACCTGAGATCCCAGCTCTTTCCTGGGTTTTCTGCGCTTCCAAACCCTGCCCCAGTTTGCGGGTTCCATTTGCGAAGAATCCCATTTGTGGGTAGACAGAGTTGGCTGAAAGCTGCTGCTGCTGCTTGTTCTTGGTCTGACTCGTAGAGCAGGTCTTAGGCTTTTTATTAAACTAATGGGCCAATTTATTTTCTGTGTACTCCCACTAATGCTAATGGAGTTAATGAATTCTGGCTTTTTAATTTAATTTGGTTTGGGTTTTTTATCCTTGTTGAACTTGAATTAAAATTCATTCCGTGCTGTTTGCAAAGGGCTTTGATGTGCAGCAGAAGTGCTCAGCATTCCCAAGGGAGCAAGCAACTTAACATGGGAAGGTCCAGGGTGGCGAAGGCCAGGAAGCAGGCAGGATTAGAAGCAGCCAACATATGAGGTTGGGGAGGAAAATTGTATTGGGGTTTGTGGTTCTGTATGGGTGAGGGAGAAGTGGCAGGGGGCAGTTGCTTTTTGTGGGCATGAGAATAGGGGAGTTATGGAGAGGGATGGTAGGATGTTGATGGAAGAGGATGGGGGGGGGAGTTGTGTGTTGGTGGGGTGCCTTGGGTGGGCTTGGGGAAGAGGATAGGAGATGGAGAAGAGTGGGAGGAGTTAGTTAGGTTTGGTGGGGCCACCTCCTCCTGGTGAGAGGAGGATGGAGGTGGTCAGGTTTCCCTTGGTGGCAGCAGGGGATGACTTGGTTGTTGGTGGGACCTACCCTGTTTTTGTGGGGGAGGTTATAGAGTGGGACTTTGGCTGAGGTCTAAGGGAATGTGGTTGTGGAAACTGTATTATATGGAAATTGTATTGTATTGCTGCTTTTGTTATATTATGCATAAATTGTATATTATGTTAGATATTGTGGATGTTGTTCCTTGGGCCCCTGTGTGGAAAACCCAGGACATATGTATATTTTGTGAGCCGCATCAAGTCCTATGGGAGAGAGGCGGGGTATAAATTAAAATGGAAAATGGAAATTATCCTTGTCATGAAGTCTCTGTGTTGTGGATTTGGCCTAAGACCCTCAAGCAAGCAGAGGGCTCCATTGCACCAGATGCTGCACAAACCATACTGTTATACCGCCAGCAATGGTTCTGATGCTGAATAGGTATGGTGAGAGACAGGTCGCTGCCCCAAGGGTGTTACAATATAGGATGGACAAAAGGTGGGGTGCATAGGGACGGACAGGGACACATCCATGAATCTGAGCAGTGGTGGGTTCTCATGCTTAACGAAGAGCCTTTTTAGACGAGACACTTTTCTCGTGGACTTGTGAAGTCTGGGAGAAAGAAATTGCCGCAGGGGTGGAGGGAGAGGTTTAGACGTTTGCCTGCGAAACCACAAGTTGGCCGGCGCCATTATAAACAGTGCTCGTGCATGGACGGAGATGCGGATTTACGAAACCCCGATATCAAGGTTTTATAAGTCCGCATCTCTGTCCATGCGCGAGTGAGCTGTTTTCAATGGCGCCGGCAAATGTCCAGTTTCATGAGCGAGTGTCTAAACCCCGCACCCCGTGGGAACTTCTTTCTCCCAGACTTCGCAAATCCCCGAGAAAAGCATCTTGTCTAAAAACGCTCTGAGTTACAAGGGGAGGAGAGGGTTCTTGAAAGATAAGAGAAGTATAGTATAGTTCAGATGAGCAATCTATGGCAGGGCCGGCCTTAGGGTTTGCGGGGCCCAAGGCAAAGATAAAATGCAGGGCCCCGGGTGGCCCCTCCCCCTTGGGGGCAACCTCTGTGGTGCCCTGAAGGTAAGGTGGCCATACCTCCCCTTTAAAAGAGGACGCTTATGACAAATACATGTTACAGGGCTACATTGGTTCCTACATTGGTTCCCCTAGACCAAAATGGGAGTCTCTGGGTCAAAATGCAAAAGGGGGCAGCATGGGGGAAGGGGGAAAGGCAGATTAAGGAGCAGGGGACTCTGGGGCAGAGAAGGAGAGGAATTCCTGGGTAGGGAGGGAGGTATCAGAAGATAGCAAGGGCATCAACTAGAAATAGCACGGAGACCATCCCTATTGCAGGCAGCGTACAATCGAGGAGTCTGGGTGGTTTGTTTTCACACCCAACGAGGTCAAGTAGCAGCATGTCCGGACATGGAGCAGCCAGCCCTGCCCACCAGAAAGCTGCATTCTGGAATGACGTGCCTGGTACATTGTCCTGGAAGGGAATAATAGCTGGGAAAGAGGTAGAGAACGTCCGTGGTCGGAGGCCTTTCCTTGCAGACTCACTGGCCATCGGCAGATCAAAAGATGTCCCTCACTACTACCCGGCCCTTCTGCACGTAGCAGTTTGCTACCGGACGGCTTGGCAAGGAGCTGGTTGCGCCAGGTTAGGAAGCAACTTTGTAGGGATGTGCACGGGGTCATCTTTTTCTTTTTTTTAAATTCTTCCATAGAAATTTAGTACAGATAACAAACGGAACACACTTTACACGTTAAATGATAAATACACAATGAATGGTCTCTATCCTGTAAATAAGTGTTTTTTAAATAACGAGCCTTTCACTGGCAAATCATCAGTTTCCTGTGAATGACAATTCTAAATTTCTGTTATCTCCTCCCTCCCCCCAGTTCTTGTAGCTCAGATAGGATGCCCCCCACCCCCAATATTCCTGGAGCAGAAAATTTCTATTACTCAAACCAGAAAAGGACCAAACCTATTTTATTAGGTCTTTGGTGAAAGCAAGCAAAGGAGTGTTCTTATTCCTAAACGGCCTGGGCCCCACCTACCTGCAGGACCGCCTCTACCGCCGGATCTTGGATCGACCTCTCCAGTCGGCCGGAGGCGTCCTCCTCGAGGTCCCCCGGGTTTCCTGGGTGTTGACCATGAGGAGGGCATTCTCTGTGGCTTCACTGCAGCTGTGGAACTCCCTCCCGTTGGCCGCCGACCTCCCCTCTTTCTGCAGACCGTATAAGACCTGGCTGTTCTGCCAGGCCTTTGCCGAGGGAGATGGGATGGGATGGTTGGGTTCGGGAGCGGCTCTGTTGTTTGGGTTTTTTAATTAATACTGTTGATTTTAAATTGTTAATATTATATGTTTTTAGAGTGTTGTTAGCTGCCCCGAGATGATTGTAAGCATATAAATTTAATTATAAAGAAATAAATAAAAGGAGATGAAATTAAAAAGCTAAAATTCACTCATTCCTGGAGGAACTCCATTAGCCTCAGCAGAAATTCACGGAAACTAAACCAGCCCAGTAAATGTAATTGTTGGGAAAGTGCTAAGCCAGGTGCCGGTCTACGGACACCGGGGTTAATCTGGTGACAGTCCGTGTACGGAGCTAGTATTTCCTCACTGGGTGAACCTCGCCCCCTAGTGGACACACACTCACAGCTTCCGTCGCTGCAGTATTTGGATTCTGCTGCCTTTACGGATAGATGTGGGGGTGGGACCTGGTTCTCCTCTCACGACTGGTTAAGCATCCCTGAGGCTGGGGAAAAGGTTCCGTTAAATGGCACAATCCCCTTCAGGGGATGGGGCTCCCTGCACTAGGAGCTAGGAATGCCCACCTAGGCAAATTTTTAAGGAACATTTATGAAAAATACATGGTGCATCTTGCCTCGGTAGCAACCCTACTATGAGCCTGCCCCACACGCCGCGCAAACGTTGTTGTTGCTAGTTCATGCCTCTCTCAAATTGCCCACTATAGGCCGGGACGCCCCACGTTTGTGGGCCTGTTTTTGACATCAGTGCTTCTCATTTCAAGCTTATTCTTGGACTCCAAGTAGTGAGAGCCCCTGCCCGCCCGCCCCAGCTGATGGGGCTCTTTGCAGTCACAGCCTGTGCTATCCTAGGCCGCTTTCACACATAGACCTGGGGGGCAGCGGGGTGGGGGGGAGGGCAGGGCAGGGAAACTTCCATTGGAGCAATTGCAGCTTGGTTCTGACGGGGATTAGCAGGCGAGAAGGCACAATTCTGCTTCTACGCCGCGAGAACAGTCGTCATTGTAAAAGTACCATTTGAGGAGCCTGTCCTGCCAGTGTCGTAAGTCTGGGGCCCGCCCCTTCCTTGCCTCACTCTGTCCCCTTGTGAGTCTTGTGGCAGCTGGGGAGGCTCCAGATCTGGCTCTGGGGATGGCAGGCGCTCCGGACCATTGAAAGATACAGGGGATGGCTGTCCAGCATGCCCTCCTGGCCAAGGGAAAGACTCACTGAAAAATGAAGCTTCTAGGACATCCGCAGTCTAGGCTGTGCTCTCGTACTAATTCCCTGTGTGACCTGGGGCAAATCGAGGAGGCCTGTCTTATCAAGAGTGGCCTCCACGTTTTGGGGAGCCCAACAACTGATGCTTCGGGACCTGCTTTTCACAACTGCTAAGCAAGGGCTGTACGGGGCTAGGTGGCACAGCTGCACTTTGGCTCAGAAGCAGTGTATTATTATTATTATTATTATTATTAGCATTTATATAGCGCCAGCGATGTACCTGGTGCTTTACAAGAAACAATGTAGGCACGGTCCCTGCCGGAGAGCTTAGAGTCTGAAGACAGGGGGAGGGGAGACAGGGAAGGGGGAACCGAGGTGTCGCTGTGCATCCCCTCTGCTGGAAGAGGGGGTTAAAGGGGCCCAATCCAACCTACCCAGGCCATTGCTGCTGAGCACCCCTGCAGCTCTAGCTCCTGGAGGCCTCCGCTTAGACACAGTCACATAAACGAGAGGGCTATCGGGGGCCCATTCAAGCCCAGTGCCCACCCACCCCCATTCATCTTTCCTCTCTGTCTGCCATGGCTAGGGGTTACCACCGCCGATGCAAAGTTTTAAGGAACAATTCAGAAAAAGACATGTTGCAGGGTCTTAGGTGCCAATGCAGGGCCTGCAACATGCATTTTTAAATTTTCCTAAGTGTTCCTTAAAAAATAGCGTAGGTGGCAACCCTAGCCATTACCCTCCTCCTAGTTGGGTTTCCCCCCCCACAACATAGGAAAGTGCTCCTCGCTCCATCTGAAAGATGGGGCCACTGCTTGGACACACCAGAATGAGTGGCTGTAGAAGCTGCCTGTAACCAACTCTCCGGGAGGATGGTCACCTCACAATTCTCTTCTGGGGAATTTAGCTCGGACACTTCCACTTGGTTTGCCCGACTGTACTTGTTGCCTCTTGTCCAGTCCTCCCTCATGCTGCGCTAATGGCTGGACATCTTGGTCAGCAGTGGCGTTAAGTCTGGCCTCCAAACCTCCTCTCTAGCCAGCCCAGTCCACCTAGCTGGGGCTTCTCCCACAACTGTGGGTCCCCCAAGTAGACTCAGTCCAGCCAAGCCCACTCCCTTGCTCCTGTATCCTGGCTTGCTCCCACCTGAGATCCAGGCTCTGTCTCCCACCAGGTTGGGCTGCTGGGACTGCCTCCTCCAAACAGTCGCTTCCACGCAGCCCTCCCTCTTCCAAGAGCTCTCTTAGCCTCCACGACTTTGCACCCCCTAACTGAGCTGAGCTTAGTACTTTTGGGGCCATGGCTGGCCCAGCCACACCCAAACCCGGGTGTGAGGCATTCAGGCACCGTCCTTCCCCCACACAGACATCTGGGCCTCAAGTAGCACCTAGAATCATAGAGTTGGAGGTCACCTCAGAGGTCATCTAGTCCATCCCCCCACTGAATGCAGGCAAGCCACAGCTACAGCATCCCCGACAGACGGCCGTCCAGCCTCTGCTTGAAAACTGCCAGCGAAGGAGAGTCCACCACCTCCCTAGGCAATTTGTTCCACTGTCAAACAGCACTTGCCATTAGGAAGTTCTTCCTAATGTTTAACCAAAATCTGCTTTCTTGTCATTTGAACCCATTATTTCTAGTCTTGCCTTCAGGACCAAGAGAGAACACATCTTTGCCATCGTCTCTGTGACAGTCCTTCAGGTAGTGGAAGCCCACTATCATGTATCCCCTTCGTCTTCTCTTCTCTAGGCTAAACATACCCAACTCCTTCAACCTTTCCTCATAGGACTTGGTTTCCAGACCCCTGACCCTCTTTGTCACCCTTCTCTGAACCCATTCCAATTTGTCGATGTCCTTCTTAACGTGCAGCTCTCAGAACTGGACACTGTGCGGTCTGACCAGCACAGAATTAGAGTGGAACTATTACTTCTTATGATTTGGAAACGATGCTTCTCTTAATGCAGCCTATAATTGCATTAGCCTTTTCTGTGGCTGCATCACACTGCTGACTCATGTTCAATTTGTGATCAGCTAAAATCCCCAGATTCTTTTCACAGGTATTGCTGCCAAGCTAGGTATCCCCCCATCCTGTACTTGTACATTTGATTTTTCTTATTTAAAGGAAGAACTTCATATTTATCTCTGTTGAACTTAATTCTCAAATCTCCTGCTGGTGCTATCACTTAAAGGGCCAGTCACTCAAACAGCCTGCCGTGTTCCTGTCCCTGCTGCAGTGAGCACGGATGGAAAATGCAAACTTCAAATGCTGCTGCTTCCCTTCCCAATAAAATAGATTTCACAGGTCTGATCTTGGAGCTGTTACTGGCATGACTGCAGTGGGAGGGAGATGCACCTGAATAAGGCACTTTGAGACTTGCTTTCTGTGCAGAAGTGACCAGAGGAGAGCTGATTAGGGCTGAAACAAGATTTATTTTTTTTCCGGTGGTTCGATGTGGTTCAAGATCTCAGTCGAGAATTTCCCCCAATTTACCATGTACTGTGTAAACTGATTTACCGTGTACCACTTAGCATGTACCACATTCGTTCCAGTAATGCGCATACGAGTACGGCCGGCCGCCACCGCTGCTCTTTGAACGCACAGCTCTCTTCCAAGATGACGGCAGCAGTGTTGCCACCATTTTGGAACAGGGCAGCCATTTTGCGTACGTGCATTGCCGGGACGGACACAGTAAGCAGTACACGGTAAATCGATATACAGTGCACGGTAAATCACCGTAAACAGTAAATCGAGAAAAATTCTCGACTGAGAGTGTCAAGAACCGGGGAGGTTTTTCAATTATCGGTTCTGACTAAAAAAACCAATTTGAGAACCGTGATTCTCGGAGAGAATCAAAAGAAAATCAGTATCGAGCCTCAGTCCTAATCCAGATCCACAGCTGAGGATGTCATGATGCCTCTATACAAATCAATGGTGCAACCGCATTTGGAATATTGTGTGCAGTTCTGGTCGCCCATCTCAAAAAAGACATAGCGGAACTAGAAAGGTACAGAGAAGGGCAATAAAAATGATACTGGGCAGGGGCGTAGCTAGGTTGGAATGGGCCCAGGGGCAAGAAATGGACTTTGGGCCCCCCCACCCTGCCCCCCCCC
>QEPC01001730.1:1527205-1541504 GCA_003113815.1 Sphenodon punctatus
CCCACCCTAAACCCCATCTCCCCCGCCAAGCGCCCGACGGAACAGCCAGGTCTTAGTCATACGCCAGAAGGAAGGGAGGTCCGGGGCCGTCTGGGTCTCCGCCGGGTGGGAATTCCACAGCCGAGGTGCGGCCACCGGGAACGGCTTCTCCATAGTGGCCCCCCGGGTGCCACACGGGGGACCTCAAGGAGGGAGCGCCCGGCTGACCGCCGGGGTTGCTCCAGAGCGCGGAGGGTGAGGTGATCCCGTAGGTAAGTCGGGCCAAGGCCGTATAGGTCAACAGCAACACCTTGAATCGGGTCCGGAAGTCTATAGGCAGCCGGTGCCGAGCCCAGAGCACCGATGTAATGTGGTGGGATCGGACACTGCCACACCGTGAGCGGGTCATGAGGCGGCGCGCCCGCCCACCGCGTGCTCTGACCTTGGCTGTTCTCCTCTCCATTCAGATGCTCCCGCCATTACCTATGAAGGGAAGCCATATTCCCTTCTCCCTCTAGTCAAGAGTTTTCCCGATCCCATATTGAGTTCCCTCAAGAGACTAATGAAAAAGCTGAGGGAGTTCAGGATCGGGCCCAGCATCTCCCCGACAACTAGGACATCATCCAAAGCCCATGCGAGTCGAAGGGAGTCCTTTGTCTGAACGGGCTTTCTCTCTCAAGCCCTATGGTCATGCTCAACACGGTCCCATGCCGACAGCTTGGTCAGGGCTGGATAGTAACGTAGGCCGCCCCCGGCCTATTTCCTTTGTGGCCTGGATTGAAGTCAATGTAGTTACGGCAAGGCTCAATTTGGCACTGCTCTCCCTCTTGTGCTGCTTACGATCTTTCCCAGACATCGGAGTCATCACTAACCAAGTGACCCGGTTCCTTTTGTGAATCAGTAGATAAACAGTGCTCATTCACTCAGCCGCATTGCTGGACGCGGGGCCCTGAGGGGATGTGGCTGAAGCGATGAGCATCGTACCTCCCAGAACAATGTGAATGAATAATGGGATCGGTTTCCTCTCTCTGTCCTCATGCCTTCCTCTCCTCTGTCCAAGCTTGTTCCATTGAGCCCCCCGCTGCTCACCTCATTGACCGTTTTGTGAAGGCACCTCAGAAAGTAGGGTCACTGGTTTTCACCCTGACAGTCTGGAAATTGGGAGGTCTTTGTCTGGCTTGACCTGGATACCAAATGTCCAGAAATTGGTCTTGTGGGACGTCTGTTCTATGGGGTTTATGAAGCTGTGGGGCATCTATTCTGTGGGGCCCTCTGAGGCTTTAAGGTGTTCGCTGTATGGGGCTTTGGGATGTCCCTTCTGTAGGGCTCTAGAGGAGTTGTATAGCATTTTCGTATGGGGTTTTGCGGGTGTCTGTTCTGTGGCGTTCTAGAGAGCTGTGGGGTTTCTGTTCCCTAAGGCAGTAGTGGATGTCTGTCCTCTAGGGCTGTATGAAGCCATCGGGGTGTCTGGCCTGTGAAATTCTATGGAACATTTAAAAAATAATTTTTAAAAAAGGATATATTTCTCCCCCCCCCACCCCTCGCTTATATTCATTTTTATTTTATTTTTTAATTCTGTTTTAATTAATTTTGTTTGCCCATCCTCCATATACGACCATGGACTATTTTAAACATATGCAAATGTACATTTTGTGTGTGTAGGTATATATCCGTTTCCTTGATCCCTCGCATTCTGGTTTTTGTCCTGGGTTTGGCACGGAGACCGCGCTTGTGGCTTTGGTTGATGACCTGCGCCGTGGATTAGATCGAGGCAGATCGTCTGTTTTAATTTTATTAGATCTGTTGGCCGCATTTGATACCGTTGACCATGAGATGTTGGTGGCTCGGCTGCGGGACCGGGCTGGGGGTGGGCGGAATTGTTCTTGAATGGTTCCGCTCGCTCCTGGCCGGGCGAACTCAGCGCATGGTTCTTGGGAAATGTACTTCATCTCCCCGGGTCGTCATGTGCGGAGTCCAGCAGGGTTCTATTCTGTCCCCCCTCCTGTTCCGCGTGTCCATGCAGCCTCTGGGCGAGGTCGTGAGGGGGTTCAGCATGCGTTGTCATCAGTGCGCCGATGACACACAACTCTACCTCTCTTTTTCATGAGTGGTGTGGAGCGGTTATTTACCCTCTCAAATAGGACTAGGAATAGGAGACACTCCATGAAACTAACAACTAGCAGATTTAAAACAAATAAAAGAAAGTATTTTTTCACTCAGCACACAATTAAGTTGTGGAATTTGTTGCCAGAAGAGGTGGTCAAGGCCAGTAGTTTAGTTGGGTTTAAAAAAGATTAGATGAGTTTCTGGAGGATCGGTCCATTAGCAGCTATTAGCCAGGTAGGTTTGGGGGAATATAACCTCTTCCTGTTGGGAGCTGGGAGTGACCAGCAGGGAATGGATCCCCCCGTTGTGACCTGTTGGGTGCTTCCTCCAAGCGACCGAGATCGGCCACTCTCGGAGACAGGATGCTGGGCTCAATGGCCCATTGGTCTGACCCAGTCTGGCTGTTCTTATGTTTCAGTTCTAAAAATAAAAAAATCTCATATTCATTTGCAGCTAGAGTTTGTGAGACTGTTGCGCATTAACACCACCCTTGAAAAAACCTGTCCCTGATTGTCCCCCTGTGTTTTCCCCACAGACCCCGCTGATCTGGAAAGCCAACTGGGTTTGATCTAAGCAGAGGAGGAGAGGTTCCCCCACATCAGCACGGAGATGGACAACCTGACTGTGTTGGCCGGCAAGAACAACTCATGCACTTTCCACGAGGAGTTCAAGCAGATCCTGCTGCCCGTGGTGTACTCGGTGGTCTTCGTGGTGGGGCTGCCCCTGAACTTCATCGTCATTGTCCAGATCTGGCTGTCGCGCAAGGTGTTGACCCGGACCACCATCTACATGCTGAACCTGGCCACGGCTGACCTGCTCTACATCTGCTCTCTGCCGCTCCTCATCTACAACTACACCCAGAAGGACTATTGGCCCTTCGGAGACTTCACCTGTCGCTTTGTGCGTTTCCAGTTCTACACCAACCTGCATGGCAGCATCATGTTCCTCACCTGTCTCAGCATCCAGCGCTACCTGGGCATCTGCCACCCACTCTCCACCTGGCACAAGAAAAGGGGGAAAAGGTTCACCTGGATGGTGTGCGGGGTAGCCTGGTTTGTGGTCGTCACTCAGTGCCTGCCCACCTTCATCTTCGCCTCTACCGGCACCCAGAGAAACAGGACCGTGTGTTATGACCTGAGCCCCCCAGACCTCTCTGCCAGGTACTTCCCCTACGGGATCACACTGACTGTCACCGGTTTCCTTATTCCCTTCATCTCCATCCTGGTATGTTACTTCTTCATGACCAAGATCCTGTGCCAGAAGGATGAGATGATCGGAATGGCCGTGCGTAAGAAGAAGGACAAGGCCATCCGGATGATTATCATCGTGGTCTTGGCCTTTGCCATCAGCTTCTTCCCCTTCCACCTCACCAAGACCATCTACCTAATCATCCGCTCCAAACCTGACATAGGCTGCATAGAGCTGCAGACCTTTGCCACCATCTACAAGTGCACCAGGCCTTTTGCAAGCATGAACAGTGTCCTGGATCCCATCCTCTTCTACTTCACCCAGCGCAAGTTCAGGGAGAGCACCAGGCACCTGCTGGAAAAGGTCAGCACCAAGTGGAGGCATGATTCCTGAGAACCAAGAGGAGGTGTGATGGAAAGGGGTCCTCTGTTGCATCAGGGCAGTCGATGGCATGGCTGTGGCTGTCAAACGCCCAAATGCAACTACCCTTGATGCTCCAGAGCTGCAGAGCGGCGCAGCCAAGCAGGCTGAGCACAGATCCAGGAGTTCTAATCCCAGCTCTGATGCTGATTCCCTCTTGGTGTCTCTCTGAGATGGAGAATGCTATTCTGTAAATAGGCAATTGGTACTTATCTACCTCAGTGGAGCCGTTCACCAGTGTCTTACAGATGGAAGGGGCTCAGTCTGGCTCTGACATTCCTGTGGACGCCATGAGTTGGAAGAGGGTCCAAGATGGTGGCAAAGAGGAAAGTGTTGCTAATTGCTACTAACCCTTCTGGACTCAGCAGGGAGGAGTCCAGAAACAGTATTTGGTCTGTTCTGCTTCGATGCGCTGCACGGACAAACGTACTGCATACAGGACAGTCATGTGGTCTGGATACTTGTGCACTGCAGTACGACCTTGAAACTGGCTATAGCCAGATGTCTTTGATAGACACAGCATCAGTGGCCACAACTAAAAAGAGGACTTAAAATTACTGGAAACCCAGGTTTGGAAAAATATCATTTTAACAATGGGAATGATGGGCCAGACCTGAAAACACTGGAGTTACCCAGTGGAGGACGGAACTTGACCCAAAGTCTTTCAATTGGAGATTTTCAACTGATTTGGGAAATTGGTAGTTATATGAGCCAGTGCAATCTAGCGGATGAGGTGTTGGACTTGGGTCTGGGAGACAAGGGTTCAAATCCCATCTTAGCCATGAACTCACTGGGGGACCTTGGGCAAATCACACTCTTTCAGCTTCATTTCTCCCATATGTAAAACAGGAATGTATGTGCCCCACCACCGTCCTAGATTGTAAGTCCCTCGGGGCAGGGACCTGTCTCTCATTGTGTTTGTTCTGCACCTGGCATCTTGCTGGTGCTATATCCATAATAAAAAGAGTGCAGAGGTTTTCCTCGCTGGAGAATCCCTGTCTGTTGAATCACAGCTGCCTTTGTCTTGGAAGCAAAAACCCCCTGGCTGCAATCCGCTACAGCAAGGGCTGCGGGATCCTTTCCCGCCCAGGGGCTTCTTTGAAAATTGGTCCCGGCTCCAAGGACTGTAGAGAAGTTGGAGGAGGGGCCTGCTCAGAAAGAGGAGGATCCAGACCCTGGATCTCTTCCCATTCCTTGTGTTCCTGCCCACGTCTCTGCTCTCTCACCCTGGGCTCAGTCTTTCCATGCTTGTTGGGGGTAGGAACTGGAACCAGGGGTCAGATCCAGGAACTGGAACCAGGGGTCACATAAAAACCTGTCGTGGGCCACATTTGGCCCCTGGGCGTGAGGTTCCCCACCTCCTGCTCTAGCGAGGGTGGCCATCCCTCCCCTTTAAGAGGATGCTTATGAAAAATGCATGTTGTGGGGCTGCATTGGTTCCAGTGCTGCCCTGCACCGTGTATTTTTCATAAGCGTCCTCTTTAAAAAGGGGCGATACGGCCACCCTAGCTCTAGGGTAAGTGCTTTGTGGATCGTGGCCGATGCGTTTTCCCCTTTCTGTGTTTCCAGATGATCCCTTTTCTGGGTCAAGAATGAGGGTGGGTGGAATTATATCTTTGTTTAAGGTAATAAAAAAAACTCCATAGCCGTTCCCTTAAAAGACAATTGATATAAAATAATGTATCGATGGTATCTGACTCCCTGTAGACTGACGAGAATGTTCCACGCTTCCGATCGATGTTGGAAGGGTGGTGTAAATGGGGCAACGTATCCGCATTGTCGGTGGGAGCGTGTCATTGTACGGGCTTTCGGGAAGCAGATAGAAGACAGGATTCAAAGGCTAGTGGGTTATGATTTCCAGATTCCCCCCCTAGAGGCATTATTGCGGTGTCGGAAAGACTCTCCCCAAGAGAATGATGTTGAAGTTGTACTGAATCTTTTGGTGGCAGCAAAAATTGAGATTGCTAAAAACTGGAAGAACGGGCCACCAACTACGATCAGGATCCCGCTGCCCAGCCTGGGAATTCAGACCTGCCGATTCAGGCCTGGGAAATAAGAAGCTGGGAGATTTTAAAGATGAATAAATTAACGTATGTTCTTCAGCCTAGGATGGGTGGTCGGTCTATGGAGGGTTTTTTTTGCCCAATGGGAGAAAAATCATCAATTATTGGTCTCGCTGTTGTGAGAATGATGTTGATTTGGCTTGGCTACTGAGATGTTAGGTATGTGTGTGTTTTCTTTTTGTTTAAGGAATAAATTATTTTTAAAAATGAATAATGAGGGTGGGTGGCCTGTTAGTCAGGGCCGTAGCAATCATAGGGGCAGCAGGAGCAGCCGCACTGGGGCCCACAGGCTGGGGAGGGGGAAGGAGTGGAGTGGAGTGGAGACAACCCCCAGAGAGGTGGGTTCACCCGGGCCCATTCCCCCCTAGCTACACCCCTCCTGCTAGCTGACAAACTGGGCAGTTTGTCCGCCTGCCTCTCGGGGGTGTGTGTGTGTGTTTGCTTTAGTAACTGCGTTTCCCCAGTTTCCCCAAAGAGCAGAAGAATTAAACCAGGGAAAAGCTACACCAGGTTCCGCGTGAGGCCAATAGGTTCCCCGTAGCCACATGATTCTGCAAACGCACCCAAGAGGTGGAGGGAAGGAGGAGAGGAAAGTCCAGTGGATGAAAGCTGCCGTTTTCGGAGCTGGAGGCAGTCAGGGAAGGGATCCTGCTGCAGTTATTCAGCTGCCTAACTGGGCTATGAGGGGAAAATTACTCATGGGGTATCCCTTCCGCCCCCCGCCCCCCGAATATAAAAGAACTTTCCGTTCATTTCCAGTAGAGCAGAAACAAACATTTGCTAGGAACTTTAAATCGGATGCGTTTGTGAATTCGCAAATTCAAACCGGTCGGAGAGATGAGCGGGCGACAAAGATGATGATGCGTCTGGAAATAAGGCCGCTTTCTGACGCTACCTGTGGGGCGGGGAGAGCTTCGGCGAAGGCACTCGCGGCTCTAGCCTCACGGGAATCAGCGCACGTAGGAATGCGCTAGTCCACTTTTCTCCTGCGAGAACACTGGCGCCAGCCCCCAATGGAGCTCTTACAATCACGAGTGTTCTCGCGGGAGAAAAGCGGACTCGCGCATTCCTCCCGTGAGAACAGAGCCGCAATTGACCTCATGGGAGTCATCGCCCCGGCTAGCCGCCACCGTGGTTGGGATGCAGCCTGTACTAACATCTGATCGGCGCTGTCTAACGTGACGGTGGCCCGCGGTCACCGTCATGTCGGAAAACACCTGTTGAAGGAACCTGGGTATGTTTAGCCTAGCGAAGAGAAGATTAAAGGGAAACATGACAGCAGAATTCCAATGTCTCAATGGCCAGGAGCTGTTCTTCATTGCTACAGAGGGCAGGACCAGAAATAATAGGCTCAAATTGCAGCACGTTCCCTTGGGAGGCCGTAGGCTCTCTGTCAACAGAGGTTTTCGGAAAGAGGCTGGGCAGCCGTCTGCTGGAGATGATGTAGCTGCCGTCTTCCTGCATCCAAGCAGGGGGTTGGACTAGATGACCTTTGAGGTTCCTTCCAACTCTTTGATTCTATGAGACCATTGACTGTGGAGAACTGGGAATGACCAGCCAGGAATACCTCAATCCATTGATGACTTGCTTGCGCAGTTGGGCCCTTCTCTGCAGCCATTGAAACTGGCCACTGTCGGAGACAGGATACTGGGCTAGATGGACCATTGGTCTGGTCCACTGTGGCAGTGCCTAGCTTCTTAATTTGAATTCCTGGTTGCATGTGCCAGATCCGCTTGCACTGATTAAGTCTGTGGTCATTCTAGACCCATGATTCGTTGTTCGATAGTATGTAGCCTGGTTAGCTCAGCAGCAATCCTAGTGATGGTCAGCGCGGTGACCCCTTGCTTTGATTGGCTTAGAGCGAACCGACTGTGAATTCACACAGTCTAAGCAAAGCCAAGGGTTCTCACACGAGTCTGAGCATTCTTTAAACTCACACGACTGCGGCTCCGTGCCTACGTTACGCCGTCGTTAAATCTCTGGGCGGCAAATCTCTCAGCAGGGAAATCTCCTGGCACATGGGCGCTTGGTTCAAAGAGGCATCAGGCAGCTTTTTTTCTTACAAATGTCAGGGCTGGATTTCGAGCCCTGACAATCCAAGAAAAAAAGCGCCTCATGACGCAGCTGATTGCGCTTTCAACCAAGTGCCCACGTGCAGAGCATGCTGGGAGACTCCCCCACTGGGAGATTTGGCTGTGGCGAGCGGCCGTAAAGTTCCCTAGCCTAAGCCCCTGCTCCAAGCCAGGCTATCCCCTGCCTGCAGCATTGCAGAGAGAAGTTTATCCAGCCGGGTTTCCAAAACACCTGAGCAGGGAGATACCACGGCCTCCCTTGTAGAGAACTTATTCAATTCCTCTCTGGTTCTTTATTACGGCTAGGACATTTCCCCGAATCTGTAACCAAAATCTCTCTAGTCCAGTCGAAGTCCATGCCCTCTTGTTCTGTCTCCTGAGGGAGCAGAGAGAACAAATGTTCATCCACCTTTTTTTTGGCGTCGTCTCCTTTTAAATATTTGAAAACTGCTGTCGTCTCTGTAAACAGGTGGGCTGGGCTGAGCCGGGCCGGGCTGGTTCCCAAACATTTTGTGACCAAGTACCCCTTTTCAAATTGCCCAATGAGCCGCGGACCCCCACCAAATGTACATAAATTTGCATGACACCCCTCCTAAATTTACATAAGACACACCCCTAAATTTGCCTACTACAACAAATATGAATGTAAGCATTTGTGGAAAAAATGCTTGTAACAAAATGATTGTAATTCCAAGTACAAGATAAAATCTTATATAATTACAATTACAACAATTACAATTAAATTACAATTAGGAAAAAAACAAGTACATTTATAGACTTGATAAAAATGCTTGTAATTACTGTGAACTTACTACAGTTATGTGTCTGTATCAAAATTACCTCACTGTTTTCCGGGTACTAATGTGATGGGGGGCTTGTTTAAGGTTGCAAAGTGAGACTATTTGGCTTTATAGGTGACAGTTTAAGTCATAGGTCTGCTTCAATGTCCGGTTTATTCCTGTACTTTGTTTTCATTGATACCAAGGCTGAAAACCCACTTTCACATAAGTATGTCGTGGCAAATGGCATCATGACTTTGATAGACTTCTCTGCCAAATCAGGGGACGCGGACAGGACCAAGAGTTGCATTCTGCCAAAAAGGGGTTTCATGTTAATTTTCTCCTTCTCCATGTTAATTTTCTCCATGTTAATTTTCCGCCCTTCCTACCCCAGTATGATTTCTCCCCAGCCACCCTTCTCCATGTTAATTCCGTCCCCTTCATACCCATCTGCTGCCCAGCTCCCTCCCACACTCCTTGGGTGACCGTGAAGAAGTCACGGTCTCTCAGCCTCAGTTCCCCTTCTGTAAAATGGGTATAATAATGACCGAGCTCACAGAGTTGTGGTGAAGGGGAGTTTCGAGCCCAGACTAAAACTATGGGAGATTCAGAGTGAAACACACCCACCCACCCCCCGGCTGCCCCCTCCTCTGCTCTGCCGCTGTCATATGGTCCCGGGGACTGGGCGGGTGATGCTGATGTCCAGCAGCCCAGCCCAGCAGCCGCAGCAGGTCGGGTTCCAGGAGGATGTGGCTCCNAATGCAGTGTTTGTACAGCGCAATGTTTGTACAGTGCAGTGTTTGTACAGTGCAATGCAGTGTTTGTACAGCGCAATGTTTGTACAGTGTAGTGTTTGTACAGTGCAATGCAGTGTTTGTACAGCGCAATGTTTGTACAGCGCAGTGTTTGTACAGCGCAATGTTTGTACAGTGCAGTTTGTACAGTGCAATGCAGTGTTTGTACAGCGCAATGTTTGTACAGTAGTGTTTGTACAGTGCAATGCAGTTTGTACAGCGCAATGTTTGTACAGTGCAGCGTTTGTACAGTGCAATGCAGTGTTTGCACAGCGCAATGTTTGTACAGTGCAGCGTTTGTGCAGTGCAATGCAGTGTTAGTACAGCGCAGTGTTTGTACAGTGCAGCATTTGTACAGTGCAATGCAGTGTAATTCCCAGCCGCTGGCTCATGGCCATGATCTGTACTAATAAGGAACGGCCGGCTACAGCCATACAGCTTTTCAATGGGTGTTTTTAAATGAGCAAGGCTTGGGGGAGAGGGGTCCGTGTGGCCACTGAGTGCGTGGGGAGGGCAGCTTCCAGCGTGGCTGTCGTGGCAGCCACCTTGCAGTCCCCCTGCCACGGAGGAGGAGGAGGAAGTGTGTCGGGCCGGCCACTGAAACTGACAAAACCCCAGCTCCCCAGCGCTCACGGCCGGACCCTGCGGCTTGCAAAGGGCGTGTCTCCCGCCCCGAGCACCGATGAGCGGAGGGCCTGTCTGTCGGCGTGGGTGGCCGCCCCAGTTCATACCGGCAGGGGATGCGTGGCCGCTGGTTGCCATGCACGGGTTTGGCTTGCCCTGCACAGCGTAGCCTAGATTTCTCGGCCGTGCGCCAGGAGTGGGTGCCGAGTGGCCGAGGGAAGCACGCATCCCCCGGGCCGCACCACCTTCCGACGGGCGCTCAGATGCCAGGTAGCGTCTCATTTAAAAACACCCCCTGATCGGCAGCTCCTCCCTCCAGCCGGCCCCTTTCGCGGAGGAGAGTTGAAAGCAGGGTGAGATTTGCTTCGGCAAATCCAGGCTTGGAGAGGTGTGGGCAGGGGAACGGCGCAGAGACCCGACTTCCTTGGGTCTGCCAACCCCGGCGGGCCTAAGCAGACAGGGAAGCAAAGTGGCTTGAACGGTAGCGACGTTCCGTGCCTGAGGAAGGGCTCTGCGTGACCCAAGCGCTTGCTTATTTCCACCAGCATCAGTTGGCCCCAATAAAAGGTTTCATTCAAACGACTTTGCTTCCCTCTCTGTCACTTGGGACCAAGACGGCAGCCGCACAGTCTCTCTGAATCCCTGAGCAGGCAGGGATCCAGGGGCAGGGCCAGTCGGCACGGCACGGCGTCCGACAAACGCAGCGAGGGGCTGGGAGGGTTGTTAGTCTTAGGGCACATTCAAATCCTCCAGCATTAAAAACACTGGAATTCAGTCACTGACTTTAACACCAGGCTGTTGGGACGGTGGCTGCCTCCCAGCCAGATCCTGGGTTCTCTCCAGCCCGCGGCCTTAGAATCTCTGGATTTATTAAATATCAGTATTTTAAAAATATAAAATACAAATTTCCAGAATGACGTCGTCTAATAACGGCGTCAAAGGCTGCGCGTTTAACTAGCGCAACTTGTGCTGCTAAGTTTGAACGGGGTTTGGCTCCCCTCTGCCCTCTATAAATACCAGACCCTGGCACATGAGGAGAGATTTCTGTTCAGATTGCCATGAGGTGGTCCCTGTGCCAGTGCAATGGATGGAGCCTTGCTCCCTCGGGGGAAAGGGTGAATGCTGCTTCTCTAACATGCTGACTTAGTGTACTGTGAACATGCCTCCCTCTAGTGGCTACTTCCAGCCACTACAACAGCTCGCTCATTAGGAAGACGGGGGAGGGGCTGGGGCGGACAGTGATACTCGCTTATGGGCAGCTACGAACCCATTTCATATCACTCACGGGTATTTAAACAAGCCATCGCTTGTTCTTTTGTGTCATTTGAACACAAGAAAGGTGAGGATTGAAAATAATAGTGTGAGCCGTGACTCAGGTGGTAGAGCACATGCTTTGCANTGAAGAGAAGATTAAAGGGAAACATGACAGCAGAATTCCAATGTCTCAATGGCCAGGAGCTGTTCTTCATTGCTACAGAGGGCAGGACCAGAAATAATAGGCTCAAATTGCAGCACGTTCCCTTGGGAGGCCGTAGGCTCTCTGTCAACAGAGGTTTTCGGAAAGAGGCCGGGCAGCCGTCTGCTGGAGATGATGTAGCTACCGTCTTCCTGCATCCAAGCAGGGGGTTGGACTAGATGACCTTTGAGGTTCCTTCCAACTCTTTGATTCTATGAGACCATTGACTGTGGAGAACTGGGAATGACCAGCCAGGAATACCTCAATCCATTGATGACTTGCTTGCGCAGTTGGGCCCTTCTGTGCAGCCATTGAAACTGGCCACTGTCGGAGACAGGATACTGGGCTAGATGGACCATTGGTCTGGTCCACTGTGGCAGTGCCTAGCTTCTTAATTTGAATTCCTGGTTGCATGTGCCAGATCTGCTTGCACTGATTAAGTCTGTGGTCATTCTAGACCCATGATTCGTTGTTCGATGGTATGTAGCCTGGTTAGCTCAGCAGCAATCCTAGTGATGGTCAGCGCGGTGACCCCTTGCTTTGATTGGCTTAGAGCGAACCGACTGTGAATTCACACAGTCTAAGCAAAGCCAAGGGTTCTCACACGAGTCTGAGCATTCTTTAAACTCACACGACTGCGGCTCCGTGCCTACGTTACGCCGTCGTTAAATCTCTGGGCGGCAAATCTCTCAGCAGGGAAATCTCCTGGCACTTGGGCGCTTGGTTCAAAGAGGCATCAGGCAGCTTTTTTTCTTACAAATGTCAGGGCTGGATTTCGAGCCCTGACAATCCAAGAAAAAAAGCGCCTCATGACGCAGCTGATTGCGCTTTCAACCAAGTGCCCACGTGCAGAGCATGCTGGGAGACTCCCCCACTGGGAGATTTGGCTGTGGCAAGCGGCCGTAAAGTTCCCTAGCCTAAGCCCCTGCTCCAAGCCAGGCTATCCCCTGCCTGCAGCATTGCAGAGAGAAGTTTATCCAGCCGGGTTTCCAAAACACCTGAGCAGGGAGATACCACGGCCTCCCTTGTAGAGAACTTATTCAATTCCTCTCTGGTTCTTTATTACGGCTAGGACATTTCCCCGAATCTGTAACCAAAATCTCTCTAGTCCAGTCGAAGTCCATGCCCTCTTGTTCTGTCTCCTGAGGGAGCAGAGAGAACAAATGTTCATCCACCTTTTTTTTGGCGTCGTCTCCTTTTAAATATTTGAAAACTGCTGTCGTCTCTGTAAACAGGTGGGCTGGGCTGAGCCGGGCCGGGCTGGTTCCCAAACATTTTGTGACCAAGTACCCCTTTTCAAATTGCCCAATGAGCCGCGGACCCCCACCAAATGTACATAAATTTGCATGACACCCCTCCTAAATTTACATAAGACACACCCCTAAATTTGCCTACTACAACAAATATGAATGTAAGCATTTGTGGAAAAAATGCTTGTAACAAAATGATTGTAATTCCAAGTACAAGATAAAATCTTATATAATTACAATTACAACAATTACAATTAAATTACAATTAGGAAAAAAACAAGTACATTTATAGACTTGATAAAAATGCTTGTAATTACTGTGAACTTACTACAGTTATGTGTCTGTATCAAAATTACCTCACTGTTTTCCGGGTACTAATGTGATGGGGGGCTTGTTTAAGGTTGCAAAGTGAGACTATTTGGCTTTATAGGTGACAGTTTAAGTCATAGGTCTGCTTCAATGTCCGGTTTATTCCTGTACTTTGTTTTCATTGATACCAAGGCTGAAAACCCACTTTCACATAAGTATGTCGTGGCAAATGGCATCATGACTTTGATAGACTTCTCTGCCAAATCAGGGGACGCGGACAGGACCAAGAGTTGCATTCTGCCAAAAAGGGGTTTCATGTTAATTTTCTCCTTCTCCATGTTAATTTTCTCCATGTTAATTTTCCGCCCTTCCTACCCCAGTATGATTTCTCCCCAGCCACCCTTCTCCATGTTAATTCCGTCCCCTTCATACCCATCTGCTGCCCAGCTCCCTCCCACACTCCTTGGGTGACCGTGAAGAAGTCACGGTCTCTCAGCCTCAGTTCCCCTTCTGTAAAATGGGTATAATAATGACCGAGCTCACAGAGTTGTGGTGAAGGGGAGTTTCGAGCCCAGACTAAAACTATGGGAGATTCAGAGTGAAACACACCCACCCACCCCCCGGCTGCCCCCTCCTCTGCTCTGCCGCTGTCATATGGTCCCGGGGACTGGGCGGGTGATGCTGATGTCCAGCAGCCCAGCCCAGCAGCCGCAGCAGGTCGGGTTCCAGGAGGATGTGGCTCCATTGCTGCTGGCTCCTCTGGTTAAGTAGGGCGGGAGGGAAGTGGTGTCTCCCCTGCCAGGCTGCACGCTGCAGCCCCAGGCTTGTTGGGCTGGGCTTGCAGACAGACACCCCTCCCGGGAGCGAGGCAAACCACACTGCAAAGTTCGCGCCCGCTGCCCGCTTGCAGCCTGCACCTGCTCCATTTTTTAAACCCACTGCTTTGAAGGGATTGCTGGGGCAGAACTTCTTCCGCTTGTGTCAGTGGCTGAGCTCGGAGTCTGTGCCATGCCGACACTGAGCCCAGTCACCGTGCTGCGTGCCTCGGCAACACAACCCCCCCGCCAAAAAAATATAAAAAACCAAGCAGGGTGCAAGAGGAGGCCCGCGGACCCCCTAGGGGTGCATCGGAGGTCCACGGACCACAGTTTGGGAACCAGTGCTAAGGCCACTCCGCATGGGAATTAGCTTTCCAGTCACCTTGATTCAATTACCAAGTTGCCACCGTGTTCATGGTCCTTCCTGGCCAGGTACTCCCC
>QEPC01001730.1:1559996-1578831 GCA_003113815.1 Sphenodon punctatus
CCCCCCCCCCCTCTTTTAAGGAAACCACGCCCCTTAGGGGGAAAGTTTATTTGAATTAAAAACAAATCGGAAGCAAGCAATGATGATTCGTATTATTATTTTGCAAGCCAACTTGGGCAGCTTTGGAATCTGTCCTGGGGGCGGCTGTGGTTTTTTTTGTGGCGTCGGAGAGATTGATTTTTGGAGCAATCGGAGATGAAATGGGGCCGTTCCCTTTGAGCAAGATGGACCGATCGCTGCAGCAAAGAGACTGAAAAGTTTGCAAAGCCGCCCTTCCCCTGCTGCTCCCCCTCTGAACTTCCGAGAGGCGACTCTTTGCGGAGGGAGGGGCTGGGATTCGGATCGGAACCGAAGCAAGAGGCCGAGTGAAGGGGATTTGCCACCCAGCGCCCCATTCCTCTCCCCAGCTTGAGTTTGGCTGGGACTTTGTGCCGGGCCCAGGGAACTATGGATGGCTGAGCGCGGTGCCGCTGCCGCTGCGGAGGGCTTCGGGGGCTGGAGGAAGGGGAGGAGAGGAGAGGCGAGGAGGGGGGTGGGGTGCTGGGAGCGGTGTCTATAAACAATGGCGGAGGGGGAGGCCGAGGGGAGAGCTCCCCTCTACCGGAGCGTCTCCTTCAAGCGCTTGGAGAGGTGGATCGGGCCAGGGGGCAGCGCCCCCCGGGAGCCAGGCGCCGCAGGAGCGCAGCGGGCACCGTGCCAGTGCCAGCCTCCAGGCGCAAGGGCGCAGCAGCCGAGCCGGCGATCTCCAACCAGAGCCGCCTCCTTCAGCCTCTCCCGAAAAGTTTCCAAGCTCTCGGCGGCGGCTCCTGCCGCCTCCCCCCCGCCTGGCCCCGAGCCGCTCCGGGGAAGAGCCCTCCGGAGCCTCTCCCCCTCGGTGCGCCAGCTCTCCCAGCGCTTCGACGCCGTGGCCGCTGCCCGGGGGGCACCTCGGGCCGCCAAGGATTCCCA
Source organism: Sphenodon punctatus (assembly GCA_003113815.1). Classification (NCBI taxonomy): domain Eukaryota; kingdom Metazoa; phylum Chordata; class Lepidosauria; order Sphenodontia; family Sphenodontidae; genus Sphenodon; species Sphenodon punctatus. Next base: position 1,560,945 of record QEPC01001730.1, read on the forward strand.
GAGCGAGGAGGAGGAGGAGGAGGAGGAGGAGCAGGACGAAGCGGGAGGAGGAAGCAGCGGCGGCAGCAGCAGCACCTGCCCGGCGGCGGCGGCGGGTAAGAGGGAAGCCCGGCTCCCCGTCGATGAGGCTGGGGAGAGCTCGGGGCGCAGCAGCAAAGGGCTGAGCGAGCCCCCCAAGGCGGGGGAAGCCGGGCCGGACTCCGGGGGGGCGCAGTGGCCAAGCGTCACCGAGATGCGCAAACTCTTCGGGGAGAGTTTCCGGCGGCAGCAGCAGCCCCCACCCCCAGCCGGCAGGGGCAGCGACCCCCACCCCCAAGAGGAGGGAGGAGGAGGAGGAGGAGGGATCAAACCCCCCTGCGGCAGCAGAGCCAGGGAGCTGGGATCGGCCGCCCCGGGGACATGCGCCTCCCCACGCCTGCCAGGTGTGGAGAGCTCTTGCCTCGCCAACAGCAGCCCGCACCTTCGCGGGGACGGGACCGGCCCGTGCAGCGCGCAGGAAAGCAAGTCCTACCATGCTGGCCCCAAAGAGCGGCCTCCTTCCCCGCCCCCGAGACGCTGCATCCCTTTCCCAGGCCTGGGAGCCCACCAGCTGCCCCACGGTCCACCCAAAGCCGAGGCAAGGAGACAGCAGCAGCAGCAGCAGCCCTGGGATAGTTTACATTCCTGGCATAGTTCTCCCAAAGCACAGACTGCCCCCACTCCCTCCGCCGCCGGCAGCCTCCTCCAACAAGAAGAGATCTCCAGCAGCGAGGAAGAGCTGCCCGGCCAGACCTTCCCCTTCCCAGCCAACACCCCCAGCAAGCATGCACCCTCGGGGGGCGGCGGCAGCGGCGGCAACTGGCCCAGGCCCGTGGAAAGGTCCTCGGGGAGCGAGGAGGAGAACCACCTAGTGACCCCCAGGAAGCGCTCCGTCCGGAGGAAGAAGAAAGACCTGGGGCTTCGGGACCATGAATCGGACAGTGATGGGTTAGCAGGGATGGAGCGCTACCCTAGGGCTTACGAGGGCTTTGCCTGCGCGGAGCACCTACCTCATCCTGCAGACGAGGGAACCAAGCCACTCGCCGAGGCAAAGCGGCAAGCCATGGCAGGCGGTGGCGGTGGCGGAGTGGCTCTGCCTGGCGAAGCCAGGCCCACAAGCAGCTTGGAGGCGCACAGGCAGTATGCTCGGGGTCTGTCGGAAGGTGGCGGGCCTGTGTCCGCTGCTCCCTTCCTCCTGGCCTCGGCACCTCCCGTCCCTCAAGTCTCTCGAGTCTCCAAAGTGAACCTGCCCCCTTTCGTGCCGAGCCCTTGCGGCTCCAGAAGCAGCAGCCGGTACTCAAGTACCGAGACGCTGAAGGAAGAGGACCATTTTGGGCCCTGCTGGCCCAGCCAAAGCAGGATCTACAGGTCTCCCAGCTTTGGCCAAAGTGACAGCCTTGCCAGACTGCAGCAGCAGGTTCGTGTTCGTCCAAAGCTGCCCGTGGGGATCATCAAAGCGAAACAGGAGTCTCCGCATGAGAGCCCGCGGCAGTACGGGCCGGAAGCTGAAAATTCCAGGCATAGGAAGTCCATGTCCAACCCTGACATCGCGACAGAGACCATGACGCTCCTGAGCTTCTTGAAATCCGACCTCTCGGAGCTGAAAGTGAGAAAGGCGGGTGCCAGGGCGGGCGACCAAGATGGACTGGCTTTGGGTGGCGGCAGATATGAAAGCTATCAGAGCAGCGCGGGGCAGCAGCCGGGAGGAAGAGGAAGAGGCATGGCACAGACATCAAAGCGTTGGGCACAAGGCAGCCGGCCAACCTTGAAAGACCTCACGGCGACTCTGAGGCGGGCCAAATCTTTCACCTACTCCGACAAGCCAGGGCCATGCCGGTTATTTCTGCAGAGCACCATGAAGCAAAGCTCCTCGGAGCTCCTCCTGGCCAGAACTCATGACCATGACTGCATGGTTTCCGACAGTGATATAGGCCAGAGAGGGGAGGATGACGGGCTGCCGGTTGTCATCCAGGACCAGTACATTCAAGAAGCAAGACAAGTCTTTGAGAAGATAAGTAGGATTGGCTCCCAACAGGACTATGGCTTTGCCACAGATCAGAAAGAGAATGGAAGTGTGAAAGGTGAGGTTGAGCGTGCAGTGCCCCAGAAGGAAACCAGCGCGGTAAGCAAGGAGGGTTTGAAGAAGACAGACTCTGAAGGAAATCTTTCCTATGGGAAGTCCATGGAGGAGCTCTCAGGTCATGAGTCTAGCATGACGGACGAAGGCATTGTGACAGAGCCGGAGATGGGGCCCGCCTACAGGGATCTTGGCCAGTCGGTTGCAGCGTGGAAATCGGCAAGCCTCAACCAAAGAGAAGGAGAACCAGACCAGGCGAGCGGCAAAGAGATGCTTCTTCCTAGATTGAATCACGAGGAGGCTGTTGGTGAGGACATGCTAGCTAGTAAGGCCGCAGCCCAAGGGTTGCTAGAGGCACCTTCAACCCCAAGTGGCTTGCGCCGCCGAAGAAAATTCCCATCAGTTGGGAACAATGGATCTGATTCCAGCAATGGGAGCAATGGGGAATCCAACGGCGAGCCCTACAGATCTCTGAGTGACCCCATGCCCCATAGAAGGTGTTCGATCACAGAGGACTCGAAGAACTTTTCCGTTGACAGCAACCTCCTAGGGTCACTAAACTTGAAGGCCGGCCTCCCGGAGTCTTCAGCCGTTGCCTTGTCCGAGTGCATGGGGAGCGCTGCCAGCGACCTGTCTGTCTGCAGCGATGGAGTCAAAGACTACAGCACGGAGATCCAGAACATTGTGAGCCAGCCCGGGGCCATGGACAAGGTGATTGACGAGAAAGGAAACGGCAAAATGGTCAAGAAGAAATCCTTTAGTGACCCCAGCCGCCGAGGCGAGCTGGCCAGCGCAGGCTTCGAAGGCCCCGGTGAGCCCATCAATGAGATGGACCAGAGCATCCCGCCGTCCAGCAGCGAACCCATCCTCTCAGAGCAAAGAGAGCAAGTGAGGCAGAGGGAGGTGATCGAACAGGAGGTGGGAAACCTTCGCTCCGGGTCTGAGCATGCTTTGCCCTTGCAGCTGGGGGGCAGCGAGATAGCAGAGGCCACCCAGAGCTATGGCTTTGACCCCAAGCTGGCAGAAGTTCTGTCTCCCCGTATCGCCCGTCGCAGCTCCAAGAAGCGTACCAACCGGGTGACCCACCAGGAAAACAAAAAGGAAGAGGTTGTACCGTGCACGGCTGCTCCTGGGGTGGCAAGGCCGGTGCCCAAGCACGTGCGTCACACCAGCGAGCCCGCCACCTTCATCTCCCTCTCGGCACCTCCCACATCGCTCCCTCAGAATGTCCATGTAACCGTCCCAGAGCCTGCCTGCCTGCCTGCCAAGTCCTACCCCGTCCTCCAAGCTCCATCCTTGGAAGATGTAACCAAGCAATACATGCTGACTCTCAACTCGGGAGACTCGTCCGCTGCCGGCAATGTGGATATGCCCAGGTCTTCTCCTGCTACGCCCACCACCTTGGAGCCCAAGCTACTGAGAGCTCCGAAGCACCATCTGGAGGAACAGAGCTCCAGCAGCACGCCCAAGCCCAAGCCTCTAGTGGTAAGTGCCCTCTATGGTAAACATGTTCTAATTTAGCACCTGCTTGGAGCAAGGAGTCTTTGTGTAGTTTTCAGTGGGGTTTTTGGATCAGGCATTTGGAGCCCAAATTCTGATTTTGGTGAACGTGGAATTGCTCTGCCAGCTTGGGTGAAGCAACTCCAGATTCACACCATTGCAAGTGTGGTCAGAATCTGTCCTGGGATTACTTGCAGGATGAAGTGAGAGAAATGCATCCTGTGGTCATAATCCCCAGGCAAATACTCCTCAGAGACCATGGGTGCAGTGTTTTGTTCTGTTGGTGTCAGTGAGAGTTTTGCCACCGATTACAATGGAGCCAGAATTTCACCTGCTGCCTGGATAAGAGAATCACAGGATTTGGTCTCTTTCTCCTTTTTAAAGTGAATGTCTGTTTTCTCGCCTTCCAATCCAGCCGCTCTGTTTTGCTTCCCTGAGATGCTATATAAGGCCTCCATAAACTGTTACTCTCTTGGCTGGCTGGAGTTGATTTTGTGCCTAGAAAGTTGGAACAAAAAGCTGGGGGTGGTTTTTTTCCTCTGTGGGGTGGAGGGGGGCTTATACAGCATTTTTTTGGTTCTCTCATTCTTATTCCTGACATGCTGCCCATCACAGTGTCATCCAGGAGGTCATGCAGATTGGTTTCTTAATGGGTGTGCATCTTGAAACTCCTAGGTATGGGAATTTTGCTTCGATGGAATGAATGCAGCTGTGCTCCTGACATGGAGATTCTTTGAGGTTTGAGTCAGGTTCGCTGACAGTTTGTGACAACGCTAAGGATTTTGGGAATAAACCACTCTTTTAAAAACAAAAAAATCACAAGTATCAAACTTGGGATGGGCGGAATAAAGCCAATCCTTTTATAAGTTGCCTGTTTAATAACAACAAAGGCAGAACTCTATTTTACCCTCTTGAGGATTAAGGAGGATTTTGCTATTGACTTCAGTGGGAGTGTGATTTGTTCCTAGAATGTAAAGCTACTCATGCATGTTGTCTTCTAGCAACAAAGCACGTGTCCCGGGTATTTTGAATTCCTGACTTGTCTGTTTTTGTCCTGAATCAGCATTGGTGAGCAGCATCCTGTGAAAAGCCATCATTTGTAGAATGAGTTGTTTGACTTAAATACCGAGCAGACAGAAAGCGAGCTAGGCTTGTGGCTGGACGGCTCTTTCAGATGGTTTCTGGAGCTGCTGTGCAGCAGGAGAGAGGAGCGCTGCTGAAAGAAAGGTGCTTTGGAACAGCGAAAGGTTATCTGTTTTCAAAGATGTTTGATGCAGCTTTGCAGTTGATTTGATCTAATATTCGCTTGCAGTTTCATAGCTGTGTTGTTTTAGTCCCCCCCCTTTTTTTGGTGGGGGGGGAGCAGCTGGCCATTGATGTAGCCTGTTTTGAGGCACTGTTTGCCAAGGAAACTCTTTCTCTCTCTCTGGTTGTTTTGGCAAAGCTTGTTTACTCCAGCTGAAGACTGGCTTTGTCGCAGCATTAAGCTATCTACTAAATTGGTAACAACTGTTCTTTCCCTGTTGGTTGTGTTCACTCCCCGGGAACTTCCCCTTCAGCAACATGTCTCAAAGACACATTTGGGTGGTTCAGAGGTTTGGTTTTGGGAGGGAATTGGAAAGGCGTCCATCTTGCCACCGTCCCTGTTTCTCTGTGTGAGCGATCCTTGTCTGCAACTAGCATTTACTGCACCTAATAGAGTAGCTTTGCTGTGATGTTGTTTCTTATTTTGTCAATCTCCCCTTCCCTCATTTACTACTTGTTATCTCCTCTTGGGGGAAGGGGCTTTCCCTAGTAGTGCAGCACCTAGGATAATAGGGACCCAGTCCCTGACTGAATCCAGGGCCTAGGGCTGGCAGATCAATTTTTTTTAAAAAGGAACGCTACAGAGCTGAGGGAAACTGAAATAAGGGACACCCCTTGTGTTTCATGGAACGGTGGTTTTAAGAATAAGGGATGTCCATTAGGTAAAAAGATGATGATCTCTTCAAATAAAGGACACCTGGCAACCCTACGTATTAACGCATAGGCAAACCAGGCGTGTGCCTAGAGCCCAATGTCAGTGAGGAGGAAGAAACAGTGTTAAAACTGTCAGCCCTCAACCTCCAAAAGAAATGCTGTCCCCAATGAAGCAAGGACTACAGATCCCAGCAGCCCCCATGTAGCAACTCAGTCTCTGATTGGCTGAGCTTCCCCGCACTCCACTGTCTTGCTTGGATCACCGGTCTCAGATCTGCTCCCCGCTCAGAGGCCTGCTGTCCCTGTTTTATCTCCCCTACAGTCCTCTCCTCCCTCCCCTCGTTTCTCCATGCTTTCCCTCATCAGGGATTTCCTCCTCCTTCCCCTGCTCCCTTACTGTCCTCAGGATAGAATGTCTGTCTGTCCAGACCCCTAGGCTACCCCAATGCAAATCCTATGAATAAAGGGGCTGTCAGATTTGCCCCCTGTGCGTACTGGTCCATTTCATTTGAAACCAGGGACAGTCTGCAAATTCTATTGCGGACCCCAGGATTGATCCCAGTGGTAGAAACCCCATTGCACGGCACAATGGTCTCAGTAGTAGGTAACCTCAGTTGGGAGTGTTCACACAAACACATGAAGCCTTCTCGGCCCGTGTTCCTCCTTTACCTCTGTCTCCATTCAATCAGCCACTTGCATGATGGGATTGTATTCTATGGATTTGGGAGCATTCCAGCAAGGCCCTGTGAGGCAGCATCTCCATATGGCCGGGGAGCTCACGATAACCTAGAGTGTAATTCACGTCTACTTCAACCCCAGGGAGGGAGGGGTGTCCGAGGGGATAACAGCCTCCAGCCCAGCCTGGGTTCTTAATCCCGGCAGTAACTTCTCCGAATGGCTTGTGCAATGTCCCTCCGAATCCTTGGGGCGAGGGGCACTTGTCTGTGTCTATGGGAAAGGAAGACAGAGCGCAGGAAACGCATTTGTTGTTTGCTGGGTTACCGTGCAGTTTTCTCACAGTCGCCAATACTGCAGTCGCCGGGTTTGTAGCTAACAGGAGCCGTGGGGGAGTGCTCCCCTCCATGTAATGTTTTAGTAATTAATACATAAATACATTAATTAAATAAATGCCCACCCCACCCTAGAAATAAGCTGTTCCAGAATTTCCCCCCTCCGTTTTAGTCTGAAAATTAAAATGTCTGATGATGGGGAGCTGAAGGCCTAAGGCCAGAGAGTAAAAATTTCAGTTCTGGTAGGAAAAGGCTTGCATTAATTATTATTATTATTATTATTATTATTAACAAACATTTATATAGTGCCAGCAGTGTACCTGGCACTTTACAAAGTAATGAGAATGACAGCAGGCAGTTCCATGTGGCAAGGATAAGGGTAAACCGATCGTAGGTATAGGAAATAGTGGCTCAGCAGGATAAAGAGTCAAGCAGAGCACAAGGGAGGCCAATCTGTGGCTTGGAGGCCATGTACGACCCCAGGGCAGTTGACGTGTGGCTCTTGGCCAGGGCCCCATGCTGTCTTATTGGTTCTTGATTGCGCCCAAGTCCCAGCATGAATTACAGCTGCTCTTCAGAATCTCAGCAGCTGGGATGGGACCCGAAGCGGAAGAGACCTGTGGGTATTGTGTGTCTCTCTCTCCTTGTGACTCTTGGTCATATGACGATTTTGCTATGGGGCTTTTGGGGTTGGGAGCTTTGGGCGCCCCTGGGATAGGTCAGGAGCTTCTGAAGCCAAGCAGGATTGCCCCTTGGGTCTTGCATCCTGCTCCCCACCCTGTGCCCATGGTCTAGCTATGGGCCTGCCAGTCGTAATCCAGCACAGTGAGCCAGAGTCTCAACGGGTGCAGAAAGGGGCTCCATAAAGATGTTTACATGAGGGGGAGGGCATAGCTCAAGTGGTAAGAGCGCATGCTTTACCTGTATAAGGTCCCAGGTTCAATCCCCTGCATCTCCACTTCAGGATCCCTGGCAGCACGCCTAGGGGAGGCTCTGCTGGGGGCTTGGAGGGGTCTCAGGTAGCACATCAAGATGGCCTCTGCCAGAGACCCCAGAAGAGCCAGATTTGGACCCAAATTTGAAACCCCTGCTGCCGTGTCAGGTTGTGACAATACTGGGCTAAGATGGACCATTGGTCTGACTCACTTAGGCAGTTTAGTTTAACCAGCAAGAGGGGAAGGTGGCCTTGAATAGGTTTTGGGAGAGAAAAGGTTCCATAGTTGGTAGGCAGCACCGTTTTGTAGGTAGTAGCTTATTGCTATCAACCGAATGTGTTGCAGAGCCTCAGGCAGAAAGGCTCGGGTAGCCCAGCTACTGAATTGGGGTGGGATCTGTCTGGTTCTTAAAGGCCAGAGCAAGGGATGGGGATTCAGCTTGACAAAGCGGTGAGCTGGCACCACTCCCTTGTGTCTAAGGTGGCATTTGGACAAAAGAGTAAACCACTTCGATTGAAGTAAATCAAAGTAACTACTCCACTTTGGTAGTGTTCAGACCTTGGGTGAAAACAGACATAGTGCTAACTCCACTTTAACACCGCTTGAACAGTTTTTTCTACACCTCTTCGGCAGTGTTTGTATGAACGGTGTAAACAGAAGTAAACTGAATGATCAAGGGTTTGGCACAGCTTCTGTACTAGGGCTGAAACTCACCTTGATGTTCTCGCCAGTTCTCGGCGAGAAGGGGGGGTATTTCCCGTCTTGCCTCGAGACGAGCTAAACCAAGAACACCCCCCCCCCTTCTTGCTGAGAGCTGGTGAGAATTCAAGGGGGGCAGGTGGGGGGGGCAGGGGCCTCGAAGGCGAGCAGGGGGCAAAGACAAGGCTGCTCGGCCCTGGGTGCCCTTTTCAAAGATGGTGCCTGCAGGGTCGAGCAGCTCTTCTGCGCAATCTCAGCCCCTGTGGCCGCCATCTTTGAAAAGGGCACCCAGGGCCAAGCAGCGCTCTGCACGTGCTCAAGCTCTGCCCCCCGGGAAGCGGCCCAGTGGCAGCACAGAGCACAGCGGGGGTTAGGACACCATCATCCCAGGACATACCCCGGACCTTGACCCCCCTTCTAGGCCACCAATCCCGCACCCAAACGTTTCCTCCCCTCTCCCCCAGGCAGGGAGGCCACGTGGGCACCAGAGGTGCTCAGGGGGCTTGTCTTTGTCCCCCGCTCGCCTCTGGGGCCCCCACCGGCCCCCCTGCCCCCTCTTTGAGAATTCACGAGAACTCGAGGTAGGGGGGAAAGAGCACCCGAGTTCTTGACACACACACACACACCCCATCTCGAATCTCATGAATTTCTCACAAGATTTTTTCTTTGGCTCGTTTCACCCCTATTCCATATGAGCAACAGCCGGATGGGTTGGGGCTCTTCAGCTTGGAGAAGAGAAGACTGAGCGGGGATATGATCGAGGTTTATAAAATGTTGAGCGGAGTGGAACGAGTAGATAGGGAACGTTTACCCTCTCAAGTAGCACTAGCACTAGGGGAACACTTCATGAAACTAACAGGTGGCAGATTTAAGACAAATAAAAGGAGGTATTTTTTTCATTCAGCACAGAGTTAAATGATGGAATTTGTTGCCAGAGGAGGTTGTCAGGGCCAGTAGTATTGCTGGCTGCGTTTAAAAAGGGATTGGATGAGTTCTTGGAGAATTGGTCCATTAACGGCTACTAGCCAAGTAGGTTACGAGATGGGAATTTCTTACTGTCGGGAGCAGGGAGTGATCACCAGGGAATGGATTGCCCGTTGTGACCGCCGATATTTCTCCATTGTAACCGAAATTGGCCACTTGTCGGAGACAGGATGCTGGGATTGTTGGACCATTGGTCTGACTCAGTATGACACTTCTTATGTTCTCACGGACTTACGTTCTTAACTACATTGATTTCATTAAATCACAGTAACTCCTCCACTTGTGGTGGTCAGATGAACAGCCTAAACTGAAGTAACTACTTTGAATTTAATGAAATAGAAGTAGCTCCTCCACTTGGGTAGTGTTCAGTCGATCAGTCATGGCGAAAGCGGTTTCAGTTGAAAACAGACCATTTGCCTGTGCTCGTGCGATGAGGAAACTTACCTGCTTTTTTGCCATAGGTGACTCAGGGAGGGCACATGGGAGGCCCTCCAGATTTTCAGAAGCCCTATAGAACCCCTGCCCAGGCCCCACTCCTGTGCCCCTGGCTCCCACACTATTGGCAGTGACTGGTTGCCTATGTTTTTCACTATTGTCACTAGTTCCCATTGGGTAATAGTAAAAGACGTAAAAGTAAAATAGGACATAAAGTAGAACGAAAAAGTGCCAGAAATTGACAAAAGTGCTGGAAATTGACAAAAGTGCCAGAAATTGACAAAAGTGCTGGAAATTGACAAAANAATGGCTATGAAAATGCCTAAGCGTTTCAGCTCTAATTTAGATCAGGATTCAATGATCGTTTGCAGTGATTCTGAAGGTTTGTTTTTTTTAAAACAGTTTCATTCTGCCTCTATTTCACTCCTGGTGTAAACTGATTGCAAACTGTGGCATAATGTTGCCATGAACTTTGTAGAGGATGGTGGGGACAAGCACTACCTTTCTGACCAAGTCCCACTGGAGGAGTTGGAGGCAGCTCAGGGTTCTTCTGCCAGTGGTGGGGGATTGGCTGAAGCCCCTTTTCCAGGAAGGGGTGGCAGCTGAGGGTCGAGGAGAATAAGAATAGTAGAAGTGCCGTACTAGGTCAGACCAATAGTCCATCACGAGTCGCGCATCCTGTGTTTGACAGTGGCCAATCTTGGTCGCTTGGGAGAAGTACCCAACTGGTCATAATGGCGCAAGGCATTCCCTGTTGTTCACTCCCAGCTCCCGACAATGAGAGGTTTCTTTGCTCCTACACCAATATGTAATTTTACAGCTCTTTTTAAATGTCTGGCACATCTCCCCACCTCCCACCTGCTACCCTGTCCTATCCACTCCCACCTATTCCATGCACCCTCATATATACCTACCCTACATTTGCTCAGTTTATATATTTCTACTGGCTATGCTACATGCTTGAGGAAGGGTTCTGTGTGGCACAAAAGTTTGCTTATTCCCAACAACAACAGTTGGTCCAATAAAAGATATCGTTCAGACCACTTTGTCATCCTGATTGAAGAAAGCATTCTGTTCAAAACATCATTTAAGCAAATGCTTAAATCCCAATGTAGGATGACTATGGAGATAGCGTTCTCAACTGGGAACCTATAGATAGGCTTGAACTCCAGCTCTGCCCCACAGATATTCCGAGTCCTATTGAGCAAGTCAATGAAGCCCTAATCCAGCAAACACTTATGTTAATATTTTGCTTTGCAGTGAAGTCTTCCCACTGACTTTGTTGACCTACAGAATGGTTTGCAGGATCAGGTCTTTAACTTCTCTGTCTCTCAGCTCTCCAGCTATAACATGGAACTAATAGTAGTTTCCTACTTCACAGGCAACTTGTCGTGGTAAATACATTAAAAGTGGCAAAACATTCATCCCCTTTAGTGATGTGGGCTGTGTAAGCAGATAGATAGAAGTCAGTGGGATTTTAAGTACAAAGTTAAACATGCGCCTAAGTGTTGCCTTTAATTGGCTATGTGAGTAAATGTGAAGTTGGTGGGGCTACTCGTATGAGTAAAAGCTTCAGAATCTGGCCAGAAATAATACTAGAATTAGTAGGAATGAGCTGTTGCTGTAGGTTGGGGTGGGGAACCTCCATATTTGGGTAAAAGTTGGCCCATAACCATTTTTTCCCCTTTGGTTGCTTTCCAATTCCTGGATCTGGAAGCACTGAATAAGTGATCTCAGAGGAAGGAGTGCAGATGAGGGCATGAATCCAAGGATAGTGGATGTGCATGACATAAATCCATGATCTATACCTTCCTTTTCCTTCCCCCATCTTGTGTGCGCCCCTTGACTGCCCCTGACCCAACTCCTATCCAGTCCATGAAGCTTGTACTCGCAACATCTACCTGCGGGACCGCTTCACCCTCCGGGTTCTGGATCGGCCCCTGCAGTCTGCTTGGGCGCCCTCTTTGGGGTCCCCCCCGTGTGTTGCAGGTGACGACCATGGAGAGGGTGTTCTCAGTGGCCGCTCTGAGGCTGTGGAACTCCTTCCTGGCGGACGTTCATCTGTCCCTGGATCTTTCCTCCTTCTGGCGACAGTGTTAGACCTGACTGTTCCTCCGGGCTTTTGGAGAGGGAGACGGGTAGTGGGAGGGGAGTTGGGTTGGGTGGGTTATGTTTTGCTCCAGCAATGTTTGATTGTGTATTATTTTTATATTTATTTATGTATTTTATTACTTCTCTGTTAGCTGCTCCGAGCTGCCTAAGGCAGGATGGGTGCGAGGTACAAAATTTAATAAATAAATAAATAAATAAAATAAACATCTTCTGGCAATGAGTTCCACAGTTTCCTCCCTGTGCTTCACTCACAGAGCTGCTTCTTTAATTCCAATTGGCCACTAGGCCCCCCTGCCTCTACCAGTCACGATGCACATGATGGAAAGACCACAGACTGAGTGTGAGCAGGGCTGGCTGTTAGAAAACAAATCTGTTGCGTTTTCAGCATTCAGAGTGCGTTATAGCCCTTATCTAGCTCACCTTCACAACAACTCTGTGAGCTCGGTCATTATTATACCCATTTTACAGAGGGGGAACTGAGGCTGAGAGACCGTGACTTCTTCACGGTCACCCAGGGAGCCCGTGGCTAAGGCAGGTTTTGAAGCCTGGTTTCCCAGTTCCAGGCCCAACAACACCTTAGCCACTAGGCTGCAATGCCTCTCAGAATTAAGGAGGGTAAAATTGAGCCCATTTGATGTGGAAATCACTTAGGTGCATTATGTTCTTATGCCAGAAGATGTGGCCAAGGCCAGGAGTCTAGCTGGGTTTAAGAAAGGGCTGGACACGTTTCTGGAGGATCGGTCCATTAGCAGCGATCAGCCGGGTAGGTTTTGGGGGAGGTAACCCCTTACTATCGGGAGCTGGGAGTGAATAATAGGAAACAGATCACCCCATTCTGAGCCGTTGGTAGGGGGGCCACCTATGTATATTTTTCCAGGCCACTTATGAAAAATACATGTTGCAGGGCTTGCATTGGCACTAGTGCAGGTCCTGCAACATGTATGTTTCATAAGTGGCCTGAAAAAATAAACATCGGTGGCGCCCCCGGCTGTTGGGTGCTTCTTGGCCACTGTTGGAGACAGGTGCTGGACTCGATGAGTCTGCCCCAGCCTGGCATGTCTTGTGCCACTCCGAATTCCCCCTCCCCTCTCCGTGGCAGGCGGAGGAGGCTGCCTGTCTGTCGCTACCACGGGAAGCTGGAACCGTGCTTGCCTCTAGCCCAGAAGTGGGATAGCTCAGGCCCAGGGAGGGACCGAATGTGGCCCGCGGCACGTTTTTATGTGGCCCCTTTCCGGTTCCTGGATCTGGACCCTGGATCCGGTTCTTGTCTCCAACCACTGAAAAACCGAGCTCAGGATAAGGGAGCAGAGAGGAGGGCGTGCACGCGAGGAGACAGAGCCAGTGACCTGGGCCCTCCTTTTCTTGAGTGCCCCCCTGCCCCCAACGTCTGTGTGCGGCTCTCGGAGCGTGTCCTCATTTTCAGAGTGGCCCCCCGGGAGCGAAGGCGTTCCCCGCCCCTGCTCTAGCCGCGCCTTACTCCTCTGTCCCCATCCCAGTGCACTGGGACTCTTGGGTTTCCCTCCCAGCTCTCAAACCTGCTGATCTGGCTTGGCTTGAACGAACACCGTATCAACTGCTGCGTCTTGCAGAACCCTGCTGCCTCCTTCCCATCTCCCTTCTCTTCTGGGTTGGGTGGCAGGCCCCTATCGGGGTGTCTTGGTTCTGCTCGGGGGGGGGGTGTAGAAATGCCCACGTTGAGTGTGGAAAGGAAGGGCCTGGCCCCTCCTTGATTTCACCGTTGTCCCCGCTATAGCGGAGGAGAAGCTTCTGCTCCAGGTTTCTTGTAGCCCCGGGGAATGTTGCACAGGAGGGTGCGACTCTGAATCTTGCTTTCCCTGACCGCTTCCTCGGCACCTCACCCTTTAAACTCCAACCCTGTTCTGCAAGGAAGTAGGAGCTGATCCCTCCTTTCCTCTGGCTGTTTTCAGAGGTTTTGGGGGGCCCCGCTTTACCCTGCTTTAATCTGCGGGCCACTGCCGTGCCGTTTCCTGGGGCGCTGAATGTTTGCCTGGAGTAGATCCCAGCCACGGTGATGGAGTGTGATGTGGGGAAAGTCTCAGACTCGCAGCCCGCGCTGATCCCCACCACGACCGGGATCCGACCCCCCGACCGGGAGTAAAGCGGGCTGTCACGTTTGAAAGCCTGCTTTACTGGCCCCGGTCTCGCCGTGGCGGCCGCCATGCTCCAGAGATAGCATTCTGGGTACAGTTCCAGGTGCTGTGGTTTAACGCGTGCCTGGCACCTCTTTTTCCAGCCGGTCACTGCTGCTGTTCTGCACGACTCCGCCCTTGGTTGGATGCAGAAACGCCAGCCTCCACCCCAGTCTCTCCCTGGCCAGGGAGCCAAATTACAGATTAGTGACAGCCCCAGATCCCATTCATCCATCCCCGAGCAACAGATGGGAAAGTGGGGGTGGAGACAGGGGCTGGAGTTTAGCAGGCCAACCCCGTGCTTCTGGGGTTAAAGGGTGGGACTTCCTGGGTGGGCTTGAATCCTGGCATCTTTTTGTAAACAAATTAAGCCCCGCAGAGGGATCCTAAAACACAGCTCTTTGACTTTCTGGGCCTTCTCTAAAGGCCAGCGGTTCAAAACTGGCTTGAGTGGGGATGACGTGTGCATACCGTCTATATGATTTTATGATTTGTATATTTATAGGATTGTATTTGTCATTTCTTAAAATGGCAAACAGCCGTGATAAACCGACTTGACTTGCATACCTTCTAACCTTTTGAGTGGACGAACAGGGACAAGCCCCCTCCCTCTTGGCCAATAAGCCCTGCCCCTTAGCAAATAAGCCCCGCCCCATCACACCCAAGCACCCCATGCCCCCTTTGTACACTCCCTCATGCACATGTTCACACTCACTCACACACACCCCCACGTGCACACAGACTTGCTCTCATTCTGTGTGAATGTTAAAGTTTCGTTTTTACCATGTCTTTTGAAAGAGGGCTAAAGCCGGGGGTGGAGCTTGGGGGTGGAGTTGTGAAGGATCAAGGGGCAGAGTTAGCCCCACTCTCAAATTTTAGACTCTTGTTACTCCACCGGTTCCACCTCACCAAAGTCGTGCCTCTTGCAGTGTTGGGAATTTCAACTTGGAAAGGGCTGCTGTGTGAATTTTCTTAACTCTGGGACTTGTCAGCAGCTGGGATTCCCCCCCCCCCCTTGATCTGGTATAGCTCCAGGTGCAAAACCTCCAGAATCCATGTGCCGCATCTGCGTGAAGCAGCTTTAAACTGCAGAAAGCTACGCTGGAACCAGCCCTCTGCTGCAGACAAGCCCCTGTGTTTTGGTAGAGTCTCCCAGGGCTGGAGGCAGCGAGAGTTTATGACTGAGTGAAGTTTTCCCTGGATTCTCTGAAGCATTTCAATAGGCGGATTTCCTGAATTGCTTGCTGCACGCTTTAGAATGCTGCTGCTAGCTGGCTCTGTGATTGCTATGGGCAGGATGCGTCTGTTCCCCGGCATGCGTAAAACAGCTGGGTGGCAGCGGTTGGATCTATCATTAGCAAAGCTGCGCTTGTGTCTTGTGTGCAAATCCAGAAGAGGTTGATGCTTTCCTGGTGCCCAGAGGATAGTTCCTAAAGTGCAGCCTAGAATGAGAAGTTGAAGGGGAGTGACTAATATAGACTACAAAAATCAAAGCCCAGCCCATGCATCCCATTGGGCTGGTGCAGTTAAGGCCTACGGTGCACAAGGGAGAACAACATGACCAGCAGCACATCCAACTGCCTTTGACATTCCCAATGCCATGACTCAGGTATCTGTTTGCAGCTGGAGATGACAATCTAGTGTAGACCAATCAGGATTTGAACCCACAGCCTTTAGGAATCTAAAGTGCCATAACTACCCAGCTACCGTGTCTCTAATATAGAGAGCAGACTGCCAAATGTAGTATGTCCTGAATATTCTCAATGAACCACCTAATGGGGCATCAGTCTCTCTCTTACACACACAGACAGTTAACAGGAGGACTAAATAAGGGTAGTAAAAGCACATTGAATGCTGAAATCACTATAGAATATGATAAACAGCAATCTTTGTTATTACTAATCCGTGAGGTAAGTCATTATTATTCCCATTTTACAGATGGGGAACATATTCTGCGAGAGAACCCATAACTTGCCCAAGTCCGCTCAACAATTCATGGCTAAGATGGGGTTTAAACTCAAGTCTCGAAGGGCGAAGCCCAACACCTTATCCACTAGGCTTCACTACCTCACCAGTGAAGTTTATTTTGTACCACCGTATCATCTCTGGACAGGACTTGCTTTTAAAGGGCCACTGTCTCCCTGCTGCCCCACCACACACATTCTGCTCCGCATGACGGCACACACCTGCCAGTGGCAAAGCCACTGCAGAGTCTCCTGCCCACTGTGTGGATTACTCATCGCGTTTGCATCCCCGTCTTCCCCCCACAGAAGGGTTTTTTGTTGTTGTTTTTACAAAATACTTTTGAATTTGTGAACAACAATTTCAAGAATGCTGCCTGTGAATCAAACTGCTGATTCAGTGGAGATGCCTCCGGAGTTGTTGTTGGGAGGGGGGAGGAGACAAATTGGAAGAGAGAATTGCGGCGGCGTGTGTGTGTGTACACAGCGTTCCCAGGAGTCGCTTCGCTTCACGGCAAGCCAGGTGTTCCCGGTTGCAGTTCCCCAGAGTTCTAGGCACGTGCGATTTGCCAGCAAGCGTGATTGGTGTAGCTGGAAGCACCGTTAATTATAACAACCGTTTCCTGCTGGATAGCACCTCTCTTTGGGGAATTTGAAAGTGCTTCATAAATATTAATTAAGCCTCGCAACTGGCTTGGGAAGGAGTCAAACTGTTTTTGCAGAAGAAGAAACTGAAACAGAGCGATGGAAGTGAAGCTACGAATAGGACCCAGGAGTGCTTGGAGGCAGACCCCTTGCACTAGGCCAGAGGTGGCCACGCGGTAGAGCGTGACCTGCTGGTGGATCCCAAGCTTGTCTCTAGAAGACCAGTAGCATCTTCAGGAGGAAACGGGCTGGGAGAGATCCTCCAGTGCAGCAGGGAAGGCTCTCTCTAAAGAGGAGTGCTCCTCTTCACTTCCCGTGCCCAGCTGCCGAGGTACCCCCAGCTCGCAGTGCCAGAGCCAGTGGGCGTGGTCCTTGTAGATCGTCTCGCGTTAACGACTGGATCAAGTGGATCCGTGCACCAGAAGTCTAGCCACCCCTTTTACTAGGCAGTAGAGATGGGGATGGGAACTTCTGGCCTGTAGGCTAAACCAAGTGGACAGCTGTTGGTTTTTTTAATTGGATCCGACAGTGTGAGATCTGGCTGTTCTGATGGTGGGGGAGACGGGTTAGGGGTGGGGGGTTGGGTTAGAGGGATGGGACGTTTTCCCAATTCCAGGATCTGGCCCCAGGATCCACTCCCTCTCCTCAAGCACCTGGAAGACTGAGCTCAGGGGAAGGGAGCAGAGATGAGGGCATGCGCTCACGGATAGGGGGATGGGTCCATGGCACAGATCCATGAGCTGGACCCTTCCGCACACCCCATAAACACCCCCACCCGGCCAGCCAGCAGAATACGAGCTGTACTCATTTTCAAAGCGGCCTACGGGAAGGAAAAGATTCCCACCCCTACAGTAGAGAATAGATTATACTTGTCGCTGTTGTTTGTTCATTGTAGTCGATGAGGAAAGCCACAAACTCGTCCCCAGATGGGTCTGGGGTTCTTCTAGGGCTGCAGAGTCCAGTTTTATCGAGGGATGTTTTCCCCCACACAGGAGATCAGCTGTCAGATTGATGGTCCAGTTGGTTTCCCCCTTGCTGTCCTTACGGGTTTTCATTCCTTTGCCTAGCTGGGTACAAATTGCACCAGGTTTGTTGCCCCAACAGGAGTATAACTTTTGCCATTTTTTTCTGGGCAGAAACATCCCATTCCCATGTGGCAATTGAGATGTCACTTTGTAAAAAAAGAAAAATGGCATTGAGGCAATCCTTGTGCCTTTTGGAACTGATGGCCATGAGACCTTTTACTGAGCTTGGCTGACTGTGGACCAGGGGTGAGGGAATCTTTTCCCACCCCACCCCTTGGCTACTTTGGATTTGGACCTCCTGAAAATGTTGGGTGTTGCCTTGAGTCCAAGTTTGACTCCTATTTAAGTTACTCTGGGTGATTTCAGACGAGACGGGG
>QEPC01001730.1:1582592-1610430 GCA_003113815.1 Sphenodon punctatus
GAGCGGCTAACGGAGGGCAGACGCTGTCAGATAAATAAACAAGTATGATGAGAGGCCAATCATTGACGTAGGTCACAGCCATGAGTCGCTTTGATGGACTTGCCATGCATCCATCCTTTAGCCTTCTCCCAGAGATCACTTTTTCAGGGTTTGAGTTAGGAGCTGGATCCATGGACCAGATCCAGGAATTGGAAAGGGGACCAGATTTTAAAAATAGTCTGCCGCTGGATTTGGCCAACAGGCTGGACGCTTATAGAACTAAGAGAGTTGGAAGAGACCTCATGGGTTATGTAGTCCAACGCCATGGCCTGAGGCACGATACCTGTCCAGTCATTCCTAGAAAGGCTTCATGGAAGGAGATTCCACAAACTCTCTAGGTCAGGGATGGGGAACCTTTTCCCTCCCTGGGGTCACTTTGTAAATCCGTGCACGCGCCGTGGGCTACATACAAGGTGGGGGTGGTTACGGGACGCGCTCAGGAAGAGGAGGATCCAGATCCTGCTCTGCACCATGGATCCATCCCTTGTCTTTGTGTGCATGCCCTACTCTTTGTTCCTTTGCTCAAATCTTTCACTGCTCAAGGGCAGGAACCGGATCCGAACTGGAAAGGGGCCAAATAAAATCTAGCTGGGGGCTGCATTTGGCCCCTGGGGCCTGAGGTTCCCCGTCCCTCTCCTGAAGGGAGCTTGTTCTGCTGCTGAACTACTCTACCACTTAAGAAATCTCTCCTAATATTTAATTTAAACGTATCTTCCTGAAATTTAAAACCATTACTTTTTGTCCTCTTCCCGTCCCCTGAATTATGTACAACACAGACCCACTGCACATTAACGCAGCTAACTCTGTGCAAATGTTGCCAGGATTAGGGCCAGAGCCTTCCAGGAAAAAACAAAACAAATAGAATTTTTTTTTCAAAATAATTCAGGCTTTCTTTATACGTCCTGGAGAAATCTGTAGATAAATAAGTGAAAGCGTAACCGCCAGAAACCAACAAAGACTCATTAGGAAATATACCAACTGCAGCTTACATTATCATCGGCTTGGGGCATGTTAATTGGGACTCAGAGGATGAAGGAGAAAAGCCTTCTCCATATGGGGAAAACACGCATTGACATATTTCTGCAATAAGGAGCTGACGAAGCGGGAACATCAAAGGTGGTTGCTTTCCTCTGGCAGCTGCCCATCATGAGAAGGAGCTGAAAGAAACGTCAGCCTCTTGGGAGTCCATTTCTGCTGCTCATCAAGACTCACGGGAGGCCAAAAACGACTGCCAATTGCTCCTCGCCAAACTGATACCAGCAGCAGGGTTCCCAAGCTAATGGGACATACGCAGAGTGAGTCAGAGAGGACCTACCTTGGGCTAGATTTTAATTTTTCATAGCTTTGGTTGCTGTCTGAGGCCACAAAGGCAAAAAAAACAAAACAAAAAAACGGCTTGAGAACCACAGAGCTAAGATCAGCTGAGTCTGTGAAATGGTTACCTGCAAAAGCTAAACAGAACTGGGCCTTGTTATCTCTTGGCCAAGAGAGTCCGCGACGGGTGCAGCCGCAGCGGGGCCCCCGGCCAAGTGTGTACATCCGCTCCCAGCAGGAAGCCCATTCTGTCTTCTTAGCCCAGCAGTGTAACTGGCTTTGGGCCCCTGTCCTAAGGGGGATTACAATCTAGGATGGACTAGAGAGAGAACATAGAGAGGGGAGCGTTGAAGAAGTTGAGCGATGAGAGGTGCGCATCTTTGGAATAGTCACAAGGAGAGGCCAGAGATCCTGGAGGGTGACCGTATTTCCACTGCGACCGCAGAGAAGAAATGTTCCCCGTCTTTTTTGTGGTGTCCTTTTAGAGATTTGAAAACTGCTCTCATGTCTTCCTCTCCCTAGTTTTCTTTTCTCTGGGCCGAAAGTCTCCAAGGTCATAGCCCGGGCTAAGGTCCGCCCGACCAGGCCAAAGCGGGCCGCATTGGACTACCGCGTCTGTTTCCGGGCCGGTGGTCAGGGCTGCCATGGTGGGGTGCTGGGCGTATGCAGCCATTCATGGGTCTCCCCGCCCTCCCGGTGGGGGGATGGTTCCCTGGCCGTGGGGACCTTCCTTTGGCGCCCCAGACTCTGTCTGCCATGGTTTTCCTCCCTGGTCCGGGTCGCGCTGCTGCCATGCGGCATCAAATATGCTTCTACCCCGTGTCATGACTCCATGTGGGCCACCATCCTGATGTGTACTGGTATATTTTGCATCCTTTGTTGCTGTCTGGGGTCACAAGAGTATTCTTTATCATTCCTCTTGCACTTTCAGTGTTCAAAGTGCTTTACAATCCTTCTCTTGTCCCCCCCTCAAAACAGCCCTGTGAGGTAGTAAGTAACAGGGAATGGGCCACTCCATTAGGACCTGTTGTCCACTTCTCCGAAGTGGCCACTGTCGGAGACAGGATGCTGGGCTTGATGAACCGTTGGTGTGACTCAGTCTGGCCTTGCTTATGTCATTATTCTTCCCATTTTACAGATGAGAAACTGAAGCTGAGAGAGAGAGAGAGTGACTTGCCCAAGGTCACTCAGTGAGATCATGGCTTAGATGGGATTTGAACCCTAGCCTCCCAAGACATTATCCACTAGGCCATTGATCCCAATCTGTGGCTTGTTTGCAAGGAGCATGTTGTTTATGGGCCCCCTTTTATGTTGCTTGTGACAGCTCAGTAAACAATAACGAGAGGGAGAAGAAAAGTGAGCGAGAGAGAGTGCACACGTTGGAACTGGCAAGGAAAGGGTTAAAGTTCGCCCTGCCCTCCCGATGGGTCTGGCAGAGAGGGGGGCGGGGGCTGGGAGAAGCCACGAGCTGCTGCTGCAGAAAAGAAGCGGCCTCTTGGCTAGGATTTCTTAAAGAGACAGGTCGGATCCAAGAATCAGAAAGGAGTCAAATAAAAAACAGCCACAAGCTGTATGGACCGGATCACTTCTGGCATCAAGTGTAGATAGATCCTGATTTAAAATCCCATCGGGACCCTGGGGCTTTAGCTCTGGAGCTTCTAGCAGGTCCTGGCTACAGTAAACAAATTGATTCACAATCTGATTGACATATTCATGGTCTCCAACCCTTTCCCGGAGTCCTGTGAAATCAGAGGCGATATTTCTGGCCCTCCCCCTTGAATTAAAAAGAAGAATAAGAAGATGCTCTCCTCTTATCTCCGAGTCACAGAGCATGTAAATTTCCACTTGGTATCAGGAGGCTGCTGCCAAGTTATAGCCTGCCCTGGGCATTTTGCCCCGTAAAATAAAGCACTTTGTTCCATGTCCAGTGCCCTCTGAATTAAAACATCCTGGCACCCTGCTCCGATATATCGTAAATCAAAAGGAAATTTTAAAAAAACAACCACCCAAACCCTGTTTTAAGTTATGTTATGGCTGCAGCGCAAAGAGACAAAAAGGCCAGAGGAGATATTCAAAGATACAGCTGAAAACTCTGCCCTTAAAAGGGAAAATGCGCATTTTGCTCGGTCTGGCAGCCTGGGAGTTCAAACAAGGTAAGAGGCGCGTCTCAAATCCTTGCCCTGGTTACCCCTGCAATTGGCAGAGAACTCAAGGCTTCTGCTCCCTGCTTCCAAAAGAGATGCTAAGCCAAATTCTGCTGTCGGCAGCAGCCAGGCAACCCGAATGAAGTTAGTGGGGAATTACAGGAGAGTAGCGGAGCCTAGACTCTCGCCTTAGCAGCAGGTCTGAATTTATTATTAATTATTATTATTATTATTATTATTACGTAGCTCCAGCAATGTGCATGGCACCGTACGGCCATGCTTAGATGCATGTCCCTGCCCCAAGGGGCTCACATTCTGGAAGGGAGACAAGGGAAAGGAACATTGGGAGAGACAGGGAGCCTTACATTCAAGGAGGTGAGAAGTTGCGGGTGTGTCTGTTTAGCTCAGTTACACCCTGAAGGATAGGGCAGCAGAAGGAGAAGCATTAAAGAACAATCCGTAGGGTCAGGAGCTTTTTTTTTTAGGCGAGATATGAAGGGAGGGAGAGAGCAGGGCTCAAGGAGGGAGTTCCAGTTGTAAGGGGGGGCATAGGTGAAGGGGCAAAGACAGTTTGCCGTGCAGGGGAAACTGCGGCAGGTGAGGGTAGTGTATTTCCTGGGAGAATGCTACAGGCCAACTAATGTGTAAACTACAGCTCGACTGAACCTTAGCCGCACCCAGAGATCCGTGTTCAGAGCGTTTCCCCCATTGTTGCCAATAGGAACACAGTGAAGACGGGGCCCTGATTATACCGCCCTCAATAAACCAGGAATGGGAAGCCATTTTCCTCTCATGGGCCACTTGAAAATTAGCACAAGCTCCATAGGCCAGATCATAGTTGGGCCCTGGGGTGGGTTCAGGCTGAGAGACAGGAAGGGGAGGGTCCAGATCATGCCTTTCCTGAGTGCTTGCCCTCATCTTGATTCCCTTTCCCTGAGCTCACTCAGCTACTAATCATTTCTAGAGCGCTACTAGGCGTACACAGCGCTTTATAGTCACAGATTTCCAGAGACTGGGTCTTTGGCCAATGGACTTACAATCTAGATAGACAAGGATGAAGGGAACACGCAGGGAAAGACAGACACACCCATGTTCCCATTTTACAGATGGGGAACTGAGGCTGAGAGGTTGTGACTTGCCCAAGGTCACCCATTGAGTTCATGACTAAGAGAGGATTTGAGCGCTGGCTTCCCAGGTCCAAGTGCAGAACGTTATCCACTACTCCACACTGGCTCTCAGGGCTTGGAGGGGATGGACCAGTTCTGGGTGGGAAACCTTTTTCCTTCTGGGGCCACTTTCAAAATGAGTACAAGCTCCAAGGGCCACATAGGAGTTGGGGGTGCGATGTACTCAGAAAAAAAAGAGAACTCAGATCATGGATCCGTGCTATCCCCTCTCCTTGTGTAAATGCCCTCATCTCTGCTCCCCTTACCCTGAGCTCAGGTTTTCAGTGCTTGGAAAGGGACCACATAAAAACTAGCTGTGAGCTGCATTTGCCCCCCGGGCCTGAGGTTTCCCCGTCCCTGGACTAGACCACAAACCAGATCCAGGACTTGGAACGGGTCCAGAAAAAAAGCCAGCTACGATCCAGAGTTGGGCCGACAGATTTGCTTCCCCACCCCGTGAAATACATACCAGGACAGACACACGGCCTGGTCCCACAGGGGAATGCAGCAGGGTTTCAGCGACAGCAATGCTGATTTACACCGTGTCTGGCTCACACATTACAGTTATTTCCCACTCTGCTTCCTCACGCTGTCTTGCCTAGGCAGCGAGATTGTCGGCCAAAGGCCGCCTTCCCCAAACACACGATCTGCATGTATCAATAATAACAGTCGTCATTTTTATTTTTATATAGCGCCCCCCTGCCATGACACTTGAAGCACTTCGCAAAGAACTAATTAACAACTTTTCACTCCTTATAACAACCCTGTGAGGTAGGTTTGGCTGAGAGAATAACGTGACTGACCCACGATCACCTAGTGAGTTTCTGGCTAAGGCAAAACTTGAACCAGGGGGTCCCCCCCCCCCATCTTTCAGTTCAAGTACGGCACACTTACCCGTTCCACGTTCCAGCATATAGTTAATTTAGTGTGGTTGGGCCTTCTGTTTTGCTCCTGAAGAGATTGCACAAACCAGCTGACAAAGCAATGCTATTCAGAAATAGAAAGAGGAATATGGAGTACATAACTCCCCTTTGGTTTGTATGAACACTTCTCAGTGCAAGCGTGGTACCATTATTCACTGATCAAAGCAGTACTGTGTCAGCCTGCCCCCTAGCCGAGAGGTAATGATTATGGGTGCTTTCAGATGTGCTGGGGCGTCCATTGGCCCTGGCACGGAATCACCATTTGATTCCTGTCCGGAATCAAAACGTTCCATCAACAAACATGCCGGTCGAGTCAAGAGGGGAATTGGGGGAGGGGCCGTGCAGCGCAACGTGCGGCCGCACAGCCCCCCCCCCATGCTCCTGAGGCCGCCCGCCCCCCGGGGTATTGACCACAGCCCGGAATCGGCGACAGGCACGGCCGCCGATTCCGGGCCGTGGTCCAGGAGCAGACGTGATATTACCACAGTCAACCACGATGAATCCCGATGTGGTTGACCGTGGTAACGTCACGTCTGTTGGGCCGAAAACTGATTCCTGCCGGGGGTGAACATCTGGCGGGAGTCACTTTTCGGCCCAACAGACGTTACGCCATCACGGTCCCCATAGGGGGATTCACCGTGGTTGACCGTGGTGGTGTAACGTCTGAAATCACCCTATGTCTCAGCTGGAGGGTAGAGTGACACAGTACTACTTTGGTTTACACTGTTTGTCTGAATGCTCCCAAAGTGGAGTAGTTATTTTGATTTAATTAAATAGGAGGAGCTACTTCAGTTTACCTCTGTTTGTTGGGAATATGGCCAGAAGCCAAAGAAGTAACTACTTCAAAATGAAGCAAGGCCCAGCTAAATCAAATCAATATAAAAACGTACCAAGTGCCATATTGGGTCAGACCAGTGGTCGAGCCACACCAACATTCTGACCAGTTGCACACGAGAGTGGGGGCGGGGGAATATCCGGAAGCAGAGCTCACGGTAGGAGGCGTCACGGCTCATGTGTGGGGGGGGATGGGGGGGGTTTTAGCCCACATCTAGCGCAATTTCTCATGCCTATTACAGGGCTGAATTTTTGAGCTCTGCAATGCGTGAGGGAAATCGCGCTAGAAATGGGGTAAACACCCCCCAACCCCCACATAGGAGTGGAGCTTCCCGTGATGCCTCCTACCGCGATCTCTGCTTCTGGAAGTTCCACCGCTCTCGTGTGCAACTGCAAGCGGTCTCTGTCTCCAACAGTGGCCACTCTTGGTCACCTCGGAGAAGTTCCATACCCAGCAGGTTAGAATGGAATGATCCGTTAGAATGGAATGACCACTCTCCCCTGCCTCCCTTAAAGAAATCTCCTCTCTGCTCTCCTCCTCCAACCCTTCCACTTGCCCCCTTGATCCCATTCCTTCCCGCCTTCTCACCTCCATTACTCCCACTGTCGCCCCTTCCTTCCTGCACATCATCAACCTCTCCCTCTCTACTGGCTCTTTCCCTTCTGCCTTCAAACATGCCACAGTCTCTCCTATTCTCAAAAAGTCCACTCTTGACCCCTCTGACCCTTCTAGCTATCGTCCTGTCTCACTCCTTCCTTTTGCTTCCAAGCTGCTTGAACGTGTTGTCTACTCCCGCTGCCTTGACTTCCTATCCTCCAACTCCTCCCTTGACCCCCTCCAATCTGGCTTCCGCCCCCTTCATTCTACTGAAACTGCTCTCGCTAAGATCACCAACGATCTTCTGGTGGCTAAATCTAAACGTCTCTATTCCATTCTTGTCCTCCTTGATCTCTCTGCTGCCTTCGATACTGTTGACCACTCACTCTTGCTGGATTCCCTTCACTCCCTTGGCTTTTGTGGCTCTGTCCATAACTGGTTCTCCTCCTACCTCTCTGACCGCTCCTTTAATGTGTCTCTCTCCAACTCCGCCTCCTCCTCCTTCCCCCTCTCAGTTGGTGTTCCTCAAGGCTCTGTTCTTGGCCCTCTCCTCTTCTCGATCTATACCTCATCCTTAGGCAAACTCATTGCCTCCCATGGCTTCCAATACCACCTCTATGCTGATGACACTCAACTCTATCTCTCTACTCCCTCTCTCTCTCCCTCTGTTCAAGCTCGTCTCATCAACTGTCTCTCTGACATCTCTACCTGGATGTCTCAACGTCAACTCAAACTCAACATGGCTAAAACTGAACTCCTTATCTTCCCCCCTCATCCTTCCTCTCCTTCCTCACTGTCAATAACTATTGATGGAGTCACCATCCTGCCTGTCCCCCAAGCCCGTAGCCTAGGCTTCATCTTTGACTCACCCCTTTCTTTTAAACCCTACATTGACTCTGTTGCTAAATCCTGTCGCTTCTCCCTCCATAACATTGCTAAGATTCGCCCTTTTCTCTCTGTCTCGTCTGCCAAAACTCTTGTTCATGCTCTGGTCATCTCTCGCCTCGATTACTGTAACCTCCTTCTCACTGGCCTTCCCCGGTCTCACCTTTCTCCCCTCATCTCTGTCCAAAACTCTGCTGCCAGGGTCATCTACCTCGCCAGTCGCTTCGACCATGTGCAGCCCCTCCTCTCTTCGCTTCACTGGCTTCCCCTTCCTGAACGAATCCTGCACAAGCTCCTAGTCTTCACCTATAAAGCTCTTCACAACCTTGCTCCCCCCTACCTCTCTGCACTTATCGCCCTCCATACTCCAGCCCGTGCACTTCGCTCCTCCTCTGTCCCTTCTCTCACCCTTCCACGCCTTCCCTGCTCCCCTAAGCGCCTTCGTCCCTTCTCACTTGCTGCCCCCCATGCCTGGAACTCCCTCCCTGTCCACATCCGCCTTGCCCCCTCCCTTCATACCTTCAAATCTCTCCTTAAAACTCACCTCTTTCGCTCTGCTCTGTCTGACTCTTTATCCTGCTGAGCCACTATTCCTATACCTACGATCGGTTTACCCTTATCCTTGCAACATGGACCTGCCTGCTGTCATTCTCATCGTAACCAAGCCAAGTACGTGCACTTGAGACCTCGCATCTTCATGAATGTTAGACCCCTTGTCTCTCCCTCTGTTCCCCTTCCTAAGTCTCTCCCCCAGCTCCTGTCTCTCAGATTGTAAGCCCTAGGGGCAGGGACCGTGTCTATTTTATTACTTTGTAAAGTGCCAGGTACACTGCTGGCGCTATATAAATGTTTGTTAATAATAATAATAATAATCCGTTCCCTGCTGTTCACGTCCGGTCTTAACTATCTTGAACAACTTTGTGTCATCTGCAGATTTGATCATTCACTCTTTACTACTTTTTCCAGATCGTTAATTAATACGTTAAACAACACTGGCCCCAGTAAAGACCCACTGGGCACCCCACTGTTTACTTCTTCCCATTGTGAAAAATGACCATTTAGCCCTCCCGGTTGTTTCCTAGCCTTTAACTGGTTACCAGCCCATGACAGGATTTTGGCCTTTATCCCATGACTACTTAGTTTCCTCAAGAGTCTCTCCTGAGGGATCTTATCAAACACGTTCTGAAAATCCAGATACGCTATATCAACCAACTCACCCGTACCGACATACCTGTAGACACTCTCGAACAAATTCCAATAGATAAGTGAGGCATGTTTTCCCTTTGCTAAAACAATGTTGGCTATTCCCTGTTATGTAACATTTATTAATATGACCCATGTTTCCACCAGTTTGCCCAGCATGGACATCGGGCTAACTGCCAGATTAGCTTCTGGAGCCTTTTAAAAAAAATCGGCGTTACATTTGTTACCCTTCAATCCAGGGACTCTTGATTTTTACCCTGTTGGTTAAAACTGCCCCCCCCCCCCCTTGATTTAAACCATTGCTTCACATCCAGTGATACGCATATAAGAGAGGCTAGCAGGCAGTGACCAACAGCATGGAGCAATCTCATCCTGCAGCCCAATAGTTTCGCACCATCTTTTCTTCTTTCAAGAAGAAAGAACTCCTCCCAGAATCAGAACAACCCTCCCTCCCCTTGCTAACAATGTACATAAGGTTTCTATTTGGCTGAGAGGAGTTTATTCTACAATGCAAGTTTTGTTTATCCCCCAGGACTGATCTTACTCCCTGGCATGTGCAGTGTTGGCCATGAAATCAAATAATATTCTTGAGGGAAAAAATAAGACCAAAACAAAAAAAAGGGAGGGAGGGGGAGAGAGAGACTTTCATAGCTTTGCTGATTCCATCAGAATCCGTACGCTGTCGGGAACATCAGAAACGAGGCAGGCGTCTGCACGCCACCCACACAGGCAATGGTCGTAGCATCATTCAAAGGCCAGATGTAATTCGGAGCCCAGGTTCTACGTTAAGTAGAAATGTGCACAGACGTGTGTGTGTGTGTGTGTGCAGGATGAGAAGCTAGGGGTAAGGGTGTTCATTATGGAAAATGGTGCGTGTAGGATAGAATTGTAGGGTTGGAAGAGGGATTTGAAGGGTCATCCAGTCCAAGACGTGTTCCAAGGCAGGACGGCCTTCTATATTATCTATGGCATGACAGACAGATGTTCGTTGTCTTGCCGGTTCTTGAAAACATCCAAGGGAGGAGATTCCACAACCTCTCTAGGTAACCTTTTCCATTGCTCAGTTGCTCTTACTGTTAATAGGTTGTACTTATATTTAACCGAAATCTACCGTGCAGCAATTTAAGCCCATTATTCTCCATCTTTTTTTTGGGTGGCATCCTTTTAGCTATTTGAAAATTGCTCTCAGGTCCCCCATTAGTTGTTTCTTTAGGCTAAACATCTCCAGTTCCTTCAGCCTTTTCTCATACTACTTGCGCTCTAGCCCTTTCATGTCTTGGTCTCTCTCCTCTGAATCCCTTCCAATTTGCCAATATCCTTCTTGAAGTGCGGTGCCCCAAACCAAACGCGATATTCCAGCTGGGATCTGGATGTAACCTTTGACTGTCTGGAGCTGGGAGGGAACAATAGGGAATGGATTGCGCCATTATGACCAGTTGGGTACTTCTCCCAAACGACCAAGAGCGGCCACTGTCGGAGATAGGATGCTGGGCTCGATGGACCATTGGTCCAACCCAGTATGGCACTTCTTATGTTTTTACAATCTCATTGGTGCCCAGTAAAGCGGAATCATCACCTCCCATGTGTTGGATATGATGCACCTGAGGATGGAGGCCAGCCAGATACATAACCACTTCTATTATGGTTGCTCCTAGATGCTTCAGTTGAGATTATGACCCCATCATGCTAAGTTCCATGATGTTTCAAAGGCACAGTTGGCAGCAAGGTCCTGACTTTGGATGATTTCAGAAGTGACGCGTTCCAATTCAGTGAATCCCACCCCGGTGTGAACGGATTCACCGCGGGCTGTGGTGACACGTGCAGCCCCAACAGAAGTGACAGGATCGTGACCCGGGAGCGATCAGAGAGAACATGGGCTGGGGAAACACAACAGACATGCAGTGGAGACGTGAACTGCGGTTCGAGCCTCAGAATGCACCACGGCTGGGGTCAATTCCTTCCACCGCGGCTGCGGGTCTCCGTTCAGAAGTTACTTTTCATTCACCCCTGCCGTGGTGACCATTCACCACACTTCTGGAGCTCCTCCTGCCCCGACTTCACGAAGCATGGTTAGCTTCACCCTGGGCGGTGTTTGACTGTGGTGAACATCTGGATGCGAGCAAACAGACATGCACGGCACTTTCACCACCACCCGCGTTTGACTGAGGTTGACTGTGGTGGACATTCACCGCGTCACTTCTGAAATCACCCACAGACTCAGAGTTTACAGGAGTGAGGCAGATCGCTGCCCTACATGCAATAGAAACTCTCCTATCTACACCTCTAGGGTGGACCTTGTGTTCTGTTATGATTAGAGAGGTGTCTGGTAGGGAAATATGTAGATCGGTCCCTGCTCCAGTGTACAGTCTAGGAGAGACAAGGGAGAAGAGAACATAGGGAGAGACAGGGGTACGTTCGAGTAACTGAGAGGTCATCGGTGCACGTGCTTAGCTTAGTTCCAGGGGAGAAGGGAACCTGAATGAAAGGACAGCAGAAGAGGCACCAGAAAAGCTAGCATCAGAGCTCGATAAAACCTGATGGAAGAGGTAGGTTTTTAGGGGGGATTTGAAGGTTGGGAGAGCAGTAGAACATTGGTATTCAGGGAAGGATTTAGAACATAAGAATGTAAGAGCATAAGAAGTGTCCTACTGGGTCAGACCAATGGTCCATCGAACCCAGCATCCTGTCTCTGACACTGGCCAATCTTGGTTGCTTCAGCGAAGTACCCAGCAGGTCCCAATGGGCGATCCGTTCCCGGTTCTTCACTCCCAACTTCCGACAGTAAAAAGTTATGTTTCCTAAACCTACTTGGCTAATAGCTGCTAATGGGCCTCGCCAAGAACTTGTCCAGTCCTTTTTTAAACCCAGTTATACAACTTGACCACATCTTCTGGCAACAAATTCCACAAGTTAATTGTGCACTGAGTGAAAAAATACTTAAAAAAATTTGTTTTAAATCTGCCACCAGTTAGTTTCATGGAGTGTCCCCTAGTTCTAGTGTAATTGAGAGGGCAAACAACCGTTCCTTATTTACTCAATCTCCTCTCAGGACGTCTCTTCCCCAAGCTGAAGAGCCCTAACCTATCAAGCCTCTCCTCATACGGGAGCCGTTCCATACCCTTCATCATTTTTATCGCCCTTCTTCACTATATCTTTTTAGAGATGAGCTGATCAGAACCGCACACAATATTCAAGGTGTGGTTGCACCATAGATTTATATAAAGGCACTGTGATATTTTCAGTTTTATTCTCTATCCCTTTCCAAATAATTCCTAACATTCTGTTTGCTTTTTTGGCCAACGCACATTGAGCTGAGGATTTCAATGTATTGTCCACAGTGACTCCCAAGATCCTTTTCCTGAGCAGTAATTCCTGATTTAGAACCCAGCATTGTGTACATAAAGTTTGGATTCTTTTTCCCCTACGTGCATCACTTTGCACTTGTCCACGTTAAATTCCATCTGCCATTTAAATGCCCAGCCACCCAGTCTCACGAGATCCTCCTGCAATTCCTCACAGTCCACTCGGGTTTTTAACTGCCTTGAATAACTTGGTGTCATGTGCAAATCTGATCACCAGGCGTAGGGGGCGGCATGAGAAAAGGGTCAAGGATGGGTTAGGGATGGATGAGGCTGATGGCAGAGGAGGCTCGAAGCTCTGGGCTGGGAATGTAGCAGGAAACAAGCGTAGAAATCTAGGAAGAGGCTTGAAGGTAAAGCCAAGGAGCTTGTGCTGAATGCAAAATGGGAGAGGGGAGCTGGCGGAGGGAGCAGAAGAAGGGGTTGAACGTGAGCAAAACTCTGGGAGAAGTGGCTGACCCAGGCAGCAGAGCACTGAACAGAAATGAGAGAATCAAGGTAAGAGGTGGGGAGGCCGGTGAGAAGGAGGTTGCAGTAGTCAAGGTGAGAGATGAGGAGAGCATGGAAGGGCTCCTGTATGAGGAGAGGCTTAGTAGGTTGGGGCTCTTCAGCTTGGAGAAGAGGAGACTGAGAGGAGATAGGATAGAGGTCTATAAAATCATGAGTGGGGTAGAACTAATAAACAAGGAGCAGTTATTTACCCTCTCAGCTAGTACTAGAACTAGGGACACTCCATGAAACTCATGGGTGGCAAGTTTAAAACAAATAAAAGAAAATATTTTTTCACTCAGCGTATAATTGGGTTGTGGAATCTCCTGCCAGAGGCTGTGGTAAGGGTCAGTACTAGAGCTGAGTTTAAAAGAGGTTTGGACAAGTTTCTGGAAGATAGATCCATTAGCAGCTATTAGCCAGACAGGATCAGGGAACATTGCGGGAGCTGAGGGAAAACAACAGGGAATGGATCCTCCATTGTGACCTGTTGGGTGCTTCTCCCAAGCCACCGCAATTGGCCACTGTCGGAGACAGGATGCTGGGCTAGATGGACCATTGGTCTGACCCGGTATGGCACTTCGTATGTTACCCACATCCCAGCATTCTCTGAGACCCCTTAGCTGTGTTGGTATCATGGGGACCCCCCCTTGGATCCTCTTAGCTGTGCTCCCCTGTTTTCAGCACTTCTGAGCCCTCTATGGAAATCCCAGCACTCTAAATAAACAGCCATTTGAGAAGGTTGGTCTTCGTGATGGCGGGGGCTTGTTTTCCTCACTGTGTTCTTCCTATTTATTTATTTATTTATTTATTTATTTATTTTGTTAATCTAAGGCAGGATTGCTTCCCTTGCATGAGAGTGAATATTTCATACTCGGTCACATCAAATATTCAGTGGAAAATTCCCTCATGACTGAGGGCTCTGGGCTGTCATCCCTGCTGTCCGTGGCTGAGTGGGAGAAATACAGGCCTTTAAAGAAGTTGTCATATAAACGAAAAAGGAATATATGCAGGAAAATATTTTCATGACACAAACAAAAATAAATAATAATCTTTATTTTTATATAGTGCCCCCCCCCCCGCCATGGCACTCGGAGCGCTTTACATATAACTAATAAACACAACTTTTAATCCCCGCAACAACCCTGTGAGGTAAGTTAGGCTGAGAGAATCTTGTCACTGGCCTGAGGTCACCCAGTGTTTTTTCTGGCTAAGGTGAGACTTGGAACCACTTAGCCATTACAGCACACTGGCACACCATATATACATCATATCTTCAGTATCTCATACATAACAAATGAATGCAAAGAACAATAAACATAAGCATCCACAATGTCAAACAAATGTTTAGCCTCCCAGGTGTATATAAAGAATAATCAGACATACACTTCAGAACTTCAAAATATATATTTACTTAGCCAACACGTTTTGATTATAATCTTCTTCAGGGCTGATTGATAATTGTGAACACTATTTCCATCTTGGGACATCGAATGTGAACATTCATAGTTGAAAATTAATAAAAGTTTTTTAAAAAACCAAACCATTATAACCCCTTTATTTGATCCCATAGTGTTAATAAATATAGTCAAAAATTGCCTTACTGATGGGGCATAATGGAAAAGACGATCCTTCAGAATCAAATGAGGACCATCCATTGTGTTTTATAGAACTGTGGGGATCTAAAATAAGGGGCATCTGTTCTGTCCCATGAGCTGTGGGGAGTGTGAAATAGGGGATGTCCATTCTGTTCTGCGGGGCTCTGAAAATAAGGGATGTTGGTCATGTTCTGCGGAGCTGCGAGGGTGTCTGAAATAAGGGGTGTCCATTGTGTTCTGCACAGCTGTGGGGGGGCCATTGTGTTCTTGTGGAAGCTCTAAATCATGGGACGTCTGTTTTGTTCTATGGAGCTGTAGGCGGCCTGCCCTATGGGAGGTCCATTGCGTTCCATCAAACTGTGGAGCTCTCAAGTGACGTCTGGCAGCACAAGGACCATTGCCGTACGCCCTGCACTGTTCACCCTAGCGCTGTTCGGGGGGCGGGGGTGTATAGGAGAGTTCACAACTTCCTAGGATCAGACCCTTCCTAGAATAGTTAATGAACCATTATTTTACTGACATAAATGCAGCAGCCAGGAGCTGATTGTCTCTGTCTCTCTCTGTTTCTATCTCTGTCTCTCTCTCTCTTGCCTTCCTCCCCTTTGCTGTGATATCTCCTTAGAAACCAGGTCCCAGGTCCTGGCTGGTACATTAATGGCACACCTCCGCATTTAGTGGGGGAAAAAAATAATCTATAATTAAACTTTCTGTTCTGGGCCAGCCGCGACAGCAGGAGGAAGAGGAAATATAAATATATTCCTTCCTGTATTTTGTTTATGGCTGCGATGGCCTCCCCGATGACCCTGCGTGCTTTTGCCCTCTGTGCGTCTATTTCTCATTGCAGCTAGAGCCGATCTACGTTGTTTGTAACCGTCGAGCCCCAGGCTGGAAGGAACAGGGTGGCTCTGAGAAGGGTATCACAGGAGGCAGCCCATAGCCCACTCTGCCTCATTATAACACATTGAGGCCTTTAATTACCCACTCTGTTTGGTTTTATTATATAACTCTGTTCGGAAACAGCCTTAAACTAGACCCTTGGGTGTCTTGGCATGATAGCTGGATCCATAGCCCCATTGCCACACTCTGGTCAAGGCCTCGCTTATCCCTGTGAAGCATCTGTACTGGGCAGGCCACGCGCTTTTAGCCCTGTAATAGGCCCATGGTTTTGGTTCCTTGCCCACGCCCCTCTCCTGACTGGCTTCTGACTGTCTGGCCAGTTGGCGTTTGCTCTGCATATAAGCCCACCCGTTGGCCACAGGCAGCTGGGCTCAGACTGAAGTGGATTTATTTGGGCAAATACGGTATCGGGTGAATTTGCTTGATCCAATCTGGGACCAGTGAAGTGCAGATCAGGTACGATTCAGTTCCCATATCATTGAAGATCCGTTTGGGTTAGTCTGGTTTGTTTATGCTAAACACCGCCTAAGATTTCTGGCAAATCTTTGGCCATCCTGATGTATGCAGATGATGTGCTTTTGGTTTCCCAAACTAAGAAGGAGTTACAGAATAGCTTGAATCACCTGCACCATTATTGTGCAAGTAATAGCATGGCAGTTAACCCCCAGAAATCTCAGGTGATCTGTTTTGAGTGCCCTCATGTCAAACATAAATGGTTGCTGGATGAACACCACTTGCCACATACTCTCCCAGTATATGTATTTGGGGATTTGCTTTCCTGCTGTAGGCTGCTGGACAATGCATCTGAAAAGTCTTGTAAAGAAAGCCACTGGTACTGTGGCAGGGATACTGAGATTCTACAGATTAACAGATAGGTTAATTGTGGCACCCGTAATGAAGGTCTTCAAAATGAAAACCTTCGCCGAATTGCTGTATGGAGCCGAGATCTGTTTTTCTAGTTACTTGAAAGACATAGAGGTAGTACAAAACATGTTTACAAGAGGATTGTTGGGGGTCCCAAACTGTACACCGATATCTAGGATGCATGCAGAAACCGAACTGTATCCAGTGAGTACAGTAGCCAAACAGAAAGCACTATGCTATTGGAATAAGATCCGTTCCCAGGAGCCTTTGCAACTTCTGCATATGTGCTGGGTAGAGCAGTCACAGGCTGCATTCAGGAAGTAAGAAATAGAAGTAGTGGGAGGAGGTGTCTAAAACTCTTAAGTTAGGACTTTCTCCTGATTTCTGCTCTACTCTAAGTGAGGACCAACTTCGTACCAATCTAAAATTGAGGCTCACAGACATATCTGCACAGAAGGAGATGGCCAAAATAAACAACTGTAAAAATAGCTCCCTGATATTCCTTGATTAAGAACATTTTTTGAATAGAGCTATACCTTACTCATTTCCCAGAGATTCAGCTCCATAGGATGGTGACCCTGATTTGATTTCAACTTTTTGAATCTGCTGTTACAGGGGGCAGAATAGAAAAAATTGATTATTGCAATAGACTGCTGCTGCTTTCTGGAGGAGGTAGAGATTTTACAGCATGTTCTTGTCCTCTGTATGATGATCTTAGACCTTGTGGCTGACTCCTGGTGCGAAAGAATCACTTTATACACAATCGCAAAGGCTTATAGCCCTCTTAACTTACTAAAGATAGGGGAGTGTTAAAAGCCCTAGCTCTGTTTTTTATGGCTGCGCTTCGCCGTAGGAGAAGTTTGTTATGAATTTTGCCTCTAATGCCTTTATTTCCCTCTCCGGATGTCATGCTCAGATTTTAGTGTATTATTAGTTTACATGCTGTGAGGACACAGCTCTTACTCTGTTTATCGATACAACGCGGACAGTTTGGATGATTGGACATTTAAAAACGTGTACTGTTTTGTTTAATGGCGAACGCTGAAATAAACTGTTGTTGTTGTTGCTCTATTATTTGGAATTTCGGTTCAGTCATTGCGGTATTTCATTTTGACTCTTGTGCAAGTGACGCAAACGACCAATCTGAAATAACCAAAATAAATAAGAAAATATGCAGAGTTACCTGAACTGGAATAACTGAAATAATGGATATGTAGAGAGCCATCACACACTATCCTCATATTGTTCTGAAAATGCAGATAAGGGGACTGATCCTACGGCCTCCAGGTCCCGTGCGTCCCTGCACGCGCTCAAGGGAACCTCCTGCACCTCCATTGCAGGCGTAGTGTGTTGCGCGGAAACCATGGGTGGCGGATGCACACAGGCTACGTGGGCCATGCGATCGGCCCCACCGTCGGCAGATATGAGAAGGAGAGAAAGAGAGGGTGGTTGCCATGTTGGTCCCAAATGTAAGAGATGGGACGAAGTAGTTTAGATGAGATCTTTTATTGGGCCAACTTCTGTTGGTGAGAATATGCAAGCTTTGGGGCCACACAGGGCCTTTCCTCAGGCATGTGGCATAGCAAGTCAGAAAATCTAAGCTGTGTAGGTTATCGCTCACTTGCTGTACCCTGCTTTCTGATTCCATATTCTGAGTCTGCTTTCTGATCCTGCTCTATCCTGCTACTAGACCAGATCGAACACCTGCCTGGATCCTGATCCTGACCCCACTCTGTCCTGGTCTTCATCCGGCCCCATTTTTGGCCATTATCCTGCTGTACTTCCAATCCAGACCTTGCCATAGTGGACAGTGGTGCATCAAGTTGTGCCCGACAGGGGGACAGTTTCACAGTTCTCTTCCTCCCTCCCTCCCTCCCCACAGTCTTACTGTCTGTCTGCTCCTACAGCTCTGGACAGACTTCTCTCTTCCTTGGGTCCACACCCCTGCTTCCAGGTTGGCCTCTTTCTCTAGGCTGCCAGTTCTCCGTACTAGGCCTTTCAGCTTCGTCTTCAGGGACATGGATGGACAGACAGGACATGCAAGCGGACAGACACATCAGCACACACCAAAGTTTCCACTCAGGCAGGCAGTACTGTTCAGTGATGTAAAAGCCTTTTCCATGGGCTGTAGCTGTCCGTGGCCAGGGTGTGCTGACAGACCTCAGGCATTACCCTGCAAAGACTTACCCCACAGCCCCAGTGGCCCAGGAGAGACAGTGCCTTTAAAACAGAGAAGTCTTGATTCTCTCTGCAAGAACAGGACCCTGTTCCTCCGCTTCTGTCAGTGAGATGGACCTCGATTGGACACACACAGTCCCCTGTGCAGAGGGACCCATGGGAGGGGCAGGGAATGTGTATGAGCATTTCTAAAAAGCATCCCATAACGGTGAAGAGGTTTGCAGGCTTTGAAGCTAGC
Organism: Sphenodon punctatus; assembly: GCA_003113815.1. Taxonomy (NCBI): domain Eukaryota; kingdom Metazoa; phylum Chordata; class Lepidosauria; order Sphenodontia; family Sphenodontidae; genus Sphenodon; species Sphenodon punctatus. The sequence continues at coordinate 1,601,322 of QEPC01001730.1, forward strand.
AGGAAATCAGGCTTCCCAAATAGGGTCTGTGGGAAAGAGACCATTGCATCCAGATCCCAGATCTGTGGAGGCTGCAGTTCTTGCAAGGGGGCATTTATTGTTATTAATTAGTCTCTCTCTCTCCATATATATTGCCAGCAATGTGCCCTGAACAGTGATTCATTAGAGACAGGTCCCTGGACTCCAGGGTTTACAATCTAGGATGGACAAGGCGGGGGAGGGGAACATAGGGAGAGAGAAGGATAACATTCCTGAAGTTGAGAAGTTGCAGGGGCATGGACTTAGTTTAGTTTAGAAGGGGAGGAGGGGGCCCTGAATGACGGGACAGAAGGAGCATTAGGAACCAGCTTGTCGGGGTAAAGTGCTAGGGAAAGCCTGACAGAAGAGAGAGATTTTTCGGCGGGATCTAAAGGGAGGGACAGAGCAGAGTGTATGTGTTCAGGGAAGAAGCACCAGGCATAGACCCTTGCAGGGGACAGCCTAGGAGAAGACAAGACTAGGATGGTTTAGGAGCAGGAGACTCTGGGGTGGGTGAGCTTTGTGTCAGGAGAAGAGCAAAGGTTCCAGGTGGGAAAGTAGCAGGAAATGGGGGCAGAATGATAGGGAGGAGCAAGGCCATGAAGAGTCTTGAAGGGGAAGACAAAAAGTTTGTGCTGAATGTGAAGGAGGAAGGGGAGCCAGTGGAGGGAGCAGAGGACACACACATCTTCCAAAATCTTCTCAAGCTGGGGTTGTCCTGCATTGTTGGTCTAATGCTGCTGAAGGTTACATAAATAGAAATCTGAAACAACTTTATTAACCGGAGCAGAACTACACTTGCAGCCCCTACAATCTCTGAAATTAGCCTTGTGTTTTAAGGTGCTAAGAAACACTGTGGCCAGGGGCTTCACTTTGGAGAAGAGGCAGGGTGTGCAGGGAGGAGATAACCCCCCTCTCGAGAGCACCGATAATCCCCCAGCCTCAGGGAAGAGCTAAACCAGCCATCAGTATCTCCTGCCCTACAAGGAAGGGCTTTCTCAATTACAAGCTTAGGAGAAAGAACTGAGATTTTGCCAAGACCACTTTGCAGTGAAAGGATCGAAGAGGTTGATGGGGAATTGATAGCACTCTCCCTGAAAAGCACAGGGAATATGTATTTCTGTACAGCAAACATGTAGGTCGACTGCAAGTTTGCCCCGTGGGAGAAAGTAACTATTGGCATCAGAAGAAGGAGTAACGGAGGGGAGAAGTCGAGCTTTTGTCCTCATGAGCAGTTAATGTGATGTCATTGGACCTTACTCCTGTTTCACTACTAAAGTGTTCATATGAACGGAGCACTAAATCAAACTGATTTAGGAGTAAGGAAATGGAGTATGTACTCTTAAAAATTCCGGAGTACATACTCCCCTTCAGCTTGTATTTCGAAGTGACTGTTCATGTGAACCAGGTTGAGGGTAGTGACCATGGTTCAGTGATCATCATGCGTCAGCTAGCGGGGGGAAATTGATGCAATACTACTTTGTTTTATACTGTTTCTCTGAATGCTAACAAAGGTGAGTAGTTGCTTTGATTTACTAAATCAAAGTAGTTACCTCAGTTTATGTCTGTTCATGAGAACGTGACCTAAGGCGGCTCCATAATTTACTGATTGATTTGATTTCTGTGGCTCGAGCAATGGGCTTGGTTCTCAACAGTTGTGCTTAGAGACAAGCCTCTGCCCCGAGGGGTTTACAGTCTGGGATGGACAAGGAAAAGAGACAAGGGGGAGGGGAACACAGGAAGAGACCGGGGTGCATTCATGAAGCTGAGAAGTTGCAGGTTCACGTACTTAGCTTAAGCCATATTCCCATGTACAAAACGAAACCCATCAAAATCAAAGCAATTATTCAAGTTTTAGTAGTAACACACTTCGGTATCGTTCACACTACACTTCTAACCTGATTTAGTACCATCTGCCCCCAGTGACCCATATCACACAGAAGTACATATGAAGACACTCTTTCATGCTTTGTGTCAGGAACCTAAGGGGAATGCCTCGAACCCATGCCCTCTGGGGGGGTGTGGCAGTGGGAGCCACACTGCCACCAAGCTGTTGTGGTAAAGCAGTGGAATTACAGCCCCTGGTCTCTTGCACTCCTGGTTCCACCCTTCCAGTCTTCTGATTGGCCACTGGTGACCTGCATTCTGATTGGCCAGGTACTTCTATATAGCTTCTTGGGTCACAGCAAACCCCTGATCTGAACAATATGATGGCGATCTGGATTCACCGGCCTCCTTGCTTCGTGTACCCCAGCATTTCCTTTCCCCTTCTGGACTCTGTTTAGACGGAATTCCCTAGATGCTCGGTTGGAGAGGGGTGAAACAAGGCCAGAGACCCTTGTCTCTGTGTTTTTACATGGACACGGGGGTGCTCATCCATGGATCAAGTTCGGGGGTGCATCCCTGCATCTGCCTGCTTGCAGCCCCGCCTATTTTAAACGGACCCCGTGGCTGCCGCAGCCCACAGTCCACCTGTACAGCAACCCCCCTTCCCCAGACCATAGAGTTGCGGGCAGATCAAACGACATTCTGGGCTGCTGCTCACAACTCCATGGTGTTCCCCGTGGCAACCCCCAGCCAAGAGCGGAGCTGCAGTGGCTGTCTGCCAAGCAGACGGACAGCACCCCCGCCTCCGGCCAGTGCCCCAAGGCTGGGCTGCCCACACCACCGGTGGTGCTCCTGGACGTCCTGGAGGCCCTGTCCCAGAGCAGGGACAGCCTGCCCTGCCTGCACATCTGGCGGACTGGGCTGCCTTTAAACAGAGCCCGCGGGTGAGGTGGAGCAGAGGCGTGGGGGCTGTCCGTGTGAAAACAAAAGGTGGGGGGATACGGCGTGCCGGTGTGCCGTGTCGGTCCCACCTAGCTTCCTGGTGCCATCGGCAAAGCTTTGGCTGGCAGCTAGCCAACCAGGAAGCTGGGTGGTGGGGCAAGGGCTGGCAGGGACAGATGGGAGGTGGGGCATTGCTCGGGCCAAACGGGGAGGCCTGTTGGTGGAGGGGGGGGTGCAAGAGGGCCCGCCACTGCCCCCAGAACTCAGTTCGAGGCCAGGGGGGGACTGACCGCATCCCTGCTCGTGTGAGGGTCTGAAGGGGTGGGGCTTATGTCTGTCCTTGGCCCCTCCCACCGTTGAGAGGTCTAGGTTTGGGGAGCAGATGGGGCTGGTCAGCAGCGTGGGGCAGCTTCACGGCTTTCGCTCCCTTGTCTGTTTCCCCGAGGTTGTCTAAAGGGCAGTGAGCCTCGGACAAGCCAGGATGTCTCTGGCCGCAGATGAAGGGAGCGCCTGCTGCCCGTGGCCTTCAGAAGGAGAAACTATTCCTCCAAGGCATCCCAGCCAAGAAGCAGCTTTATCTCCGCTGGCCGAACTAGCTAAGCCCACTGTAAACACCTCCTTTATAGCAGGCACCTGGCCCCAGCAACCGACACATTCCTTGTGGCCTAAGCACAGCTGTGGAGAGGCCGGGTTACCTTCCCACAATGTAAGAGTGCCTGTCCTCCAAGCAGCTGCCCCCGCAGCCCAGAGGAGAAAGCCCTCCGGCTGACTCCTGGAGGGTTCAGTCTTTCTCATGGCACGGCTTGGCGGCCTGCCACCGAGGTCTCGGCCGGCTGAGGCAGAAATAGCCTAGTGGGAACTGGGCGGGTTTGCCAGAGTCTGAGAGCTGTGGTTCGCACTGGGATCAGATGACAGGGCTCTGCTTTCTACCAGCACCGCTGGCATCCTGCACCCGCCTCCCCCAGCTCAGTTTATCTGGGGTGAGCCAGCAAGGTTCCTAGGCCCATCTGCATGCCCGCTTTCCTTCTCTTCTTACACCTCCGCTGCCAGCCCAGGGAGGAAGTTCTCTAGTGCCAGGAGAGCCTGGTTATTATTGATCATTTCTATCTCCTTCCTCTATGTAACTAAATGAAGCATGTGTACCTGCAACCTCGCGCCTTCATAAATGGATCTCCGTCTCTCCCTCTGTTGCCCTCATTTCTCGTCTCCCCTCCCTCATGTCTCTTAGATTGTAAGCTCCCCAAGGCAGGGACCCTGTCTATTTTCAGCAGTTGTAAAGCACCTGGTACACTGCTTGCACTATATACATTCTTAATAATAATATAGCACTTTCAAAGTGTTCAAAGTGCTTTATAATCTTTATTGAGATCCCCTCCCAACAACCCTGTGAGGTAGGTCATTATTACTCCCATTTTACAGATGGGGGAACTGAGGCTCAAAGATAGTATCTTGCCCAAGGCCACCCAGAGAGTTCTTGGCTCAGATGGGATTTGAACCCCGTCCAACACCTTTTCTGCTAAACTACACTGGATTTTGTTGTTGTTATTATTCATTATTTATTTAGCACAAGCAATGTGCCTGGCACAGAACTATTATTAAATTAGAGATGGGTCCCTACCCCATGGGGTTTACAATCTGGGATGGACAAGATTGATCAGGTCTTGATTTCTGGCCCCCAAATCTTTCCAGGGCTGCTTCCACGTTTTGATCAGTGAAAGCTTTTCAGAGTGTTGGTTATAGCACCTAGCATAAATGGGGCCCTTATCTCTGCTTAGAACTTGAAAGTAGTAATAAAGATATCTATATATTTGATGTCTGGAAATGAGAGCCTTGTCCAGCAGTCAGCCCCCCGCCCTCCCCAGATGTATGGGTTTATTAGTCACAATTACAGATTCTAGTTTAAAGACTGTTTGCTTAGAGTGTAAGCTAAGCATTGGGAGGAGAGGGGTTGTTTTAGTTCATGAAATGCAGTTTGAAACCCTCAGAAATGAATCACTGCAGGGTCAGACTGGGGCGTATCAGCTGAAGATTTCCATCAGCCTAGAGCAAGGTGGAAGGAGAGAGACTGGGCAGCCTCTTTCTAAAGTCACAGAACTGCTTTGTGCCTATTGTTCCTCCCTCCCTCGCTCTGTTGAGAGGGATGGAAAGTAAAAAACCTCCCCGGGCTAGTTGAACCCACCAGCAGCAGCATAAAGAGCCTGATGTGCCAGGGAATGATCAAGGGACGAGGGCAGCCTAAAAAAAAAAAAGGCCAAGGAGCCAGTTGCCGTGGAAACCGGGCTCCCAGGCATGCAGGAGTAGGCCGGCAGGAGGAGGGGAATGGGGCACATCTCTACCAGGTCCCTACTGGAAAATAAACCCTGCTGTTTTCCCAGAATGACCGCTACAGCGTGCTCCAACCCTGCTGTCCGTAAAGAAGTGTAAGAAACCAGTTTTAAGTGTATGAGATGACCTCCCCAGCCAATGTTTGGGCCTGCTTCTAGGCTGGGCTTTCCAGTGCTCTCTACCAGAAGTTTGTATGGGACCCGATTTGAGAACTGCCCACGAGATCTCGAGAAGATCTTGCTAACGGTTCAAGATCTCGCAAGATTCTCAAAATGATATTCTCTTATATTATGTTATTATTATTGTTATTTTGTTTTTAATTTGTTGCAAGCCACTCTGAGCCGACTTTGGTCGGAGAGGGCGGGGTATAAGAATTTTAAATAAAATAAATAAATAAAATAAAATAATTTTTTTAAAAACCCTCTGTGCAGGCACAAACTAGCTGCCGTTCTGCGCAGTGCAACCCTTTCCCAAGACGGTGCGGGCCGTGTTGGCGCCATTTTGGAAAAGGGCAGCGGGTTTGCATGCATACAGAACTGGCTGCTCTTTTCCAAAATGGCGCCAGCGCAGCCCGTACCATCTTGGAATGGGGCCATGCATACGCGGTGGCCATTTGCGCATGCGCGAGCATTTAAAAAAAATAAAATAATTTAGACTCTCACAAGAATGATGTCAAGAATGGCCAATACTTGACTCATTCTCGATCACATAAACTGTCATTGAGAGGCCCATTCGCAACAAGCTTTGCAAGATTAGTGAGACTGCGTTTCAGCCCTATACCCTATTCTCTAGCTAGTACCCCGACCACTGAACCAACCAACCTCTCTCCAGCTGAAAAAGAACAGGAGTTTTTGTGATTTAATCTGTACAATGACCAACACGGGGTGGGACAGGAAAGTCATTAAAGAAAGCCAAATAAAATATCAATTTTTTCCCTGACTTTTATTTCCTACCCTGAAATGGCCAATATCAGCCTTTACCTGGTCTCACATTTTGGGTTGCACACTCCTATCGGGAGCATTTCCTGGGGCTCCCCCCTCCTTGAATTTAATTAACCTCTCCCCCCCCCCGAAGCCCTATGTAAACTAGGAGTGTCTGAGTATGGAGAGTGGAAAATAAAGTGTGTGTACATTAGAGGTGAAAGGAATATTTGAATATAATGTTATATCTGTCAGATTTTGCTGCTCCAATCCACATCCATTCGGCCAGATATGAAGCCTACTCCGATATCGGATATATTTGATCCAGTTCGGTAAGGTTCGGTCTGATTTGGTTTGCGGGGAAAGAAGCAGTCTAGTTTGCTATGGATTGGTCTTATTTGGTGGGGGGCGGAATTGGTCTGGTTTGATACGGATCAGTTGAGGGAATTGGTCTGGTTCAGTTTGGGGAGAATCAGTCTGGTTGTATAGATTGGTTTGGGAAGCCTTGCTCTGATCAGTCTGGTTCGGAACATACTAAAATGAATGATAAGGAATGCCGATTGAAAACAATAGAGACAACAGGAATGCCAATGAGAAGTAATGGGGATTTGGGATTGCCAGTAGCCCTTAATGGGCAGTAAACCAATAAAACGGCAGATGCTTATCTGAAGCAAAGGAATGATGGGTACCAGGATACTGGGAGCAGATGGAATGACCGGGGACTCGATGGAATGACAGGTACACTGGGACAGATGGAATGACAGGGGTTAGGTAGAATGACATGTAAGAGGCCACCAGGTGTGACTGAAATGATGGTGAGCTGGGTGGAATGACACATAAGCAGCTGGAATGACAGGAAGTCGGGTGGAATAGCATGTAAGAGGCCACTGGGAGAAGCTGGAAGGACAAGGAGTTGGGTGGAATGGGCTCCCGGTGGTGTCTAAAATGATAGGGACAGGGCAGAATGACAGGTATGAAGACAACAGGAGCAGATGGACTAGCTTCCTCCCCATCATTCCACCCAGCCCCCCCATCATTCTAGTCACTCCCAGTGTCCTTGCACCTATCATCCCACCTAACCCTTCACGGCCTGGGCCCTAGCTACCGGAGGGACCGCCTCACTTCCTGGGCGGCTCCTGCGGTGGTTGTGGGGGGACTGCCCTCCTGGAGGTTCCTCACTGTAGATGGGTGGGGACCGACAGGTGGGCGTTCCCGGCGGCTGCTCTGGTGCTGTGGAACTTGCTCCCGGTGGACTTCCGCCTCAGCCCAGATCTCGTGTTCTGACCTCAGTGTAAGACGTGGCTCTCCCGACAGGCATTTGGGGAGGGGGAGGAGGGAGCGATGGGGTTTGGGTGTGTGTGTGAGTTTTTCTGCACACTGTTATGACTCTATTGTTGTGGTTTTATTGGTTTGTTGTGGTATTTTTATTATTGTATTTTAATAATGTATTTATTGTTTTCTGATGGAAGTCGCCCTGAGCTGCTGGAGGCAGGAGGGGCAGGAAAATAATCCCTCCTTATTCCAGCCACTCCTGGTGTCCTAACACCCATCATTCCACCTAACTCCCTGTCATTCCAGTCGCTCCTGGTGGCCTCTTATGTGTCATTCCACCCAGCTCCCTGTCATTCTAGCTGCTCCCGGTGTCCTGGCATTCGTCATTCCAACCTTCGTTTCAGATAATCTGCCATTTTATTGGTTTACTAACCATGAAGGGCTATTGGCATTCCTAAATCCGCATGACTTCGAATTGACATTTCTGTTGTCTCTGTTTGTATACAATCGGCATTTGTTTGATTACATCCCACATCCTCCTGACAGACCGGCTAGACCAATCTGAACCAGACACATCATGGACTGTACTGAACACCCGAACGCCCAGACCAAATCAGCGAACAGACTAAATCCCGAACTGAACTCCCAGCCAGACACACCACGAACCAGACCAAACCCAGACCAATCCAACCAACCGACTAAAGCCCTACTGAACCAAACTCCCATACGTGTAGGCCTGAAATGAGCAATCGCAGCGAATGCTCTTTCTGTTGGAAACAGGTCATTCACCTTCACTCACACAATGAGGAAACTTACCGGCTTTTGGCTATTTTTTTTCTCAGGAATCACAATTGTTCGGTAGGTCTTCAGCAGCGTGCGGTCGTCAGTCTGCGAAATGAACTGAACTGCTAACACTATGGGTTATATGCTAAGTATTTATTTATTTATTTATTTTTACAATTTATATGGCGCCCCCTGCTGCCTCAGGCATCTCGGGGTGGCTCACAATATATTAAAACATTTCAAAACATTAGAACATTGAAGTAAGCCATAATAATTTCAATTAAAACAATGTAAAACCCCATCCCCCCCCCCACCCTAATCCAACCCACCCACCCCATCTCCCTCAGTCAGGTCTTACATTGTCTGTGGAAAGAGGGGAGGTCGGCAGCCAAGTGGATCTCCAGTGGGAGGGAGTTCCACAGCCGCGGTGCAGCCACGGAGAATGCCCTCCTCATAGTAGACACCTGGGGAACCCCGAGGAGGGCACCCCCAGCCGACTGCAGGGGCCGATCCAGGACCCGGAGGGTGAGGCGGTCCTGTATATAGGCGGGACCCAAGCCATTTAGGGCTTTAAAGGTCAACACCAACACCTTGAATTGGGCCTGGAAACCTACCGGCAGCCAGTACAGAGAGTGAAGCACCGGTGTGATATGCTCACGGCGATCCGTCCCCATTAAGAGACGGGCCGCCGCATTCTGCACCAGCTGCAGCTTCCGAACCAATACCAAGGGTTGCCCCACGTAGAGCGCGTTGCAGTAATCCAGTCTCGAGCTAATAAAAGCATGAATGACCGTGGCCAGATCCAAGTCTGAGACATACGGCCTAAGCCGACACACCAGATGTAACTGGCAAAATGCTCCTTTTGCCACAGTTGTCACTTGAGCATCCAGGCAGAGCTGTGGGTCCAGGAGCACCCCTAGACTCCGGACCTGAGAAACCAGGGGGACGGACCCCATCAATGATGGGGGCCACCCGCCCCCGGCCTTCCCCACAACCATCACCTCCGTCTTGTCAGGATTTAG
>QEPC01001730.1:1610638-1626225 GCA_003113815.1 Sphenodon punctatus
GGGGGGGGGAGATGAAAACTCCTCCAGCACCACACACTGGGTTCTCCCAGCCAGGAATGAGCGGAACTATTCAAGAACAGGCTGCCAATCCCTGCCCGGTTCCGCAACCCAGTCACCAACAACTCATGATCAACGGTATCAAATGTAGCCGAGAGATCTAACAAGATCAACAGGGTCTAACTCATGAGAGAGGTCTTCTGCCAAGGCCACAAGCGCAGTCTCCATGCCATAACCTGGACGAAAGCCCGACTGCAAGGGATCGAGAAAATCCGGTCCAAATGCCCCTGAAGCTGCTGAGCCACCAATAGCTGGCAAGGACATCAACGGCCAAAGATGGCTTCTTGAGCAGGGGCTGCACCACCGCCTCCTTGAGACAGCCCAGCACCCTGCCCTACCCAAAGGAGGCGCTGACTATCTCTGCCAGCAACGGCCCCAATGTCTCCCGGCGAGCCTTAACCAGCCAGGATGGGCATGGATCTGATTAAGAATTGGTGGCTTGAACAGTCCCAAGAGCATCCCCCGCATCTAAGGGTGACACCGTCCGAAACTCATCCCACAAAGCAGGACCAGACGGGGCTTCCACTGCCTCAGACCCGTTCTCTGCTAAAAAAGTTGCATCAAAACCGTGGTGAGTTTGAGTGATTTTATCCGCAAAAAAGTCCACAAACAAATCACAGCGAGCATTTGATGGTTCCACATCCAGGTGGAGGGAGGCCAAACTGACCAGCCCCCTCACGGAACAGCTCAGCTGGGTGGGACGTAGTGGACGCAATGTGGGCAGCAAAGAAAACCTTATTTGCTGTCCGCACCGCTACGGCATAGGTACGTAACCAGACTCTATGCCGCAACCGGTCCACTTCAGTACGCGAGTGATGCCACCGTCGCTTTAACCACCGCCCTTCCTGCTTCATCCGCCGCAGCTCACCTGTATACCATGGGGAGCTGCATTGTCGGCATTTTGGGAGCGGATGCCTGGGAGCCACACAGTCGATGGCCTCCGTCAGCCTGATATTCCACCTAGACATGAGGTCATTGAGTGAGCAGCCATCGAGGTCAGAGGAAACATCCCCTAGAGCTATCTAGAACCTTTCAGATTCCATAAGCCGCCCCGAGCTGTTTTCAGGAGGGACGGGATATAAATCGATGAATTAAATAAATAAAATAAATAAAAGCCTTTGGGGACAAACGAACCTAACTGGTTGCACACCCTCCTGAGGGCCGACATGCGCCGGGATATCCACCCGGAGGAGATAATGAACCGTCCATGATAAGGGCACCGTTGATACCTCCCCCACCAACGGATCCCCCACCTCAAGACCTGGGCAAAACATCATGTCCAGCGTATGTCCCCAAAAGTGAACATACTACTCTCTGAGACAGGCCCATGGTTGCCATGGCTGCCATGAACTCACGCTCCGCCTCTCCAAGACTGGCGTCAGCATGGATATTGAAGTCCCCCAGGACTGTCGTCCTGGGGACCGCAAGTTCACCCCCAACACCAGCTCGGTCAGCACGTATAGGGAGGCTGTCGTACAGGTGGGTGCACGGTATATCAGCAGTATCCCTACCCTGTCTCCGACCAAATCCAAACTCAGATGGAGACCCTCTATACCCATCGTAGATTGCACAGGAAATCTCCTCACGGACCAGGCATCCTTAAAAATAATGGCTACACCGCCCCCCCGTCCCTCCAGCCACAGCTGATGCTGCACAGAGTACCCGACTGGAACAAGATCGGCCAGTATAGGCCCCGATTCATTGTCCAGCCAGATCTCCCTGATACATGCAGGGTCGGCCGCCTGGTCCAGGATGAACCGCAGTTGACTTATTCGCTACCAACCTCGCATTTATCAGCATCTTTCACATTTATTTATGCATTTATCAGCATTTATTTATGTGAAATTGATAGAAAAATACCAGAAATTGATATAAATCTGCCAAAAATGACAGAAAATGCCGTAAAATGACAGAAATTGACAAAAATACTCGGAAGTGCCATAAAATTATGAAAATTGATGGAAATACTGGAAAATGATGGAAATTGATGAAAACTGCCAGACTTTGGCAGGTGCCAATCTCGGCAAGAATGGAAGTGCAGAATCCGTGAATAGTGAGGAAATACCAACGAACAGCCACAAGCGCTCCCAGAAGGTAGGTATTTCCTAACGGTCCAGGAACACTTGCTCTCGCCTCAGCACTACATGATACATGCACGACAGACCAAACCGAATTTACAAACACCGAGACCGAACCAGTCTGCATCCGGAACCGAACTGCTACTGAACCGCACCACACCAGAGGAGACTTTCTCCTGATGCGATCAAGAGGATAATTACCCCTTGATCCGTTTCATCTCCAGCATACATGTGTATTTTAACCAGAAGACTTTGTCAGGGGTGGGAACCTTTTCCTTCCAAGGGGCTACTTTGAAAATTAGTAAAAAAACCTACAGGCTGGCTAGGAATTGAAGAGGATAGGTAGCACTTGTGCTTAACGAAGGGGAGGGTCCAGACCATGGATCTGTACCATGGATCCAGCCCCTATCCTGCATGCCTTCATCTCTGCTACCTTCCCGTGACCGTGCTCCTTCAGTGCTTGAGGGCAGGGACTAGACTCACGGGCTAGTTCCAGGAATTTGAAAGGGGCCAAATTAATAAAAAACAATGGGCCAGATTAGGGCTGTAGCTCGATCTTGATTTTTCTCTCAGTTTTTGCTGAAAATCATGGTCCTTGACCTGTTTTTAGCAATAATTGAGAAAACCCCCAGTTCTTAACATTTTCTTGACTGAGAATTTTTCTTGATTTAACGTTTACCATTTTGTGTAATATACCATATATCGCATAGCGATTTACCATGCATCGCTTACTGGGTATCGCGTTCGTCCCAGCACTGCACATACACAAAATGACTGCCCTTTTCAAAAATGGTGGCAGTGCTGCCGGCGCCATGTTGGAAGAGGGCTACGAACAGCTATGGTGGCCATTTTGCGCATGCACATTACCAGGATGAATGCGGTACATGGTAAGCCGTGCATGGTAAATTGGCATACGGTAGGGCTGTAGCGGAAACTCGCAGCGGTAGCTATTTCCGCCAGAAACAGTGTTTCCGCAATTAGTGGTATGTCGTGGCAGAGGCTTTCATCCCGCTAGTTTCATTCCGCTACTTCCACAGTTCCGCTAATTTCATTCCGCTACTTCCACAGGCTTCACAAATAGCGGAAACATGCAATTTTCGCTACTTCTGCCATTCCACCAGCGCCACAAAATAGCGGAACAGTGGGTTTCCAACAGTTTCTGACAATTCCGCAATTTTTCGGATAGTTTCCGAATTTGCAGAATGCCAGCGGAATTAGTGGAATGTCGGCAGAAAAGCCGCGGTGTGGCGCGGGCAATTCTGAAATGGCGGAATGGAATCGCGGCGTGGTAAAAGCTGCTGCCGCTTCAGCCTTAGCATACGGTACACAGGAAATCGCTGTAAAAATGGTAAACGTTGCCAAGATTCTCACCGAGATCTCGAACCGTTACCAGGAATGTGCCAAGAGCTCAGAAATGGTTCTCGATTACTGCAAGAGTCTCATGAGAATGAAAACCCATTCTTGTTTCCGCTCAAGGCCAGGGCTGGCCCCACCCCAGGCATGTGCCACTGCACACGGCCCGTGGCCAGCTGGGGCCCTGCGTTTGCCTGGCTGGGTGGCAGGCTGCAGCCAGCTTCTCCGCCAATAAGTGCTTCTGCCTCCCCTCCCTGGCACTGATCCCCATCCCTCACCTGCCTCTGCCTCCTAGTAGTGCTGCAGCAGCAGAGACACCAGGACAGACTGGGGGATAAGGCTGTTTGTTTACAAACTCCTCCCCAGGTGAGTGATCAGAAGGTTGTAGCCTTGTAAAGGAGGTTCTTCGAGATGGCTCCTAACATTCTCACAACTGGGTTGTGCATGCTCACCCTTTTCAAATAATAGACCACGTGATGGTCTCGAGCGCCTCTAGTATAAAAAACACTCTCCCCCTCAGAATGACAGTTCCTTCCAACCCTTTCTAGGAATAAGAAAATTTCATGCGGGCCTGAAAGGGTGGGTGTTGTGAGACTGTTCGGAGCCATCTCAAAGAACCTTATTTACAAGGCAGCAACCTTCTGTTCTTCGAGTGGCTCCTCACAGGCCATTTTTACATGGCTCCACCGCCAGATGGGGGAGAGTCCGTGGGCACGCCGGTGCGTGGGCTGTGCGTACATACGGCTGCACACGCATCCCCACTCACCTCCCACTCATCCACACCCTCGGAATAACTGCCGTTTCCCCCGGTTGCTCCATGCGTGGGGACGAGTGGGGGGTGAGTGGGGATGCGTGTGCAGCCGTGTGCACGCACAGCCCACGCACCGGCGCCCCCACTCACCATGGGCACATACGCGCATTGTTCATACGGGGGCTCCCCCACCCATGAACACGCAGAAATCTGCATGTTCATGGCTGGGAGAGGCCCATGTAAAAACGGCCACATTCTCACAACTGTCTTACTTATACTATCTTAGGTAGGAATTTAGGATGTAAAGCAATATCTGTTCTATCTTGGAAAAGCTGCAGATAAGTATGGTTCTGAGAGTATTATGGCTGCTATTTCACTAACTCTTCTTAATGAAGTTATTGCTAACAGGAATACTGTCTTTAAACCCCTACCCCATAACCAGTTCATTTGCACCCCCCATATAATCAATTCACGCTGCCATGGGGGCGTAAATTAAATGGTTATGGGTGGGGGGCAGCGTGAATTGATTATATGGGGGGCGAGACGCAAATGAACTGTTCATGGGGTGGGGGCAGTGTATCTTGTGTGTGTGATAGCAGCACCTCTGGACCGGTCGCACCGCGTGCGTGCACAAGGCACAGGCGGCACCGGCAGCAGGAAGCAACAGGCCCCGGAGGCCAGGCTGGTTAAGCTCCCCCAGTAAGGCAGTGGACGCAGTCAGTCTCTCTGTGCCCGCCCGGCTGCCCCTGCCGTGGAACCACTCCTGGGGAGTGGTGGTAGACGCTCGGGGGAAGCATTGGGAGGCCATGCTTGTCTATGGTCGCTCGGCTGAGTGCCAGGTAAGGCAGCCAAGGGGTGGCAAGCCGGGGGTGGGGGCGGGGGGGGGGAGAAACATGGGGAGGCCATGCTTCTCCATGGCTTCTCGGAGGGGTGGAGAATGGGAATCCTTCCTGTCCAGAGGGAGTAAATGTTATGTAAATGTACACATTTGCATAATTAGGTGGGGCCTGATTGTGCAAATTAGGCCCCGCACCAAGACTTCGCACATGGGGGCCGGCCCTGCCCAAGGCTAAATTTACCCACCGCCCAGCAGTTCCCCACCTCTGGCAGGGTTTCCAGCCGTAGGCCCCTAAATAGATATTTAGGTACCACTGAAGGTTTTGATCTTTACATGCCAAAATAATATAGATGATGCTATCAGGGTAATTGGGCCCAAATAACTGTGTTTATTAAATCTGCAAAGCCTAACCGCTAATTGTATAGGCTTATTGTTGCTCCGGCTGGTTCCTGGCAGCTTATCAGCCTCCATTACAGAGGATGCCACGAGAGGGCCCATCTGTTCCTGTTGCGGGTACCTTGAGGGACCCTTGTTCTCACATCTGTTGAGCACATGTGGCTTCTGCGGACTTTTCAGTGGGAGATGGGACTTAAGTCAGCACTTTTGGGAATCTCTCTACTTATTTTGGTGTCTAAATACGGACGGAGGTTTCTAACTTTCAGCAAACCCGTCCAAGTGTGTAACGCGACCTATTTGGGGACGCACAGAGAGCTAGCAACAGACGCAGCCATGGAATCGGTGATCCTGATCTACCAACTGCTTACTCCGTAGTAGTTTGGGGAGCTTCAGTGGGACTGCTCCAGACAGGGGCATAGGAAGGCTGTGAGGGGCTCTGGGCTCAGATCTCAATTAAGGCCCCTTGCCCCCAAAGGGAAATGAGCAGGGTCTCCAGAGTAGGGGAGCAGGATTTACGGTAGAAGGGTGAGAGCCTCAGTTTCAGACTGGAAATGTTCAGAATGAGTGGTGGGGGAGTGGGGCCAGAATTCCACCCCTACACACTCTGAAAACTTCAGTGTGCGTAGGGCTGGAACTCCCCTATTACTCTGTGGTGGCTGCGCCACTGACTCCCGAATCAATAACTGGTAGATCGTGCCCTGTGTCACACACCCTGCTGTCTGCCCATCCAGCCTCCCAATTCTCTGTGTTCCTCTCCAACATCCTCCTCATTCACTGCAGCGTGCTCCGTGGATACGGGAAAGGGAAGCAGTGTTCCTTCCCCCCAACCCCCTCCATTAGTCAGCTGTGTTGTAAGGAGCTCTCTCCGCTCTGCCCTGCACAGCCTTGGGTGGATCACAGCTGTCTTGCCCTGAGGACTATTTTTACCATCTCAGCCAAGATGCTCATTGTTCTGTGGTTTCGTGGGTGGGACAGAAAGCAAGAGATGTTCTCTTTCTCTCTGGGGTGGATTTCTGTTCCCATGCAGAGCAGAGGAAAACAGACCCACAGAGCCTCCTTTCTGTGTCCCTGAGCCATTGCAGCAGGGGATAAAAAAGGAACTGGAGATATTGGGGCAGGGGGCACCTCATCCAGGGCAGCGGAATACAAGGGGAGGCACCAAGGCATCTGTATTTAAGCCCTGCATTCAGCCTGAGACAGGTCCAACTGTAGCCCTGTCCCGACACAGTTAAGAACGTAAGAAGGGCCATACTGGGTCAGACCAATGGTACATCTAGCCCAGCATCCTGTCTCCGACAGTGGCCAATCACGGTGGCTTGGGAGAAGCACCCAACAGGTCGCAATGGGGGATCCATTCCCTGTTGTTTTCCCCCAGCTCCCGTCATGTTCCCTGATCCTGTCTGGCTAATAGCTGCTAATAGACCTGTCTTCCAGAAACTTCTCCAAACCTCTTTTAAACTCAGCTATAGTACTGGCCCTTACCACAGCCTCTGGCAGTAGATTCCACAACCCAATTATATGCTGAGTGAAAAAATATTTTCTTTTATTTGTTTTAAACTTGCCACCCATGAGTTTCATGGAGTGTCCCCTAGTTCTAGTACTAGCTGAGAGGGTAAATAACTGCTCCTTGTTTATTAGTTCCACACCACTCATGATTTTATAGACCTCTATCATATCTCCTCTCAGTCGTCTCTTCTCCAAACTGAAGAGCCCCAACCTACCAAGCCTCTCCTCATACGGGAGCCCTTCCATGCCCTTGATCATTTTTGTTGCCCTTCTCTGTACCTTTTCTAGTTCAGCTATGTCTTTTTTGAGATGGGGCGACCAGAACTGCACACAATATTCGAGGTGCGGTCGCACCATTGATTTGTATAGAGGCATTATGACATCCTCAGTTTTATTCTCTATCCCCTTCCGAATAATTCCTAACATTCTGTTTGCTTTTTTGACTGCTGCTGCGCACTGCGCTGTGGATTTCATTGTATTGTCCACAACCACCCCCAGATCCTTTTCCTGAGTGGTAACTCCTAGCTTAGTACCCAGCATTGTGTACGCATAGTTTGGATTATTTTTCCCTACGTGCATCACTTTGCACTTGTCCACATTAAATCTCATTTGCCATTTAGATGCCCAGGCACCCAGTGTCGTAAGATCCTGTTGCAGTTCCTCACAGTCTGCTCGTGTTTTAACTACCTTGAATAACTTGGTGTCGTCTGCAAATTTGATCACCTCACTCTTAACACCCTTTTCCAAATCATTAATGAATACATTAAACAGCACCGGTCCCAATACAGATCCCTGAGGCACACCACTTTTTACATCTCTCCATTGTGAAAACTGACCATTTAGTCCTACCCTTTGCTTTCTATCTTTTAACCAGTTTCTGATCCATAGTAAGACACTACCTCCTATCCCATGACTTTTTAATTTTCTCAAGAGTCTCTCATGAGGGACCTTATCAAATGCTTTCTGGAAATCCAGGTACACTATATCTACTGGGTCTCCCTTGTCCACATGCTTATTTACACCCTCAAAGAATTCCAACAGGTTAGTGAGGCATGACTTACCTTTACTAAATCCGTGTTGACTCTTCCCCATTAAGCCATGTTTGTCAACATGCCCTGTAATTCTGTCCTTAATGATGGTTTCCACCATTTTGCCTGGCACAGACGTCAAGCTTACTGGTCTGTAGTTTCCAGGATCGCCTCTGGATCCCTTTTTAAATATCGGGGTTACATTTGCCACCCTCCAGTCCTCGGGTACAGTGGCAGATTTTAGTGACAGGTTACAAATTACTAACAGTAGGTCTGCGATTTCATATTTGAGTTCCTTCAGAACTCTGGGGTGAATGCCATCTGGCCCTGGTGACTTGTTAGTATTCAGTTTGTCAATTTGCCCTAGAACATCCTTCAACGTCACATTGATTTGTAACAATAATAATAATAACAGCTCTTCCAGTTAGGTTATTTCAAATGCAGGCGCAGTATAATGGACTGTCCCTGCTCCCCCCATGGGGTGCTGTGATGTTATGGTGCCTGATAGGGGCAGAGCCAGCCACATCAGGGAAGGGAATGCCTTAACTCCGCCCCTTTTTGACATAATCCCGTCCTCGTGGAGTGCTGTGACATCATGGTGCTTTCCGGGCTCAGGGCTTCCTGCCCAGGGGGAACCCGGCTCAGCCTAAGACAGAGAGATTTGGGTCAGGAAAGTTTCTGAATGGGACTGAGCCAGATTTATTTATTATTTAGTATATTTATTTAAACGTATATGCCACCCTTCCCATAACAGCTCAGGGCGATTTACAATCGATAAAATCTCTAGAACATATTTTAAAAACCCAATTTCCTCCCTAAGAACCCCCTAAAAACCCTTCCCTAACCCCTCCCCTCAACTCACAACCATACAAACCTCCCAGCCACCCCCCAATCCCTATCCCCGCCTGCCAAATGCCTTACCAAGCAAAAATGTTTTGTACCGCCTCCTGAAGATGCCTCCTGGGAAAGGTAGTTCCACTGTTTATCTGCGTGGTGGGAAACAGGAGTGCTTTGCCCTGCTGGAGGGAAGAGAGGGTCAGCCCTTTCCACGTTTTCTAGAAGGGTCTCCTTTAACTTTTCACTGCTCTAAAACAGATAACATGCTAGGCCAGGAGTGGGGAATCTTTCCCCTCCCATTTGCCACTTTGAAAATGGGTATCGCTCTGTGCGCTGGATAGGAGTTGGGGGGCAGGGATGCTTAAAGGGTATGCTAAGGAAGGGGAGGGTCTAGATGCTGGATCTGTTGCTCCCATGGATCTGTCTCCTTTCTTTGAGCGCTTTCCGTCATCCCCACTCCCTTCCCCCGAGCTCACTCTTTCAGTGCTTGGGCATTGGAACTGGGTCCAGGGCCCAGGTCTAGGAGCTGGAAAGGAACCAAATAAAAACCAGTCACTGGGTGTACTTGGACCATGGTCTGAAGGTCCCCCCACCT
This sequence comes from Sphenodon punctatus, assembly GCA_003113815.1. NCBI lineage: Eukaryota > Metazoa > Chordata > Lepidosauria > Sphenodontia > Sphenodontidae > Sphenodon > Sphenodon punctatus. The sequence continues at coordinate 1,620,078 of QEPC01001730.1, forward strand.
CTGTGCTCAGCCCCGACTCCGCCGAGGGACACGATGTGCTTTTCGTCGTTACGAATTAAAACAAATATTTCCACTGCCGCCCTCACCCCACCCCCCCCAACCCTCTTCTCCCTTCATAACCGCAGAATTCATTTCCTGTGTTTACATGGAGTAGCCTCGGGGGTATTTTAAAAGGATGAGCAAGGAACTGGGAATCGGAACGTTCAATAATGTACATTACACGGGGAGTGGTACGGTCTAGCACAGCGGCGTTCCTTGGTTGATGGCCTGGGGGCGTGTGTGTTCAAACCTGACCCTTCCTGTGGCCCCTGACTGCCGGCCATGTTCATGCAGCTCAGCCCGAGCTGCTGTAGCTGAAATTTGAGCCAAACCCCACCCACTTTTGCTCCCCACCCTTCCTAACTGGATGGGGGGAGGAGGAGAAAGTGAATGTTGGCTTCTGTACCCCATACCGTCTTTGCCCTGTTTCACCCCCTGCCCCTTCCCGCTCTTGTTTCTTTCGATCTGCCCACTTCTCTTGGCCTCTTCCCCTGTCCCTTCATGCCCGGCAGCTCTAATACGTGCAACTTTGCCTATTTAATTATATGCAAAATTATGCAAATCTGCTGCTTGGCTCTTGAACGCATGTCCTTTTTAAAATGTGGTCCCACCATGAAAACACTGAGTATCACCAGTCTAGTGGGTAGTCGTCATAATGGGTGACATGAGAGTTAGGGGCTGATTCTCCCCTTGACCCCAAGACATCCTTTCACCTCTGTCTCCCCCGCCCTTTTGCTTAGGGTTCATACACACAACCCCGAGTCCAGGGAGAAGGACATAGAATCCAGCCTGTGCTGTCTTCTCCTGTGGGTCAGGTGTGGTGTGAAAGGTTTTGCCGTGCTAGCAAGCCCCTGCACAACAATCCCAAGCTGGCAGCTGTGCTTCCTGTCTTTCCCCCAAGGCTCAGGTGGTGGTGAATATAAGCCCTGCCTTGGGCCACTTTCTCATGACACAGAGACTTCAAGGTAAATGAGCTTTCCCTCACATTTATATTATTATTATTATTTTATTTATTATTTATTATTAGCATTTATATAGCGCCAGCGATGTACCTGGCACTTTACAAAAAATAAGATAGACACGGTCCGTGCCCGAGAGCTTACAACAGAAGCATTCACACAAACAGAGCACTACTTCCAAGTAATTGAGGAGGAGGAGGTGGAAGAGAGGTATGGATTCCTGAAAAATCAGGAGAGCATATTCCCTCTTTCTATTGTGTGAACATATTTACATTGAAGTAACTCTTGACCGCGCTCTGTGTCTTCCCCCCTTGAAGAAGATTGAAGAGTAACTACTTCGGTTTAGTTGAAGTGTGAACGCTAATGAAATGAAGTAATTACTTCAGTGTAACTAAGGCCACGTTCTGACAAAGTTGTTTTTATGTAGTTGGGCCTTAATTCTGTTTTACTCCTGAAGGGTTCACACAAAATGCTAAAGCAGAGTTATTCAGGAGGAGTAAGAGAAGTACGGACTCCTGAAAAATCAGGCTACATAACTCCCCCTTTGGTTTGTATTTCCAAGTAACTCTTTGTGTGAACATGACTTCAGTTCAATAATTGTTACATCTTGGCTAGTGGGGAAGGTGGCGCTGTACTACTTAGGTTTACACTTTCTTTCTGAATGTTTCCAAAGTGGAGTAGTTACTCCGATTTAATCAAATGCGAGTAGTTACTTCAGTTTACATGGCTTGTCTGACCATTACTGAAGTGGAGTAGTTACTTCAGTTCACCTCTGTTTGCCAGAACGTGGATTAGATTGCAGGAGTTAGATCGATTTGCTGCTGCTCATTGAAATGTGAGTTTGGTCATTTGTTTCATTGCTCCACCATGGTTATGTCTAGAAAACTCTTCCTCATCTTTAACCTAAATCTTTCCTCCTTCAGTTTGAGATACTAGAAGCATGTGCAACCAAAACGGGCTTGTGCAGCAAAAGGTTATGCTAGTAGAATGTGTTTGAGATGGTTATAAAGCAACCAGCCCTTCTGCTGATTTCTGGAACGAATCTGTGAAAACGGATTAGCCACTTATTTCAATCTCTCTGAATAATTTGCCAGTCTTCGAGGAGCTATTCCTCAATGGGGGGACCCTTGCTTGTCATGTGTTGTGCATCCCTCACTAGCCGGGTATCCTGACTGGAACTCATTGCTAGAGGATGTTGTGAAAGTCAGTAGCATAACTAGGGTTTGGTGGGTTTTTTAAAAGAATTTGAGAAGTTCTGGGAAGTGGGGGAGTTAGCATGTGTCTCAGTGAGGGTTGTGTGATACAAATGTGCAAGAAATGCATATTAGTTAACAGAGCAATGCAGCACGGAGCCAACTGGGTGGATGACTTTGCTCTGCCCAGGATGTCAGCCTTGACTGCCCACCTGTGGAAATTGGAGGCACCTTCATGCTTCTCCCCCCCCCCCCCCCCCGCGATGATATATAAGGGAGAAGCTCCCTGTAAAAAGCTGCCTCATTCATTGTCCTCTATCTAATCCCCTTTTAAAGCTCCTTTTCTGGGATGCCAATCTGGATAAGGGCTAGGAGGCAGGTATGCAGAAAGCACCGCCGCTCATTCTTTGGGAAGGGGGGACTGTGCGCTCTGCAAAATCTTATAAATTCTGCACCCAGGAAACCCAATTCCTGATTCTACGATCAGAGAACAATTATGCAAATTAACCCAATCCTGCAAATTGTGAATGCAAATGAATTTCCCAGCATGCCATTCACATTCATTTTGAACATCTTAAGAAAACTCTCCAAATAGCACATAGATCTACCAGTGGGAAGCTCTTCTCTCTCCTTGGGGACACAGTGCCCCATGGCCCCAGAGTATACACCAGCTGCTCACAGTGCCAGCTCCTCATTGGCTCATTCAGCATGTTGGTCCGCACTCAGGCCAGAGGCAGTTTCTGGGACAATTTAGCCAAATGCAAAATTCTGCAAAAATGTTGTCGATTTTAGTGGACATGAATTCATGGGGCCCTTCTCATACTGAACAGCATTGTTCCCTCTGCCACTCCATCCCTGTCCTCGACTGTTGTCTCAAATCTTAAATTGTGAGCCCCTTGGGGGCAGGGTTTGTCTTTCTGTGCTGTTTGTACAGTGCCTAGCACAACAGTCCTACATCCGTGACTGGACCTCTGAGCCACTACTGTGATCAGTATAGGAAACATCCTCAAGTGCAGACCACAGATGTCGGGATGTATATTTCAGGCGGACAAAAGCCTCAATGTCACGGTTGGTTACAATTCAAAATGAAATGGCGTGTGACATTTCACAGTCAAAACTGGCAGACTCTGAAATAGCCAAAGAATGATTTTTCTATGGAAATATCATTGTGAAATTTCATCTTGAGGGTCACCAGTGGTGAAATGCATTCTTGACATTGTCAGCATTTTGAAATTTTCATGGAGTTTTATAAAACTTTGTGTTTTTTATTGAAGTTTTCAAAAAAACAAGAACAGATTTTGACAGAGGAAATTTTGAACGTTTTGGGGAATCATCAAAAATGTTCAAAACGCCAATAAGGCTCAACATTTTTCATCACCATTTCATTTCAATGAAATCTTTCAAATCAGATCCATTTCCAGTTAGTGTAGGTTTGTTAAATGTCCTTAACTTGGATTCTCCTGCTTTTAGCAAGAAGTCTATATTCCACCAGATAGTCATCTCTGCACAAGAAATGATGGATAATTATCCTCCGTTTTGCAACGCAAGGTTGTATTTTTTTTATTATTATTTCAATAACCTGGTCTGTTAATTGGAAACACTCGCAGCTGTTTACCAGCCTTTGAAGGGCTTTTATCTTTGCAAGTATCATGTTCAATTCAAATGTCTGCTCAGCGTGTAACTAATCCCAGTTTCTCTTTGATTGTGCAAAGCTGAACAGCGTTCAGAAGAGGTAGTGAGACACTTACATGCCTTGGTCACAGGCAGTGGGCAGAAAAGCAGCCCTGTGTTCTTTAGTTTCTCCTTAGCTGAACTCTTTTATCTTTTGCTTACTAACGATCGCTACTAAGTCCCATTGGAACAGCATCCTTTTCTCCCTCAGGTCCAAATTTAGAAGTAATAGATTGATCTGGCTCAGGCCACATTCTGATGAGCGGAGGTAAATTGAAGTAACGACTCCACTTCAGTAGCGTTCGCATGAACAGTGTAAACTGAAGTAGTTCTGCATCAGTCGCCCCCCCTACCTGAGATGGAATTGCAGTAACCCAGGATACTTACTCCCACACTGAAAGGTGTGACAGGCACTTCAAAAAACAAACCAAAGAGGAGTATATACTCAGGATTTTTCAGGAGTACATTCTTCTCTTCCTGCTTCTGAATAATGTCAGTTTAGCGCTGCGTTTGTGTGAACGCTTCAGGAGTAAAACAGAAGTAACTCAGTCGCAACTACACTGAATCAACTGTTTGTCGGAATGTGGCCTCGGTGGCATAGCCCAGTGGTTGAAAAGCTTTTTGGACCAATGGGCCACTGTCAGGCTTCAAAGTTTCTTGCAGATCACCATGCTGCTGCTAGAGCCAGTGTGGTGTAGTGTCTACGGTGATGGACTTGGGAGACCAGGGTTTGAATCTCACCCTCGCCAATGACCTCACTGAGTGGCCTTGGGGGAAGTCACAGCCTCAGTTCTTCATCTGTAAAATGGGAATATGTGTCTTGTCTGTCTTCCCCTGCCACATCCTTGCCCGTCCTAGTTTGTAAGCCCATTGGGGCAGGGACCTGTCTCTGAAACTCTGTGACTGTGAGGGTGGCTGTGGTGCTACCAGGAGCAGAAGGCCACTTTGTTGAAGCCTCAACGAGTTCTTCAGACTCCTCCCCACAAGCTCGTGGCCCACTATTGGTCTGTGGACTTCAGGAAAGCACTCACTCTAGACTGGCTTAGTCTGTGCTGGACTGTCGGCGTTTGAGGCGTTGCTGCATTCTATGCAGCTTAGGGCTATTATAGCGTGGTTCTTCCGATGTTGTCCACCAAGGCTCCGAAAGGATTGTTGCCTGGCTATTGCCTCACTTAACAAAAGAGTCAAAATGTTCTGAGGGAGATCCACGAGCCTACAGGGATGGGCGGTTCGATTCAGAATGTAGGACCAAGAGACTTGAATTGCAAAGATTATACCGTTCCTATAGAAAGGAAAATTTCCCCCCCAAAATCCCATATACCATGTCTTTTGCTAGGAATTGGTATAAGATGTTACTGAAAGAAAAGAAACTGGCCTATTATAAAAAATTATGGTCTAATCTGGCCAAGGCTGCCGAGGATAAGGAGAGTTCCGTTTTTTAAAAATTAATTAATGGAATTGATTATTCTTCTGAACAGGTCTCTTCTGAACAGGTTTCTAAGCTTCAATGGGAATGGCACTTTTCCTGGCTTCTTACAGCTAAAAGTATAACCTCAGTTTCTATGGCTCCATTATCAGTACTTCCCGAATGGGCTTCTGTATCGATCCCTGAAGTAGAGAGCTTGATTGCTAATTTAAAGCCAAATAAGGCTTCAGGGTGGGGCGAGGGGGATTATATCCTCCCTGAGATGCTAAAGGTTTTTAAGAGCTGGTGGGCAGCCAGTTTTGGCCTCTCTTTTCACGCAAATTAACAGAACGGGTAAGATACTGACAACGTGGGGGCAAGCAATTGTGGTCCCTATCTACAAAAAGGGGGACAGATCACTACCAGAGAACTACCTACCTATCAGTTTGTTGAGTCTAGTTAGCAAGCTATATGCCAAATATCCGGCTTTAAGGCTGGACAATTGGATTGCCAGTAAAAATATTTTGAAAGGTGAGCAAATTGGGTTTCGCCCCGGTCAATCAATGATCGGCCACTGTTTTGTAATAACTAGCTTAATCGATAAATATGTGTCTTCTCGGAAAACTCTGTATGTAGCCTTTTTTGACCTTAAGGCTGCCTTTGACCTGGTCCCTCGAGAGAGGGTATGGCAGAAGTTGAATTCTTCTATTGATAAACGATTGCTGTTTCTGATGAGGGAACTGTATAAAGATACTTCCCTTAGAGTTAGATTGAACTCTAGGAGTTTCTTGTCACATGCCATAGATACCTCAGTACCGGTCAGGCAAGGCTGCATTCTGGCCCCTACATTATTTAATGTATATCTGAATGATTTGGTGGAC
>QEPC01001730.1:1629496-1640877 GCA_003113815.1 Sphenodon punctatus
CAGTTGCCTGCTTTCTGTATGCATATGGCGCCGTATTGTTTTCACAGACTCAGATGGGGCTTAAGAGACAACTAGACTCATTTGTGGGCTCTTGTAGACAGACTCTCCTAACAATTAATTATGAGAAAACCAAGATTGTGTTTTTTTCTAAAAGCAGGAAGATAGATAGATGGTTCATGAATCGACATGGGATCGAACAGGTTAAATCCTTCCGGTACCTTGGTATCATTTTGCAGGCTTCTGGTTCCTGGTCAGCCCGTACCCATTCGGCAGTTTCTCAAGCAAACAAAAGTGCTTCAGCTCTTAGACGATGTTTCAGGTCTAAGGGGAGGGATTTGGTTTCTGGTATTTAGGGTTGAATGTATACCTCAGTAAGTGTACGGAGTGCAATGTTGGGCATGTGGAAGGGTGGACTTATTGGAATCTAAATTTTTGAGAACTATATTAGTGGCCCCCAAATGTGTAGCTAACGTAATTCTCCGAGTAGAATGTGGTTTTCTTCTGGTTATAACCCGGGCCGGGCTGCTGATTCTTGTATATTGGCTGCATTTGTTATTTGCCCAAGCCGCCCCTATATCAATGTTGGTCCTTCAAGACAAGTGGCCTTGTTGTTGGTTTTCCCTGGTGTAAGCCAAGGTTTATTTCTTGGGCTTTTCCCTGGCATATCTTCTAACATCGGGATTTCAAGGGGCAAAGATGGCTGTGGGACAGCGACTGTTTAATTTGTCCCATCAAGCGATCATCACTATGATAACTTCTTCACCTTCAACTTCGCATTTTTGTCGGATCGTGAATAACTCATTACTGACCATGTCTTATTGTAATACTCGAGTGCGTGGAAAGTATTTTGTTGGGCCAGGCTTAACGTTTTACCCACAGCAGTTTTGGAGGACCGATACAAGGGGGTTCCATATGCTTATGTGGCACGGAGGCCCATACATTACTGGAAATGGTATGAGGACTCCGGTCACAACTCATTTTCCCTGTCCTAAGCAAATGGCCGGGCAGGGCAGACGACATTTGTGTACAGTACCTGCTGCTCGATCAATCTCCTGGTATCTCTAGACTGGTGGCAAAAATTTTATCCGCAGTTGTCTCCAGAAAGAAGATTTATATGACTTTCCTTTTGCATCAAGAGTCGGAGTAGGGGCTGTTAAATTCACTGTCTGAACCTTTGTACTTGTATGGGAATGGCTTAGCCACATAATAAATGTTCTGACTGACTGCTGGACTCTACCCCCTATCCTGCTCCTGGCCCACAACAGATCGAGAGGCTGGAGTTTCCCTTTGCTTATGGTTGTGCAAATCAGAAGCAACTTGGTTGAATGGTGTGAACCTAAGAGGCCCAGTGTAAACAGGAAGAGAATTGGGATAATTGAACAACTGGTGTAAGTGGACCTGGCAATCAGCAAGTGCGTGGCTAAATCCTGGCCCTACCCATAGATCTGTAGTAATTCTAGTGTAACCCTTACACCCTGGGGAGGGTGGTCATGGCGTGGATTTGAACTGTGGACCTCAGCTCCATTTGCATGAGCCTCTACCCTCTAAGCTAATGACCTGGGTCTAGTCTGTTAGCTCTGAGAGTAGCCAGCTCATGAACCCCTGGGTGGTTAGGTCACTACCAAACCACTAGAAACAGACATCAACCCTCTGGGGGCTACGCACATCCTCTACACACGTCCTCTGAGGAAGCACAACTCAGAAGCTTCTCAGCTCCACATCCCAGACAAGCCCCCTTGTGCAACCCTTACACTCTGGTAAGGGTGGTCATGGTGTAGATTTGAACTAAGGAACCTCAGCTCCAGCTTCATGAGCCTCTACCCTCTAAGCTAAAAGACCCAGCTCTATTAGCTCTGAGAGTAGCCGGCTCATGAACCTGTGGGTGGTTAGTTACCACCACACCACTAGAGGTGGCCTCTGTGCCAACCCTCTGGGGCTACACTAGCGAGAATCCAGTGACATCATTCCACTTCTTGGCATTACTCTCCAGGCTTAATCTGGTGCCACTGAGATCAGGATTTGGCCCAAGGTGCCAGAGAGCCGTAGATGGCACTTCATGCCAAGCACATCCAGAAGGGGCAAGGCCAGGCCCTGAGTTCCCCAGTTGCACAGGTTAATCTTGCTACATTGGCGTGGTAGGCTGGTAACGTTTGGCTCCTGTGTTCGAGAGCAGGCCTGGGGGCTACTGTAGCTGTGTGGTCCCGTGTGGTAAACCAGGCAGGAAGAGAGAGCGCTTAATAATGCTGGAAAGGCTGCTTTCACTCCTCTGGCTCTGTGGGCTTTGTTTATCCTGGTCTGTTTCATTGCAGTTCATTTATTTATTGATTTATTAAGAAGGAGACTTGGATATAGCGTCCCGGATGTGGCTGGATGCGGTTACATTTGGAAGAGGCTAAAGTGAGATTATCTGATGCCCCCTTTCCCCATCCAACCCCAGACGCACCGTCTCCTCTACCCCCTGCCAAAGGTGGGGAGAAGAAGGGTGTGGGGGTATGTGGGTGAGAAAAGTGGGATGAGAAGTGTAGGTTGGAGCTGGGACTGGGGGGCTGGATGGGTGGGAGCAAAGGGAGGCTAGGAGGATGGGGAGCTGTCTTTGTGGATTTGTGCGGGGGTGTTAAGGAGGAAGGAATTGCGGGGCAGTGCTTAGGAGGAGTTTGGGGGAGCTGGGGAGGAGGTGGCTTGGAGTGTGTGGGGAGCTGGGAATAGGGGTCTGCTGGGAGGGATCCCTCACCTCTTTCCTTACTAGAGTTGGCACCTCCTGGCTCCCAGTGGGAGGAAACCCAGAACAGGTGGAGCCACATCAGAAGGGGTGGGACAGAGGGGCTGTCACACCAACATCTGACATAGCCCCGCCCCATACAGACGCGGGGCAAAGGAGACACCACGCCCCCTTTCCGCCATAACCCCACATCATGACATTCTGCAGGGCGTAGGGGCCACGGGGCTGTCATGTTCTGCTCTTTGCACAACCCCTCCTCTTTCTGGAGTGTCGTGACATTACTGAGCTCCATAGGCGCGAGCCGCATTGGAAATGGGGACTGGAAAGTCCCTGTGGCCCACCGCCCCCTTGTCACCCTGATTCTCTCAGTTAGCCAGGGGCCAGTTGCACTTGCGGGAATCCTGTACTACTCAGCAGAAGGCTAGGCTGGTAATTGCTAGCCCTCAAAACTCTTAACAGAGGACAAGATGAGACAAAGGCACTGAGGCCGCTTTTACACATGACAAAAATGGGTTCTTATAAGTGCTCGAGATAATACCGAGTGTTATAAATGCTGAAGTTTTGTCATGTGTGAATGCACTGATCCCCTTTTATGCAGCAAGATCTCTCAGCCTTGTAAGAGTCACATCTGGTGGGTTTTACAAGGCTGCGAGATCTCATTGCATAAAAGGGGAATAGTGCGTTCGCACATGACAAAACTTCAGCATTTATAACACCCAGTATTACCTCGAGCACTTATAAGAACCCATTTTTGTCATGTGTAAAAGCGGCCTGAGAGTTCAGTGACTGGCTAAACGACAGCTAGGACTCCTGGGCTTGGCCATGCAGTCCTCCTGCTGAGGCCTTTCTAGAATAATGTGATTAGGGTTTCAACATCTTCTCATCCCACAGCTTTTGAGAGTGCCTTTTCAAGGCGGATTTCGGATAAACATGCTGCAAGACCTAGCAATGCCTGGGATTAGCGCTCTCTTTCTCTCAACATAACTTCTTAGAGCCAGCATCCATAACAGCTGCCCTTCCTCCATGTTGGCCTGGGGGGTGGGGGGTTTGCCCATAAGTATCTGTACAATGATTCATAATCATAGTCTGCAGGCCTGCGCCCCCCCCCCGCCCCCCCCCCGGTAGCTTTTGCCTCAGTGTAACTACCGTGTAACCTCATTTACCTCATCATCATATTATTATCCTCTTATTATCTCATCATCATTGCTCTGCTGTGGCTTGTGCTGACATAGAAAGGCCTTGACGAAGCTGCCCACAGACCTTTTCAGTCCTGGAACAAATATATTTATTTTATTTTATTACTGAGTTGCATTTTTATCCTGCCCTTCCCTGAAGGCTCTGGGTGGCTAACATCATAAGGAACATCCATATGAAATACAGAAAATAAAACCACATATAAAACATATAAACCGCCTCCCAAATCCTAACCCTGCCTGTTGAATGCCTGGCCGAATCAATAGGTCTTACATTGCTTCCAGAGGCTGCTAGGGGAGAGATGTGGCACTTCAGGCCTGGGGGCCAAATGTGGCCTGTGACTAGTTTTTATGTGGCCCCTTTCTGGTTCCTGGATCTGGCCCCTAGATCCAGTTCTACCCCTAAGCGCTGGAAGACTGAGTTCAGGGGGAAGGGAACAGAGATGAGGGCCTGCTCACAAGGAGAGGGGATGGATCCATAATGTGGACCCTCCTCTTTCTGATCAGCCCCCTTAAGTATCGCTGCCCCATACCTCTATGCGGCCCTGGCCCCTGGGAGCTTGGACTAATTTTTCACTGTGGCTCCTGGGAGGGAAAAGGTTTTCGAGCCTTGGCCTAGGGCTTTGGCAAATCCCCAAGGTTCTTAGGTAGAGCAAAGACAAACAGCAGGACAAGCAGACTGGGCCCAGACTTGTTGGCGCCAATGCGGAGCGGTCTCTGCAACATGTATTTTTAATAAATGTTCCTTAAAAATTTGCATCGGTGGCAGCAACCCCAGTTTAAAGTCCTGTTCATGTGGACGGTACCGGAGTTAAGCTGAGTTAAGGCTTAATTAAATCAATGTACGTGTTTGTCAGAATGTGGCCTCAGATGCTTGAGAGACTGTGCAGGGGCCGGACCACACTTTTTGCAGCAGGCCTGCGAGCTCTGTCATTGTCTTAGCAAGGTCCCGTCTGCATTCAGGATGTTGGAGAGGAGACTGCTTTTCCCCCTACAGCTAGGCCCGGCAACACCTAGGTCCGTCTCCGAGGCCTTGAAACTCGATCCTGCGCCGATACCTCGCCTGGAACAGGCCGCTCCATGATGGCCTTTCCTGGCCAATTGGCACCAGAGAATGGGACCATCAGAAACGCCAACAAGGCCTCCCCATTTCCCCCCTTTTCTGCTCTTCCTTATAAAGCGTGCTCCCAGTGGGGCTGTTTCTCGGTTGCCATGGTGAAAAATGGGTGAGGAATTTCAAAGGCAACAGTCACAGTAAAAAGAAGGCGGCCTGTGAGCCTCGCTCTATAAATAGCGTGTGCACTTTTTTTTTTTGGTCTTTGAGAATTATGGACTGTCCAAAAAAGCGAGAGAAGAAATCATTCTTGATTGTGAAGCAGCAACAGTCTGACATGGAGGTGGACAGCTCAGCCCTCAGTCCCGCCATGTAAAACACGGGGCATTTCCAAACCCCGCCATGCTAAAACTTCTCCAAAACTCCCACCTTGTTTGAGAATCAAGCTGGCACTTGCTCGGACCCAGAGGAGCCTGCCCCAGAGAATTCTTTTGCCAAAGAGCTTTCATACTAGATCAGACCAGTTGATGACCATCTCGCTCAGGGTGGGGAACCTCCAGGAGCAGGGTTGTCACCTAGGCACATTTTTAAGGGACGCTTATGAAAAATACATGTTACAGGGCCTGCAGAGGGACACCCGACTCGAAGTCCCCCGGGTCTTCCGGTTGGCGACGATGGGGAAGGCCGTTCTCGGTGGCCGCTCCCAAGCTGTGGAATCCCCTCCCGATGGAGGCCCGCCTGCCCCCGGACCTCCCCTCTTTCCGAAGACAGCGTAAGACCTGGCTGTTCCGCCGGGAGATGGGTGGGGTGGGGAGGGGGGTTCTGCCTGTTTAGTTTATTTTTAACATTTTAATGTTTTTAATTATATTTTATGTGTTTGTTATTTTTATGCACCTTGTAAGCCGCCCCGAGCTGTTCTGTGAGCAGGAGGGAGCGGGGTAGAAAAATGATGAAATAAATAAATAAATTAAATAAATAAACCCTACTTACAACATAAAACTTCTCAAGGGGATGCATCTGACGCCGCCTGAGGCCTTCCAGCCAATAAACGCCATGCATGCAAAAGAGCCCGGTAAGGAAGGCCTGTGATTAGCTCAGCTGCTAGTGATGTCACAATTGGTATAATTCCCGGTGGCCTAGAAAGGTTTGCTTGGTCGGGGCCAGGGGAGCAGACGTTTGGTGGAGGCAGTGTTTGGGGGCTGTCTGGAAGGAAAGTGTAAGGGGGCATCCGAACAGACAGTGGGGTTGGAGTGGAACCGGGAGACAAGACTGCTCCTAGCAAGGAGCTAGAGCAGAGGAAGAACAAGAGCCAGATCAAGGCAGGGCTGGAGGGAGAACAAGAGATGGGCCACTCCACCCAGGTCACTGACGTCAGTCTTATATACCGGCTGGCAGCCAACCAGGAAACCGGGGAGAAAAGTGGGGGCGTGGCTGGGCTGGGACAAGGGGAGGGGCCTACAGGGTTCACATTCAGTCAGCTAGACAGGCAGCAGCTGAGCTGCTGAGTCAATGCTGTTCCAGACACCCGGGGGTCTGGGTTTAAGACCAGGGGGGTGTCTAGGGCCAGGACAGGGGCCCAAAAGAGGCCTAACAGGATGGGTGTCTGGAGACATTGTGAGGGGTGGAGACTGTGGCTTGGCGTGAGGGGTGTCTGCGGTGCACAATGACCTGTCTGCTGTCAGGGAAGCAGAACTGTGGCTTGTTAGGGGAAGTGGTGTTTGGGGCCAGGTGCAATGACTTTGTGTCCATGAAATTTCACATTTTGTGGAAATGTGAGGATTAATTATGAGTAAGAGTTTTGGAGCTATTCTTACTAAACAAGTGGAAGAAGTTACGAAAGGAACATATGGAATCTCTGTCACGGGAAAGGCGATTTAAAAAAAATAAAAAAATAGTTTCAATTAAGGTTTGCTACTTGTTTGGTTTTCACACACACAGAGTCCAGGAATTGTGAGGTCTTTGTCTGGTGACATAAATGAATTCCCGTTGTCCAGGAATCCGTCTTGTCGGGAGGACGTTCTGTGGGACTCTGCGGAGGGGTAGGGAGCTGGTTCTATGGGGAATCTCTTCTGCAGCGTTGGATGGTGCTATGGGTCTGTATGGCGCTGCACAGTGTCTGTTCTGAGGAACTCGGGTGTTCTGAAATAAGGAACTTTCTTTTTAACCCAGCTTCAACGGGGCTATTCACCTTTGCATAAACACCACGTGCAAATTAGCACGTTAGCTTTCCTTTCTTGGGACTGGTGGCAACCTTAGGTTGGCTTGACATCTACCAGAGATTCTGCTTCAGGGCAGGGGGGATTGGACTAAGTGACTACATTTTTAAGTTTCCTTCCAGCTTTATATTCCTATGAATTTATGATTTCATGATTTGAATCCCTTCCAGAGTGCTTGCTTATTTGTTTTAATCCTAATTCTTATAACTCTGGAGTTTCCTATTGCCTTTCTAAACATCTAGTCCTTTTTTAAAAAAAAAATCCTCTTGTCCTCTGACAGTATCCCATGGCAGTGAATTCCACAAGCCAAGTTTTTTGGTGCTCCAGTCTCATTTCGGAAATTGCATGAGACAATATGAGACTGTCTGTCCTTGTTATTAATTGAGCCCGCCTATCTTTGTGCTCAGAGCCACACACGTCACTCACAGAGAGAGACCCTAAGAGTAAGGAGGGTCAGCGACCAGAGGAAACTAGAAGACATTATATAGGCCAACACCCCAGATTATTATTATTATTATTAACAAACATTTATATAGCTCCAGCAGTGTACCTGGCACTTTACAAAGTAATAAAATAGACAGGGTCCCTGCCCCTAGGGCTTACAATCTGATCCCAGATCCGAAAGAGTTGGGAGGGGAAGTGATACAAAAGATACTAGCCAAATAGAATCTGGGCAAAAACCAACAGTGACAAAGCTAGGGGAAGTATTGACAGGTCACAGAGGACAAAAGGGAAAAGTACCAAGAAAGCCAACACCAAAACCTCCCCTGGACCACAGTTAAACTAATAGCTGTTATCTCATACCACCAACGATGTACCCGGCACTGTACACTAATCTGTTACAGAGAGGTCCCTGCCCCAGTGGGCTTACAATCGAAGAGAGACCAAGGAGGGGAGACAAAGGGGAGGGGACCAGAAGGAGACAGGATGGAATACATTCACAAAGTTGCAGGGACACGTGCTTAAGCTTAGTTACAGGGGAGAAAGGGAACCCTAAGAAAATCATGCAGGCGACTAAGGGGATGAGCTAGACTGTGGTCATAAGAACGTAAGTGCCATGGTCTGTGGAGCCCAGCAACTGTCTCCGGCAGTAGCCAATCTCAGTCACTTTGAGAAGTCCCCAGCAGCTCACACTGGGGCGATCCGTTCCCTGCTGTTCACTCGCAGTGCCTGACAGTAAGAGGTTACAGTCCCCAAACCTACCCGACTGATAGCTGCTAATGGACCGATCCTCCAGAAACTTGTCCAACACTTTCTTAAACCCAGTCCGTGAGCTGGAGTGGAAAGATCAAAGCAACCTTAGCCAAAAAAAAATCGCACAACATATGATCACAGAGAGAGGAGAGTAAAATACATTAAGAAAGTTAAAAGGGCTAGCCTAGCACTTAAAAGACAGGGTGGTTTAATGCTCAAGTGTGCAGTACTTAGACCAGGAGGTAGCAGAGGACCCCAGTTCAAGGCTTGCCTCAGCCAGAAACTCACTGGGTGACCTTTGGCCAGTCCACAATATTCTCTCAACCTAACCTACCTCACAGGGTTGTTGTGAGGACTGAAGTTGTGTTATCTGTAAAGTGTTCTGTGTTGCCGTGGCAGAGGGTGGTGCTATATAAAGATTATTGTTACAGATGGTGGCAAGGGGGTGGAAACTAGGAGGCGAGGGAGGTAATTGAGAGGATGGAGGTAGCAGAATATATCAGCGACCCAAGTTCGGTGCATTTTCCCCATTGCTGCCAATAGAGAAAACACAGTAACTACAGCTTCTTGAATATACTGATATGGATGCAGGTTCTGATTGCCGATCTCTATAGGAAAATGTAGAGCTCAAACAGGTACTTAATTTAGTACCCACAGGCGATACCCACTTTTTTGGGTACCCCACGGGTTACCCAGGTCGATTGAGTGCACGGATACCTGAGAAATCAGTAGCTTCCAATACCGATTTTTTTAATTTGCCAACTCCTAGTCAGTATATTGGTATACCAATTGATATATCAAATCAGAAAACCGAAATATAGGCAAGATTTTTTGTTTTGTTTTAGTGACGAAGTAATTTTCCGGACAGGAAAGTTGATTTTCTGGGACGGAGACCTGATAAACAAGTGTCTTAAACTGATAAATTAAAAAATTGAGACTGGAGGTAGTTTTCCAGTACCAGATGTTGACGACAAATTGATGGACGTTGATGGAAAACCAATAAATAGGTGCCTGGAGACAGTATACCGACAAAAAAGTTGAAAAATCAGTACTGGAAGTCGAGATTCTAAGACAGGAAGTCGAGATTCCAGGACATCAGGGTACACAAATCAAGTCACAGTCGGGTACCAAATGGCATATTTTGTAATGCCTGCAAAGTAACATCCAAATATGTAAGTAGAGAAACTATGTGTCAGGAAATAGAATTGCATAGAAATGTCATCGTTTTAAGCTGCTGGCAGCAGAAGAGGCAGGATATCAATATTTTAATTAATAAATAAATAAGTTAGAAAGATACAGTGCTTTGAAAACTTCTAAGGACTGTTGGGTATTTACAGACTTTCACAGTTGAAGACTGGCAAGAATCAGCAATAATAATAATAAATAATAAATACATTTTATTTCTATAGACACCCCACCCCACCCTTCCACCAAATGGCTCTCAGAGTATAAGACAATATAAAATCCATTTGAAATAGAAATCCATTTAAAAACAATTTAAAAGGGGAAGGTAAAGAGGAATGAGAAAACACATTGAGGTGAACCAGCCGTGGAGCCTAAAACGCACTTGGAGAACAAATAAGTCTTCAGGTGCTTTTTAAAGGTGTGGAGGGGAGGAACTGAGATGAACATTGGTTGGAGGGAGCACGTTCCACGCAGAGTGACCGGCCACAGCAAAGTCGCAATCACCTGCCCAATTAAAGCGGTGTTATGGGATTCCCCAGCCAGCGCGTATGGGCCATCGGTTCAAGGCTCCAGGAGCAGGTCTATACTTTTAATTTATTTATTCAAATTTCCTACCCCACCCTTCCTACCAGAGCCGGGCCAGGACGGCTTACAGCATTAAAATATAGAATACAAGATAAAACATAACCCATCAATACAAAAATATATCTCCCGCATTCTACCGTAGCCCCCACTGCCAAACTCCCTTGCAAATCATACTGTTTTGCACATCCTCTTGAAGACGCTCAAGCCCAGGGGAGGGAATTCCACAGCGGCTGAGAACGTCCTTATTGGAGACACCAAGACCACTGTCAGACATTCCCCCCCTCCCCCCGGTGCATATTTGGGCTGCGGGGTGAGGTGGGGGCAATATGTGTGGGGATCGTCTGGTCTGAAAGCCCCCCCGCGACTTTGCCAGCAGAGACGTGTAGGATGCAGAACTCGATTTCCTGCTCTGCATCCCTGTGCATCTCTGCCGGCAAAGCCACGCGGGGGCCTTTCAGACCGGCCGATCCCCACGCATATTCAGGCTGCGCATTCTTCCTGCAGCCCAAATATGCGTGGGGGGGCCATGTCCGAAAGTGGCCCAAGTTAAAACCCGGTTGGTACCTCCAAACGGATAGCCCCACTATCTGGGATTTGTAGTGTTGTAGCATAGTCATTATCTAGTTTCTTGGTTCGAGTGAAAGAGTTTATGGCCTGTCTTTATCAGAGGCACTAAACACCCCTAACTTGGGAGCTGGCATTGCCTGGCCCCTCTGCACTGGGCAGCAGTCGTTGGAAAGAGAGGGGAACATGTTAACGGAGAAGGCTCCGTTCTCCTTTTGTGCTTGTGTTGCTTATCTGGAGCGTTGGGGGAGGCAGCTATTTATGGCAGGATGTACAGTTTATCTTTTGTTGTGCATAAGGGCTGCGGAGATGAGACATTTTCAGTTGCTGTGGGGGAAGGGTTTTCCACCCCTCTGATGTGGTACCATAGACTCCCAAGTTTTAACCCAGAATTTCTGGGCAAAGCCCCAATTTCTCTGGCTCAGCCAGGGGCGCCTCTAGGTATCCCAGAGAATCGGGGCTTCTGAGGGCAGTAGGGTGGCTGCGTTAGAAAGGGGGCAGAACATAAGGATGACCAGTAGGGATGTGCGAACAGAACGCGGTTCGGATGTTCAGACGTTCAGTTGTTCGGTTCAAGTTCGGGTTCGGTTGTTCGGTTCGGCGGAGTTCGGTTCAGCTGAACTTGGCCGAACATCCGAAAATAGCGCTATCGATACCGAAATCGATTCCCC
>QEPC01001730.1:1652408-1662852 GCA_003113815.1 Sphenodon punctatus
GAAGGAAGGGGAACAGAGGGAGAGACAAGGAGTGTAACATTCACGAAGATGCAGGGTCCCAGGTGCACGCGCTTGGCTTGGTTACATCAGGAATGATGGCTGGCTGGTCCGTGTGGTGAGAATATGAGTACACAGACCTCAGGTAGCAGATTGTACTGGATGGAGGGGATCAGCAGGAGTTAGGTGAGGGGAGTGAGGAGTCGGGGAGGGCAGAGCGGAAGAGGTGGGTCTTGAGGAGGGATTTGAAGGTACAAAGGGAGGGGGCGAGGCAGATGTGGACAGGGAGAGAGTTCCAGGCGTAAATCAAGTAAAAACAGATAAAATCCCCTAACCCATCACACCCCAACCCTATCCCCTCCTGCCGAATGTCTGGCCAAACAAGAAGGTCTTGCATTGCCTCCAGGACATGAGCAGGCTTAGGCTTAGATGAACCTCCAAGGGAAGGGAGTTCCACAGTCGTGGGGCAGGCACTGAGAACGCCTCTCTGCAGGCCCTTGTTGTAGAAACGTGGCGGGTACATGGTACCTGCACGAGTAAAGCAATAGTAGCAATGATATCTCTGTAGGTGTCACTTAGGGTGTTTTCACACCAGAATGCCCACTAAGCCAGCCCCAACCCAGTTGCCTGTGCCCCCATGGGTTCCCAAGGGATCAGAAACCCTCACCGCAGTCAGGGAGCTTTTGGAGGTCCGCACCCCCAGAAACGTCTCCCCTTGTTCTCCCAGCCCAGCCGTAACTCAGAGATCCTTCTCTGGCCACCCGTAGCTTGGAAGACTTCACGGTGGGGTTGTCTTATATAAAAAAGGTCCGTCTAGGCTCTCACCTAGATAGGGTACCCCCTTAGTGAGCCCCCCAAGGCTGAATAAATACACAAGCACGCTAGACTTGGTTATTAAAATATATTAAGTAAATACAATTATAAGGCTGTTGATCGGATGGGTGCAAGTCAATAAATCAAATATAAAACACGCATTCTAAAATACACTGAAGTTCCCTAACTGTCCTCTTACCCTAGGGCGCAGTCCAGGTCCATCAGAGTCTCTCACGGCCTTGGTGTTGAGGCCGGGCTCAGTCCCTTTAGTGAATTAAAAAGTCTCTAGTTCATGGTTGTGCAGCCCCTCCTGCAAGCTGCTTGCTCCTTTCTGGTCAATATGGAAGAGAGAGTGTAGAGATCCTGAGTCTTCACTTTCTTTGCAGGGGGTTTGGGTCACTTCCTTCCTCCTGCTCCTTTTGTTATTCTGAGCTCATTGCAGATCCCCCTGGGTGTTACCTTTGCAACAAAATGCTCGTTCTGCCTGACAATGGTTTTTCTGTCCCCCCACCCTGCCAAACCAGTTCAGCAGGGTGGTAAGGCTCACAATCTTCTCATATTTCTCTTTAGCTGTCCTTGTTAATAGCCATATTTACCTCCAGTACCCCAAATTCTGTGTCCCAGTACCCCAAATGATTGTGTTAACCCCTTTTCCCCATGACAAGATGGTACCTGCACGTGTAAAGCAATAGTAGCAATGATATCTCTGTAGGTGTCACTTAGGGTGTTTTCACACGGAAAGGGAGGCAGTGAAAAGCGTGGTGAGTACGCAGACGGGTCCCACCACTGCCCTCCCACGGGCAGCGACGGGAGCAGTCCAAATGGGCAGACGCGTACGTGAGTCCCGCAGGTGGGGAAGCTGCTGCTATCTGTTCCCCCACTCCAGTTCTGCCCCAGGAAGCCCATCACCTTGACTCCTGTGGCAGCAGGATGAGGCCACCAGAGGAAGCCGCCATCCCCAGTCATCTGTTGGAGCAGCTTGGGGGGGGGGGGGGGGGGGCGCGGTCACGACCTGGGCTGCCCGCCTATCAGCTGTTGGAGGAGAGTATCCTGGGGAAATTGAAATTGACCTGGAGGGGGGAATGATCTTTGCTGGGGAACACAGCACTGCTCTCCCTGGCAAGGAGCCCCCCCACCCCAAATCCCACCGCGGTCTATTTCAAGCCAGGTCCAGGCTTGCGATAGTCCAGCACAGTGATGCAGCCAGGGGACACGGGCTGCTGCTCCTCCTCCCCACTGTCCCTTCCAACAGCTGATGGGTGGGCAGGCAGGCAGCCCAGGGCATGTACTCCCCACCCCTGTTGCTCCATCAGATGACTGGCAGTGGGAGTGGCTTTCTCCGGGGGCCCAATCCTGCTGCCACAGGCCCAGAGGGCCCTTGTCCACAGTGTGGGTGGTCCTGTTTGTGGGCATGCGTGCCCCTGGCAGGGCCTTACATACAGGAGGCTGCCCCGCTTTTGCCCCTTTACCCCCCCCCCTTGCGCCTCGAGAATGCAGGTGACACCGTGAGAGGCAGCCCCTGCCCCACCCGGGTCAAACATCTGGCCTCCCGCGATCTGACAGGTGGTGAGTCCAGGGGCGAAGGGGTGGTGAAAGTCTTGTGTGATAGAGACAAGCCAGGTCCTTACCTGGGAATATTTCAGGCTTCGTAGTGAGGATCTG
The DNA here is from genome assembly GCA_003113815.1 of Sphenodon punctatus. Classification (NCBI taxonomy): domain Eukaryota; kingdom Metazoa; phylum Chordata; class Lepidosauria; order Sphenodontia; family Sphenodontidae; genus Sphenodon; species Sphenodon punctatus. Next base: position 1,654,881 of record QEPC01001730.1, read on the forward strand.
TACAGTTTGGGCAAACCAGCCCAGAGCTGGGAATTGGAATTTTAACCCTGACCCTGCTGCTGACTTGCTTTGGGATCTTGAACCTAGCACTTCTCGTTCCTCTTGCAAGTACCATGTGCTCCAAGTCTGTATGGCAAGTGCACATAGAAAGGCGATCTCGGTAGCTGTTCCACGTCTTTGGCTCTTCCCCTACAGGTTCACCATAGTAGCGGAGGCCTGAGCATTTTCCAGAGGCAATGCGAGACCTTTTTATTTGGCCTGGCATTTGGTGGGTGAGGAATAGGGGTTGAGGCGGAGGGATTTTATGTGGGGTGGGTTAGAATCTTAATTGTAACTTGTTTTATATGTATTTCTATCTGTTGTTACCCACTTTGAGCCACCAGGAATAAGGGCCATAAAATAAATCAGTCAATAATACCGACAGTGACGTAGATTAAATGACCCAACAGCCCTTTTCTCAGTGCCTCTGGTTCAGTAGCTACTGCACAGTCCCACCCAGCAGTAGAAAGAGAGCAGATCCCATAAGACGATTTTAATGTTCTTTCCCTCCTCTCATGTCTCCCGGGATGGGGTAAGTGCTCTAGCATGATAATCCCTATGGAAAAGTTTTTTAACTGCCTTTGCTCACAGTCCACCACACTTGGGAGAAGTCCGCTCTCTGCTGCGATTACGCCCATCCATAATCTTTCTTTGCTTGCTTATAAAAATTCTCCCTCCGATTCCTCCCTGATCATTTCCCAGGAACAAACGTGCTGTCCTGTCAGCCTGATGTCTGGCCTGTGGGAACATCAGGCGGGAGCTCAGCCATGTCCATGAGGCTGACGGGCAGGGTTAACGCCAGAGATGAAAAGCTTCTCATCATCTGCCCGCTTAACGCTGAGCTAAGCGGAGGAAAAGGAAGATACGTTGCTGGCAGCCATGTTCATCTCGCAGCCCTCTGGCAGACCTTTGGCAGGACTCGCTTTAGAGATGAGAAGGATAAGAGGAGACCGATATGAAACAGGGCTGTTAGCCTCCAGCGCTTGAAAACCGTGAGTTGGCCCCACAAATTGGGAGATTGCCTTCAAAATCATGAGATTTTAAAAAATATATATATTTTTGATCCGCACCCCCATTTTTTGTTTTGTTTTTGAGTCTTTGGGGCACATTTTATTTAATGCATTTTGAGCCCTGTATCATGTTATTGAATTTAACAGGAGAATGGGAAAATAATGCCCAAAAAAACCCCCATGCCCACAAGCGGGGTTTTCACGTGACCGCGCTAACGTGAGTTAAACTCATGGTAGTCCCCACCCCTCCGTGAAAGACAGCAAGTGGCCTCTGTAGTGGGGCATGGGCGGACCACAGCCAGAGGAAACGCTGTCCCATGTGCTGGGGGTCCTCGCGGTGCCTGCACAAGGCAGCTGCTGGGGGGAGACACGGAACAGCTCTGGGGTCTGGCAGGCTCCAGCCCATCTGGTAACCCCTACAGCTGGGGAGCCAGCAGGAGGGGCCTGAATCATCGGAGGGTAAGGGCGTGGGAGTCTTGCTTGGATCAGTGCGACTACCTCTAATCTAGGGAAATATTCCGAGAGATTCAGTGCTTTAATGAATGCCTATTAGGCAAGTTGCTCGAAGAGTAATGAGGCCTCTTACTCTCGGGGTCTGGGAGGGGAGTACTTCATAACCACACCCCCTTTCCCCCTCCCTCCGGAACCCCTTCCCACGTGCGAATATGGATCCTGACCACACACCCCCCCACCCCTGCAGGTCGAGAGCTCATTTCATTAAAAAACAGCACCAAATTAGTGTCCGATTCAGGGTGTGGCTGGAGATAAAGAGGGGCAGTTCATGCTTCTCAAAGCTAGCGTGGCTGCCTGCTTGCAGATCCCAGCAGACGTCACTACATTGGTTTTATGTTCCGTTCCGGTTGTTTTTAAGGGACATTTAAGAAGCGGAGGAGAAGAGACTGGCAGAGGAGAGAGGGTGGCTGTGTTTGAGGCGCATCCCTCCTTGGAAGCACCTCCCAGGGATGAGGTGCTGGGTTACAGATGGGTCTGATAATGATCCTGTCTTTCTCCCATCACTTTTATGCACGCACCTCAATTTGGGTAGATCTTCATCTCAGGCCTGTGCTGTCAACTGCACCTTTGCCAACTGGAAAGGCTAAATCCATTAACATTGGGGCAAGGAAACTTCCCCTGCTGGATCTGTGCCCCTGTAGGATTCAGGGTGGGAATAGAGCAGTATCCTTTTATGTACCTACTACTAATCATTTCTATAGCACTACAAGGCATACACAGCACTTTACAGTCACAGATAGGTCCCTGCCCCAGTGGGCTTACAATCTAAGTTAGATAAGGGTGAAGGAGCACACACACACTTTACTGAGGCAGAGACTTGCCTAGAAACACCCAGTGAGTTCATTGGCTAGGGTGAGAGTCAAACCCTGGTCTCCTGGGTCCAAGTCCAGCACCGTATCCACTACACCACACTGGCTCTTGCGGGGGGGGGGGCATTTCCCCCAGCCTAGAAAGGCTCTGTGACCTTCTGGAAGCTGGTGGGCAGTTGGTGGCCTGCAGTGTGTGAACACACCAGGCTGCAGCATGCAAGGGTGGCATGGGGGGGAGACTGGTGTGGAAGATCAGTTACTGCCCGTTGCATGCTCCAAATCTGCCATTTCATGTCCCCTCGGCCACTGCAGGAGAAAGCGAGTGGGATGGGCTGAAGCGGCAGCAGGTACAGTTACCGATCTCTCCCTCTGCTGCTCTAGCACATCAGGGACTGAGAGATCTAAGCTGCCAGTCTGTGAAAGCCTTGCTGGTCTCAGAATGGAAGCCAATGCCCTTTTGCTGCTGGGTGAGATCATGTCTTTTCAGCCCTGCGTGCCCAGACTTGCTGCTGTTTCATACGTTTCTCAGGCTTGGGCAAGATGTAAATCCATTCTCAGCGCTTGCCGTTGTTAAAGCTCCGCCGGCACTTTTCGCAGGAGCGAGGGTGTGAACTCCAGTGTCTTAGCCAAACTCCCAAATTCAGTGCACTCTCGTAGCACCCAGAGGTTGCTCAACCAAGCACCTGCCCCAGGGACTTTACGAGCAAAACAAACACACTAAGGTGTGCGATGGGGATACGGTGGCCCAGAGAGGTGAAGCGACAGGCCCAGGGTGGCATAGCAGATCAGTGGCAGGAATACAATCTACATCATCTAGTCTCCAGCTTGGTACCAACAGGGAAAAGGTAGCCTGGTTGAGTAATTGTCCCAGATTCAACTGGGTTGTTATGTGTACACTACAGTCGAAACTCAGGCCACATTCTGACAAACAGAAGTAAACTGTAGCAACTACTGAAGTAGCTACTCCACTTTGGTAGCGTTCAGACGAACAGTGTAAACCCAGGTAGTACTGCGTCAGTCTCCCTTCTCACTGACTGCTGACCTGTGTTCCCCACCCTCATGCTGGTAAGTGTACATACAAACCGTTTCTTTGAAATACAAGCCAAAGGGGAGCACCTACTTCACTCCTACTCCCGAATAGGATTGGTTTAGCGCTCCATTCATCGGAACGCTTCAGGAGTAAAACAGAAGTCTGTTCCAGATACGTCGAATTTAACTGTTCATGGGAATGTGATCCTGTTATCCGGATCTGGCTTGCCTGGAGGCACTGATTCTCCCCCAGATGAGTGAAACATCTGGACCGGTTGAGTTGGCGGTCGGGCATAGACTACTGCTGCTGTTCATTCTCCCACTCCGCGCTCTCTTTCTCCCACAACCCTCCCCCCCCAGCGTAATAGTTCAGAAACAGTGGGCCAGGTGCGGGGACCTGGGGGGCTTCTCACTGCCCCCAGCAGCTGCCTCAGAATTTGGGTGTCCCCGCAAAATGTCCCGCTATTAAGCAAGTCTCTACTGTACTGCAGTAGTCCCGGTCAGGATTTGGGGATCCCTTGTGCTAAGTGCTGCGTGCCCAGCCATGCAGAGTAGGACAGACAAAATCCTGAGCATCTTTTGGAGGCGGTGTAAAACTTTTCTTTTTGTTAAAGCATTTGACAGACGGGGATAGAGAGCGGGATGAGGTGGGAGCTGGTTGTTGGGGTGGGGGGGTTGGAGCGGGTTGGTTTTTTTTGGGTGTGTGTGTTGTATTTCAATGTATTTTTAATTCTATTTTATGGTTTTCGTAAGCTTCCCTGAGCCTTTGGGGAAGGGCGAGGTATAAATGCTAAAAATTAAAAAATAAATAAAATGGGTAGCCAACAATCAGAAGGATATGGGTTGGAGGGGGAGGCAAGGGAGCTGCTAAACAAGGGAGACTAAATGACAGAGTCTAGAGAGGAGGCCAGGAACTCTGCATTTTTATTTTTATTGCAGCTGGAAAGACGGAGCCAGAGGAAGGCTCTGGCAGGAGGGGGCACTCTTAATTTCCTGTGCTGATCCCTCGGGTAATGCCACCTTGTGCCATTAAACAGAATCCACATTCCACCCTAAAGGGGGTGGCAATTTATGAGCACGGGCAGCAGCTCCCCTCGAGGAGAATAGCGCCCTTTGGCAGCAAGAACGCTCGATGAATGTCAGGGGGTTCTAATTTATGGTGCAGCTGGCATAATGACTCGATTGGAGGCACCCCAAGCATCGGCTGGTGCCTGGGAAAATGCCGCCCAGGGCAGAATTGATTTGTTGAGGAAGTGTTGCAGGTACGTTGCAAACTCCCTCCAGGCCCCTCTGGAAGCCAGGGTTGTTTTTTAAGGGATGGGAATCTCTGAATTCTCCAACCATCCTCCTGACATCTTGGTGCCGCCATATATATATATATATAAACCTTTTACTTCCATCCAGGTTATTTCACTCCTCATCAGCTCTGTCTTACTAATTCTCCTTTGCCTCCATGTTAATTGATTTAAGGTACGTTATGGCTTTTCTTCCCCCTGCGCCACAATTAAGGCGTCCAAGTTTAGCTGCCCCAGACTAGCGGCTCTGTGACCTGTCTCACAGTCACTGGACTTCCCCAAGCCCTAATGGTGGGGGCTTGCCAAGGGGAACATACAGACCCCTTCCAAACACCATCAATCAGAAGGGAGACACCTTACCATATGAAATACAAGTCGCACTGACTTTCTACTTTCCACTGAGAAATTCCAAGTCTTAACTCGTCTCTTTGCTGTTCATTAATGATGGCTGAAGTCTCTCCGTTGGGCTGTAATTACATCAGATTGCACCCTTCCATCTAGCCCGTGTACCCACTTGTGGAGAGATCCCCCAGCCAGGGGTGGGGGTTTCTGAACACAAGCTGGTGGCAATGAGGGCCAAATTCTGTCACGCTGTTTTTCGTTGTTATTAATTATTATTATTATTATTAACAAACATTTATATAGCGCCAGCAGTGTACCTGGCACTTTACAAAGTAATAAAACAGACAGGGTCCCTGCCCCTAGGGCTTACAATCTGAGAGACAGGAGCTGGGGGAGAGACTTAGGAAGGGGAACAGAGGGAGAGACAAGGGGTCTAACATTCATGAAGATGCGAGGTCTCAAGTGCACGTACTTGGCTTGGTTACGATGAGAATGACAGCAGGCAGGTCCATGTTGCAAGGATAAGGGTAAACCGATCGTAGGTATAGGAATAGTGGCTCAGCAGGATAAAGAGTCAGACAGAGCAGAGCGAAAGAGGTGAGTTTTAAGGAGAGATTTGAAGGTATGAAGGGAGGGGGCAAGGCGGATGTGGACAGGGAGGGAGTTCCAGGCATGGGGGGCAGCAAGTGAGAAGGGACGAAGGCGTTTAGGGGCTTTTGGTTGGTTGCATATCTACCACCACTTGCTCCCTACGTAGGGAGAGACTCTCTTTGGGGAGGTGGAGGGTGTCAGCCCTGCAACATGCGTGATGGGTGGGGGAGGCATTTGTCTAAAAACACCACTGACCCTTCTACAGGCAGGAGAGACACAGAGGCTCCGGCCCCTCTTTCCTGGTGGCCTTCCAGGAAAAGCCCTTGAAAGGAGACTGGGGAAAGGATGGAACGATGCAGCAGGAGAGGGTCTGTCCCTCTTTCTGTGCTGGGAATGTTGGGAGAGGGGTACAGGAAAGTGTGTGAGGGACTGGAGCTTATACTTTGGGGGTGGAGCTTATCGGCCAAGGGGGCAGGGCCTATTTCTCTTTGGCGGCTCGAGTCGTTAGGAGATACGGTTGGCGGACTGAGGAAGTTGGATGATCAGGGAGCTGGCTTTCAAATGGGACTGCCCTTGGGACGAGGGAGTTTGTTCCTCCGATCCCTCCCTTGCGTGGGAGGAGAATTGTGACTTCAGTTTTGTATTAAGAGGAGGCGCGTGCTGCTAAAGAGGAGAGCCCCCTCGCCTACGGAGAGTACTATCTCACTTCACAGAGGCAGTCCCAGGCCGTTGCTTCCTGCCGGCTCCTCCCTTGGTTCCCACCCCCGGCCTCCCCGACGCCCCCTCCCAGCGGAAGGCAGCGCAGTTCACCAGCTATGTCCTTGGCCGAGGCAAGGGTTCGGTTTCTGCCAAGAGATGATTTTTTGCCCTCTGTTGCCTCCCAGTTTTGGCTTGGGTCCAGAATCGCCTTGGCTCTTGTCCACCCCTTCACTGTATCGACCTGGGCACTCTGCCTTTTCCTGACTCCCCTTCTGCCTGGGCTGCTTGGGACAGCCCTTTTCGATGACCATTGCTAGCCCTTATCCAACCGATTCCACGTCAGGAATGCTTGCCTCAATTTAAAGAGAGAGGATCTAATTAGAAAAATTAGGTATGAAAAAAGAAGGCACCGATTTGTGAAACTTCTAGCATTCAGATTAAGAAACCTGCTGCTAATGATCCGTTCCCTAGCGCTTTTGGTGTGCAAGGTGATTTACCATCCTCAAAGCTGCCCTGTGCGGTATGACATTATTGTTCCCATTTTACAGATGGGGAACTGAGACAGACTTGTGCCCAAGGCCACCCAGTGAGCTTATGGTTAAGATGGGATGTGAACCTTGGTCTCATAAGAACCTAGTCAGTGCCATACTAGGTCAGACCAATGGTCTGTTGAGCTCAGCTGTGGCAGAGTGATGCCACAAGATGGCGCCTGCCATATAATTAGACTGAGTTAAAATGGCCACCACAGGAAGTGACTAAGTTGGGGGCATGGCCTGGAGTATAAAAGGAGGCCAGCCCAAGAAGAAAGGGCAGTCTGCTCCTGACAGTTGAGGAGAACACATTGTGGCGTAATGGAGCTCACTGGGGTTCCCCCCAGCCTCCTGGCACCCCGTTACTCACTTATTATCTGGTCTCTTCCCACTGCCACCACCCAGGTATTTACTTAAATTCAGGCGCGGCTCGCCTTCCAGGGCGTTCGGGGCGCTGACCCCCCAAGCGCCCCGCCAGGCGCTGCGCTGCCACTCGTAAAAAAACCCAAAAAACTCCCCGCCGCCTCCCCGCCGCCCGCAGCAGCCTCTGCCTTGCCTTTGCTTCAGAGTGGAGGCTGCTGCAGCGCTGTGTTAATGTCAGTTTCACTGAAACTGACCACAGCACTGCAGCAGCCTCCTCTTTGAAGCAAAGGCAAGGCAGAGGCTGCTGCGGCTTGACTTCTCTTCTGGGATCCACTCCAGAGGAGTGGGTCCCAGAAGGCTCAAAAATCAGCTGCCCAAAGCGTTTTCGTATGGAAAACGCGATTTGGGCGGCTGAGCTCCTCCGTCTACAGCATGTATGGGACGTGCTGTGGAGGGAGGGGCTACAGCCTTCCATTGCGCTCAATGGGCGCAATGGAAGATCTCGCCAGGGCGGTCGCGCTGACAGCCTTGGCGAGATAGCTTGGCTCGGGGGACAGAGGAAGGGGGAGCAGCACGCATGTGTGCTTCCTCACTGCCTCAGGCTGTCCCCCGAGAGAGAGACTCCCGCGCGCTGTCGCTCCTGCTGCCTGCCATTCAGAGAGACAGCAGGTAAGCTTAAGTTATGACCCTTCCCTCCCCCACCCTGTACCCGACCTCCCCACCCCCGGGGGGGGGATGGGTGTGGAGGGGGG
>QEPC01001730.1:1663058-1677585 GCA_003113815.1 Sphenodon punctatus
CCCAGCCATGACTACCCGTCATGGCGGGGGGAGGGGTGCAGGCTATAGAGTGGGGGTGGAGCTGGCCGGCCAGCTGGGCATCGCTCCCCACCTGGCACTTGTGGGTGAGGCCAGGGGAACGGCCAGGCACTTGTGGGTGAGGCCAGGGGGACGTGTATTCCATCCCCTGGCCTGGATCAGGGTATCCCCCCCCCAAGACATGCAACCACTTTTTACCCCCTGTCTCTTGCTTCGGAAGAGGACCCCCCCCAGGTCATAATGGCGTGATTTAGTCCCTGCGGGTTACTCCCAGTTGCTAACAGTCAGACGTTCCACACACACACACACACACCCCGACCTGCCTGGCTAATGGCCATTAATGAATCTCTCCTCCGAGAACTGGACGTACATCTCCCAGGTCTGACTCCACTCCAGCATCTTCTCCACAAAGCGACACCGGCCCCAACTTACTCATTGCCATTTGGAAAGCTTGCTTCTTTTCCATTGTGTTTAGTTTTTTGGGCAGCGATTTAATCCAGGGGTGTCGCTGCACTGAGGCCCATGAGCTTGGGAGGGCTCATGCTCCCTGATGCAGCTCCATCTCCTGTGCTGGGAGGAGGCTCAGGGGCCCCCTGGCCCATCTGCCAACCTAGCTATGTCCCCGATTACTCCCATTCTCATGGTCTGAGGGTGCATTTCCACAAGATGGAAAAACAGCGGGACCTGTTTTCCCCAGCACTTTTTTTATAACTGTGCTAACAGATTAGTTCCCAGGATTCCTTGGCCAATGACCCACAAGCGTTAGGACGCAAACCAAGGGGGCCAGTTCCTTTCTGCGCATTTCTCGTAACGTGAGAAAGGAGACGTCCTGCTTTAGTCTGCCTTGTGTGTCACAGGTGTCCCACAATGCACCAGGCCAAAGCCAGCCCTGAAGCATTATGGGATGGCTGGCAGCAGCTGCAGCAATACCCAGGGCAAAACTTATAGCAGGAGAAGCTATGAGCGAAAAACAATAAAGGTGAAATACTCACAGGATTGGAAAAGGGAGAAGAGACTTGTGTGAATGTGCCCTGAGTCTTCAGAATCATGTATATCTATTTATTTTATTTAAATTTACATCCCACCCTTTCTTTCCCTAAGGCTCAGGGTGGGTTACAGCATGAAAACCATATAAAAACAAAAGGACTAAAAATACATAAAACTCCCCTAGAAGCAACCCCACTACCCCAACCCTCACTTGCCAAATGCTTGGCCAACAAAAAAAGTCTTGCATTGCCTAAAAAAATAAAGCTCAGGCTTGGGCTCTGATGACCATCTCTCTGCAGACCCTTGTCGTGTGAACCTGACAGGCAGATGGTTATCTGCAAGAGGGTGCTCCCAGCTGATCACAGAGATAGTGATGGAGCATGGAAAAGAAGCTGCCGTTCAGAGACGTCAGGCTGAGGCCATTTAGGGCTTTAAAGCTCAAAATCAGGACCTTGAATTGTGCCCAGGCAGCTATTGGGAGCCAGTGCAGAGCTAATGTGCCTACAGCAATCCACCCCTGAAAGGAGCTCGCCCACCAGCGGCAGCTTCTGAACAGTCGATCAAGGGCAGCCCCACGTAGAGCGCATTGCAGTAATCTAGCCTCCACCACTGCAGTGCCGCTTACACCTGCATGAAATGAATGCAAACTGAGTCGGTCTTTTTAAAAACAAAACAAAAGAAGACGCCAACAAGCTGTGGCCCGGTGAGTTCCTCCGCTGCCCTGAACTTCGGATCACCATTGCTGCAGATTAGCTCAAGCTACCGTTCTCCGTTTACAGTTCCTCTGGGATCAGCGTCACTAATCTCGGTGGTGCAGTTTAGTCTGAATCGAAACGAAATCAATACACTCACACAGTGAAAGGACTCGGGGCATCCTGTTCTAAAGCTCCAGGGCTCGGTCAGTTCAGCTCCTCCTAGGGTTGCTACCGTGAAGGTGTAGTGGCTAGGACAGTGGTTATTGAAAGATTTACCTGTATGACCCACCCCCCACCCCCCTTTTGAGACTTCCGTAGACTCCTGTGATGTCAGACAGCAACCACCACGTGTGATGTATTTCAATATCGTTTGGAATTGGGACCCTAGCTGCAGTTGGCATGACCCACCACGTGGGGGTCCAGAATCCGTTTGGAAACCTCCAGGCTAGAGCACTGGCCTTGAACTTCGGAGACAGGGGATGCCCTTCCTGTGTGACTTTGCACAAACCTTGTTATAGTTCACTTTCATGGACTCCTATACTGTGGGTGTGGGGGCCGTGTACACCAGGGGTGGAGAACCTGAGGCCCGGGAGCCAAATTCAGCCCATAGCTAGTTTTCTTCTGGCCCCTTTCCAGGTCCCTGGATCCAGTTTCTAAAAACCTGAGCTCAGGGGAAGGGTGTAGAGATAAGGGCATGCACACAAGGATAGGAGACAGATCCGTGAGCTGTACCTTCCTCTTCCTAAGCGCACCCTTTAAGCACCTTTGCCCCCAGCTTCTACGTGGTCCCCAGAGTTTGTACTAATTTTCAAAGTGGCTCCTGAGAGAGAAGAGGTTCTCCCACCCTGATGCCTGCAGGTAGAATAGGTCCCTTCGCCTAGTCACGTTGGCCCCTAGAGGGCAGCATCACACGCATGCAAAGCTAGCCTCTCCTATTGCTCTCTATGCATTCAGCTACTACCGAATTCAGGTGAGAGGCCGAACTCTAAACAAGGCTGATTGAGTTGGGTCTGCGGTGAAATTCAAGGATGCTCGGAGAAACTCTCCCTGCAGTGCAGCAAAGGGAGAGAACAGAGCTAGTTAGGGGTGAGGCTGGAGTCACTGGCTGGTTTCCATCTGCACTATTATTCCAAAGTAGCTGCAGGTCTGGATTTGTCATTCCAGAGTGGCCGTTCAGAGATAACTGTTTACACGATCATTAATATTCTGGAATAAGCACTAAGGAATGCTCTTTGGCAGGGGCGGGCTCCAGTCCAGGAGAAGCGTTTACATGTTCACTGCTTATAGTTTATTTAATGCGGAGTAAATAAATTCTCAAAAATGAGGATGTATAACTCCGGATTAAAGCCAGAATCTGGATTTATTTACTCCGGAATAACTGTTTACACAAACGCTTAATTCCAGATGTAGAGGCATTTACTCTGGACTTAGCTCCCTTATGCACAAGTTCCCTCCTAGGCCTTATTCCAACAAAGAAAGATAAATGGAAATAACTACTTAGATTGAATTAAACCAGAGTAACCCCTCCACTTAGGTAGGATTCACACAAACAGTGTAAACAGAAGTAACTGCTTTGATTTAATTAAATCAAAGTCACTCCCCCATGATAGCTTTCAGACAATCCGTGTAAACCGAAGTAGTTTTCCCCTTCAACAGGGTGCAAGTCCTCTTTGGTCTCACACTTAACAACCACCTCTGTTCCACCCACCTGCGAAGGGGTGCCTGATCCATTCGGTTGGAGAAGTCAAAGGTGGTTGGACGCGATGCTGGCCAGATCATTCCCTTGTGCACCGTAGGGCATGGAAACGGGTGTGCCTTACCCACACCAGCTTGTATGGGCTTGGTGGGTGAGGGGACAGACTTCGACTGCTATCATTTATGCATATTTTTTGGAAATACAGAAACGTTGCTTATTACAGGGTATACGAGAGCACTGATCTCCATACATTGGCCAGCTTCACGTGTTTGACGTTTTGTAGCTCTCTACCACAGAGGGATCCATTGGTTGAACCCGGTACATAATTTCTTGGGTTATGGCGGCAACCTCCAGCTGACCTGGGGCTTCCTCTGGAGATCAGAGACTTCGGGTCAAAGCCTGGAGTCTAGGCAAACCCCCGGGTGGTGCCAGTGCGAGAGGTGAGGCATGTTGCCCCCGTCTGCAGAGTGCCACCGGAACACTCTTTATTTAACACACTTAATATCCCACCCCGCCTGCCTCAGGCAGCGCGGGGCGGCTCACAATGTTAAAACATCAAAAAACAACATGCTGTGAACTAAAAACTCTGAGCATTCTGGGTGGAGTTGCTAGCAAAGTTTCTCTGTTCCCAACAGGCCGCAAACTGGCTTCACTCCCAAAAAGAAAGTTATTTTAAGCTTCTCTGGCTGTTTTATTTTTTCTTCTTCTCAATGAGTTGAGCGCTGTTGAGTGCTGCCAAACCGATCGCCCCAGAGGCCGGTTCTACCCATGTTATAAGTGCAGCACAGGTGGAAGAAGAGGAAACTTGCTTTCTTGGCTCATTTAGGCCTCTGGCAAAGGTGTGTTACCTGCAGCAGTGAGTTCTGCAGTGAGAACAGCTACACCCAGGAAAGCTATGTCTGTGCCCAAGGACAAGACGTCCTCAAATTTGACACCCCTTCAATTTGGGAGGTGAAACATGGAAACAACCCATTTGAGGTTTGCCATTTCCCCCCCCCCCCTTCGGGGGTAGTGATGGGGTGCATGATGGGAGATGTAGTTCGCCGGGGGAGAATGGGGAAGGAACCACATCCCCCCATCATCATGCCCCATAGTGGCATTTCTGATTCACCCAGTCTACCACATTGTTCTTAATGTGCGAATATACGACGACCCTTGATTTTCCTGTCTTGCAGGCGTGGGGCATGAGAGGGAATCATTATCTTAGATTCAGGTAAAATTCAAATTCAAGTAAAATCATTATCTTGGATTCACGAAAAACCACGTTCATTTTTAGTAGGACACTGGGTAGCTATTAATGTATGTTCTCCCTAATGCTAGGGTGTGCAAAAGCCTGGCCGCCCAGCAGGCAGATAACCCCATATCCTAATAACAAAACCCTCCACTGCTCCAGCCTGTCTTTTTTTTTGGGCTAACATTGGAAAACTGGTTGCAAAAAAGAAAAGTTGTAAAAAAAATTAAATCGTTTTATGGTCTTAGGACAGGGTCCCCGTCCCTCCTCCCCCTCAATATAAAAATCGATATTCTGAAAGATTGTATGAAAGCATTGGGTATGTTTAGCCTAGAGAAAAGAAGATTAAGTGGGACATCATAGTGGTTTTCAAATTATTTAAAAATGCCACACACACACACACACACACACACGATGGTAAATGCTTGTTCTCCATTGTCACAGAACAAGAGGGAATGGACTTAAATAGCAGCAAGGTTGATTTCAGATGATGATGATGATAAAATTAATATTAATAAATTAATAATTAACCATTAATAATACATTTTATTTGTATAGTTCCCCTGCCCGCCCTCCACTTGGCGCTTGGGACTTAGTCCAAAAATACAATAAAACACCACAAAACAACTTAAAATCCATATAAAATCCATTTAAAACCATTTAAAGGGGCGAAGAAAGAAATATATTAAGGGGAATGAGCAGGGAACACTCTAAAACAGAGCCGGGGGGCCTTTTCCCTCCCCAGGAGCCACGTTGAACATTAAAACAAGCTCTGAGGGTGTCATAGAAGTTGGGGGGGGAATGGTAAGGGGTGCGCTCAGGAAGAGGCGGGTCTAGATCATGGGTCTGGCCTTGTGGGCAGGCCCCCCGCTCTGCTCCCTTCCCCTGAGCTCAGTCTTCCAGCGCCGAGTGGGTGGTTTCTGAGCCCAGAAAACCAGCAGGGCATGAGGGCCCAGGAGCAGATCTCGAATACAGCCAGGGCCTCTCTCATTCCCTCCCAGAGGTTGAACATTAAAACAAGCTCTGAGGGTGTCATAGAAGTTGGGGGGGGAATGGTAAGGGGTGCGCTCAGGAAGAGGCGGGTCTAGATCATGGGTCTGGCCTTGTGGGCAGGCCCCCCGCTCTGCTCCCTTCCCCTGAGCTCAGTCTTCCAGCGCCGAGTGGGTGGTTTCTGAGCCCAGAAAACCAGCAGGGCATGAGGGCCCAGGAGCAGATCTCGAATACAGCCAGGGCCTCTCTCATTCAGGGCCCTAAAAAGGAGGAGTGCAATCTTAGATTCAGTCCGATAGGAGAAACTTCCTAACGGTGAGAACCATGGGGCGGCGCGGTGGAAGACACAGGGAGCTTGTGGAATCCTCCTCCTTGGAGGTTTTCAAAGCCTAGCTGGACGAGCATCTGTCTGCAATGCTGTGGGCAGAGGATTAGCCTGCTTTGGAGCAGGGGGGTTGGACTAGATGACCCTTGAGGGTTCCTTCCAACCCTAGTATTTTAGGATTCTTTCTTGATTTAAAAACTGGCTGTAGCTCATGCTTTTGTGCCTTCCCCATTCGGCTCGGAAGCTACGATTGTCCTCTGCGGATGCATAGGTGCAGTGGAGGGGCATGGGGGGGCGGGGGGGGGTGTTATATCACTCATGCCTCTGATTTGTGTGGGGCTCAGGATGCAAGGAGGGTGTTTTCCATGAATTATCTCTGAACTGCCATCACTCTACCAGACTCCCTCTCCACAGTGCAACGTGCTGGACAAGTAACGGAAGTGCTTTTTTATCAGCTCTCCCTGCTCAGCGCACAGGGAGCAAAGCAAGCCAGTTGGTTGATGACAGCCAGCTCTGTCTCATCAGCAATGCTGCTTCAACACAATCATTCCTGGAATCAGAGACTCCTAGAACTGGAGAGGCGGAAGGAACCTCCCAGAGGCCGCTTTGAAAGTTTGTCCAAGCTCCGAGGGCTCTATCGAAGTTGCGGGCGGGGGGTTCTTAAGGGGTGTGCACAAGAAAAGGTAGGTCTAGCTCACGGATCTGTCCTTGTGTGCGGGCCCTCCTCTCTACTCCTTTCTCCGGGGCTCAGGGCTGGGGCATATCAGAAAGGCTAGAGGTAATGTTATGTGTCATGTTGTCACTCCAGGTTACAACTTAGCCTCGCCCCTTACTGAGTTCCATGATGTCACTTCCACCCGGTCTACAACGTATTCCAAGACTGGCAACAAGAAACCTTTCTTTCCCCTTCAGTTCACAGGTAGACTCTCCCGCCACTGGGTAATTTCAGATGTTACTGTTATGGATGGGTAGGGAAAAAGGGTATTTGGGTCTGGCAGACAACCTTGACCTATGCCACACACTACCTAATGCACTCGTGGGGGCAAACTCCGTAGAGGAAGAAAGGACACCCCTCAGGTTCTTATAGGGCCAAGGTCTCTCAAGAGAGATGCGGCCTATATCATCATCGGGGGGGAGACAACGAGGCCCTGAGTAGGGCTGTAGCGGAATGTCGCAGCGGTAGCTATTTCCGCCAGAAACAGCGTTTTCGCGATTAGTGGTACGGCGTGGCAGAGGGTTTCATTCCGATCGTTTCATTCCGCTACTTCCGCAGTTCCGCTAATTTTATTCCGCTACTTCCACAGGCTTCGCAAAATAGTGAAAACATGACATTTTCACTATTTCCGCCATTCCGCCAACGCCACAAAATAGCGGAACAGCAGTTTTCCGACAGTTTCCGCAATTTTTCCGCAATTTTCAGAATGCCGGCGGAAGTAGCGGAATGTCTGCAGAAAAGCCGCGGTGTGGCGCGGGCAATTCCGAAATGGCGGAATGGAATCGCGGCGCGGTAACAGCTGCTGCCACATCAGCCCTAACCCTGAGTAATGCCTCCACTCGAGCACACTGGCTGTAATGACGGCACCTAGCCCCACCACACCTTCCCCTAGAAGACGTACTGTGATCTCCAAGGGGGGAAGGGCAAGGGTTAGCAAGGACGGGCAGGGAGGTGAGGAACGACAGGGCAGAAGATCCGGGGGAACACGGGGAAGGGCAGGTCTTCTCACACAGGCCGAGAAGGGAGGAAAGGCAGGGGACTCAGGTCGAGGGTAACAGGGGAACGTGCTCACATACTCCCCGCTCCCCCGCACGACTAACTTTCACCCAAACTCACCGCACTCGCTCGTCACTCTGCTCTGCTTCAATGTATCCAAACGCTAGGGGCCAGTCTCGCAGCTACGCTGTTCACCGGCGCCGCTCTGGAGCCTCCGCCCTCCTCCGTAGCCTCTCTGAGCGCCGCGGTGCTTCCGCTGGCCCCGCCCCTCTGCTTCCAGCTGGCCTGCGTGCTAACGCTGTTTCCTGCGTCGGCGGGGAATGCCCCCCTGCCAGCATCACTCGCCGCTGCGCTTCCTGCCTGCTCCTCACAGGGAACCTCCCATAACCCTGGCCACCTCGCCCCCGTCTCAGCCTCCTTACAGTTACAGGATCACAGTCAACCACCCTGAATCACAGTGGATTCAGGGTGGTGGCCATGATCCCGTGAACATCCGTTTGAGCCCCGCCAGATGGTCACCACGTTGAATTCCTGGCAGGGTTCAAAGCGAACCAGCTCTGGCTCCACTTTGACTCCATTGACTGCGTCCTCTCGTTGAATTTGCTTTGCTGCCCCTTCTTGCCTGCCACTTAGGAGACTCAATAAAATACTCAGTATTTTACTGCGTACTGAGTATTTTACTGAGTACTGAATGTTACCAAGCATTCGACAGTATTACCGAGCAGCTCCTGAAAACTTGGACTCAGCTACTCAGAAATACTCGCGAATACATACTTCTGCTCGGTTCAGCCCTATTGGAAATCCTGTGGTTATAAACATCCGCGCAGATGACCGTTTTGGCTCGTCTTTGTGCCAAATGCAAACCAACCCCCTGCAGGGGATGAGACAGTCCGAAGTCCCTGAGCCACTCAGGGCCACCCCACACTCCCAGCAGGTATTGGCGGGTGTATCTTCCCAACCCTCTCTTCCCATGGGCTGAGACAGCTTGTTGCAGGGAGGCCTTTGACACCCACTGTTCATCCGAGAGCAGGGATGTTTCCATCCCAGGCCTTGATCTGTAGCAGCCGTAGTGTCAATATTGACTGGCATGAATGAGCCCTGTGTTGGCGATTCAGAGAGGCCCTTTATCCTGAGCCAAAACTCTCCAGTGCCCTAGAGCTGGGCTGGCAGGCAGCCACTTGACCAGAGAGCTGTGTCAAAATTGCAAACTCTTTGCTGTCACTTTATCTCTTCGCTACCGCTAGGAAAGAGGGGATGCGAAGTCTTTCGTAAAAGCAGTGCAAAGGCAAGGCGATACTGCATCTATAAAGAACAGAAGGGGCAGACTGGGTCAGACCAATAGTCCATGTCAGTTCAGTTCATTTATCAAGGCTCTAGCTTTCGCCGTGACCTATCGAACACACATAAAAAAAAATAAAAAATAAGATACAACACATTTGTAAAAAAACAAGAGAACGCATTGTTCCCATGACTATATATACCCACACAAATAAAATCATAAATTAATTTACAAACTATAATGATACTTCATCTCGCGCCCTCATGGCCAACCGCGCAAAAGACGCCACCGATCTCGTAATACTCGCATCACGTGTGGCCAGCAAAAAAACAACGGTGGCAACTGAAGTTGCTACAGACAAGTACCCACCCAACAGGTCAAAACGGAGTCCTCCATTTCCTGCTCTTTGCCCCCAGCCCAAAGCAGTCAACAAAGGTTGTCCCCTGCCCTGACCAACTTGGCTAATGATAACCATTTATCCATTCACCCTATCCAAGAACTTATCTCATCCTTTAAAAATTTTTAGCCATGGTGTTAACTGACCCTCACAGCATTTTCTGGCAAGGAATTCCACAGGTTAATTGTATATTGACCGTACAGTGTAAATACTTCCCTTTTATTTGTTCTGAACCTACTGCCCATTAATTTCATAGAGTGTCCTCTAGAGAGGGTAACTAACAGTTCTCTATTTCCTCGCTCTGGGTCACTTCTGAATTTGTAAACATCTCTCATATTCCCCCTCCAGTCATCTCTTCTCTAAGCTAAAGAGCCCTGGCATTTTGAGCTTCTCCTTGTACGGAAAGCTGTTTCATGTCTTTGATCATCTTTGGGTATTTTCAGACGTGACGGGGCCTGTATTGGCCCCGTCACGGAATCACCCTTCGATCCCCCGTCAGGATCAAACCAGCACGTCCAACAGACGTGCCAAGTGATCCCGGCGGGGAATCGGGGGGGGCCGCGCGGCACAACGTGCAACCGCATGGCCCCGCGCCCCCCCCCCCACGCTCCCTCGCCACCCGCCCTCTTGGGAGATGGATGGGCGCCGCGGCCAATGCGGCCACAGCGCCCGCCCGCAGTGACCACGGCCCGGAATCCCGCCGCTGATTCCGGGCCGTGGCAGTGGGACAGACGTGACAATCCCCTTGCTCACGGGGGGGGGGGGAATCGCATTCACCACGCAATCGGGGATGGTCCAGGCAGGACCTACGTTTGCGTGGTGAAGGTGATTCCCCACCCCCACCCCCCGTGATTCATGGGGGGGAACTTCCGTCCCCCCATCAGACGTTACGGGATCACAATCACCATGTGGGGGATCCACTGTGGTTGAGCGTGATCTCATAACATCTGAAAATACCGTTTGTTACCCTGTATAATCTCTTTGGGGAGCAGGCTATCTCCATTGGCCAAATCAGAGTTATCCCAGGGTTAAATTTGTGCATGGTACCTTAGATGTTGCAGAGTGTTGGGGGAGAGCAGAATGTTTTCCCCCTAGGGACCAATTTGAAAATTATTTCAAGCTCCGAGGGTTGCATAGAAGTTGCAGGGGGCTTGGGGGTGGGCTTATAGGATGAACTCGGGAAGTGGAGGGTCTAGATCATAGATCTGTCTCCTGTCCTTGTGTGCATCCGTCATCTCTGCTCCCTTGCCCGGAGCTTGCTTTTTCAGTGCTGGTGGGTAGGAACTCAGTCCAGCGGCCAGCTCCAGGAACTGCAAAGTGGACATATTAAAACAAGCCATGGATCTCATTCGGCCCCCGGTCCTGAGGTTCCTCACCCCTGTCGCAGAGACTTCTGAAGGGTCCTTTTTGAGCTGATGATGATTCTTTGTCCATCAGATGGTCAGTGGGAAGCAGGGCAGCATCGCGTTGTAAAACGTAATGTCTGTGAGCCACAAACGACTTACTCTGTAGTAAGTCGTTTGCAGATCACGGCCCACGTGCTTATTTGATCCTCTGATGCAGCCTTGTTTCTTCCTTTCTTTTTTCTTTTTTTTTTCTTTTTAACAATTTTATGATGAGTCACAAGTGTACAACAATGGGGTACAGCAGTAGTATGTCTGAAGTTACCTGCCTTGTTTCTTTTTAAGGCATCAGTGAATCTTGTTCATAGCTTACAATTTAAACTAGAACAAGCAATTATTGGGGAGCCATTCTGGTCCCTCCAGCGGCTGGCATGCCGGCCTTGCAACTGAGGGTATTTTCAGACGTGGCGGGGCCTGTATTGGCCCCGTCACGGAATCACTCATTGATCCCCCGCTGGGATCAAACCGGCACGTCCAACAGACGTGCCAGCTGATCCCGGCGGGGAGTCGGGGAGGGTGCGGGGCCGTGCGGCTCAACGTGCGGCTGCACAGCCCCGCGCCCCCTCCCCCATGCTCCCTAGGCCGCCCGCCCTCTTGGGAGACGGGCGGGCGCTGCAGCCAATGCGGTCACAGCGCCCGCCCACAGTGACCACGGCCCGGAATCCCGCCATTGATTCCGGGCCATGGTAGGGGGCCAGACGTTACGGTCCCCTTCATCACGGGGGGGGGGGAATCATATTCAACACGCAAACGGAGATGGTCCGGCCAGGATCTCCGTTCGCGTGGTGAATGTGATTCCCCCCACTGATTCACGGGGGTGAACATCTGGGGGGGAGCTTCCGTTCCCCCCAACAGACGTTACGGGATCACGATCCCCATGTGGGGATTCACCGTGGTTGAGCGTGATCTTGTAACGTCTGAAAATCCCCTGAGTGTCTGAAGTTCAAATCCCCTTCTTACTAGGAGATCTTAGGCAAGCCAAGCATTGAGCTCAAGCCACAAAATGAGGCACTAGGAACCACTCAGCTCGCCAACCAGCACATGGTAGACTTGGTAAGAGTAGTGTTTACTGATGTCTTAGCCTGGGGGTGGGGAACTTCAGACCTGGGGGGTCAATTTTTAAATATATTTTATTTATTTTGTTGCATTTCTAGGCCACCTCTCTCGCCAACGGCGACTCGGGGCAGCGAACAATATAACAATAAAACAACAATATAAAATCATATAAATAAACGTATTCAAACATTAAGAGCACGATAAACAGTCTGTCAATGAACATTACCCTCCCCGCCTCCAATGCTTGGTGCAGTAGCCAGGGTTCACATTGCCGCCGGAAAGCGAGGAGATCTGGGCTGAGGCGGATCTCCGCCGGTAGAGCGTTCCACAGCGATGGCGTGTCTCTGGGAAGTTTTTGTGCAGCCCCTTTCCAGTGTCTGGATCTAACCCCTGGATCCAGTTTCTACCCCAAAGAATTGAAAAAATGGGCTCAGGGAAAAGGAGCAGAACGGGAGACTTGCGTGGTACAGATCCACAAACTGGACCCTCCTTTTCCTGGGCCCAAGTCGAAGACAGCCCCACCTCTGTCCCTGAGGAGGTGGGGCCATGGGGACAGGGGTGGGGTTAGCTGTGGTGAGACGTTTTATCTTTGCCCTGGGCCCCGCAAGTTCTAAGACCAACCCTGCCTCCTGGGGGCCACCTTTTCGGAACCCCGCTGGGAGAAAGTGGGCCCTTGTGCCCTGGTGAAATTGGAGGGCCACAGCGAGGGTCCCAGAAGAGTGAGGCCTAGAGCAGCTGCCCCAGGTCACCCTATGGTAAGATCGGCACTGCCGGGAGGGAGCAGATTCTCCACCCTTGCTCTTAGCCTGAAATCCCATCTGTCTGTTGCATGCATCTCATGCTGTTAGACTGTACGCTGTTTGGGCAGGGAACCGCCTTTCATCCCAGATATTTACAGTCCCCTCCAGCACGAGGAGCTTATCTTATAGAGCCAGTGTAGCCTAGTGACTAAGGTGTTGGACTTGGGCCATCTCAGGGCATTTTCGGACAAGAGACCTCTCCCCCCCCCCCCCCCACATTATACATGTTGTAGGGCTGCAGTGTTGCCCTATGGGTGCCCTGTAACGTATAAGTGGGTAGGAGGTGGGTGGGTAGTATCTTGTCTGAAAACGTCCTTAGTCATGAACTTACTGGGTGGTTTTGGGCAAGTCATTGGAAGGGACCTTGAGGGTCATAAGAACGTAAGTAGTACCGTACTGGGTCAGACCAACGGTCCATCGAGACCAGCATCCTGTCTCCGACAGCGGCCAATCTCTGTCTTTTCGAAGAAGTCCCCAACAGGTCACAATGGGCAATCCATTCCCTGTTGTTCCAGCCCCCAACAGTAGGGGGTTAAGTCCCCAAAACCTACTTGGCTAATAGCCATGAATGGACTTCTCCAATTCCCTTTTAAAACTAGCTACACGACCTGCCTTGATCACGTCCTCTGGCAGTAAATTCCACAAGTTAATTGTGCGCTGAGTGAAAAAATTCTTTCCCTTATTTGTTTTAAATCTGCTGCCAGTTAATTTAATGGATTGTGCCCTTGTTCTAGTACTGTTAGCGAGGGTTCAATAACTGCTCTTTATTTATGTGTTCCACGCCACTCGTGATTTTATAAACCTCTGTCACGTCCCCTCTCAAGTCGTCTCTTCCCCAAGCTGAAGAGCCCCAACCTATCAACCCGCTCTTCATATGGGAACTATTCCATACCCTTGATCATTTTTCTTGCCCTTCTCTATACCTTTTCTAGTTCTACTATACCTTTTTTTGAGATTGGGCGACCAGAACTGCATACAGTACTCCAGGTGCGGTCGTACCATAGATTTATATAGAGGCATTATGATATTTTCAGTTTTATTTTCTATCCTTTTCTGAATGATTCCTAACATTCTGTCTGCTTTTTTGACCACCGCCGCATACTGAACTGAGGATTTCAGTATATTGTCCACAATGACTCCCAAGATCCTTTTCCTGAGTGGTAACTCCTAATTTAGAACCCAGCATTGTGTACTCATAGTTTGGATTATTTTTCCCTATGTGCATCACCTTGCACGTGTCCACATTAAATTTAATCTGCCATTTAGATGCCCAGCACCAAGTCTCGCAAGATCCTCCTGCAATTCTTCACAGTCCACTTGGGTTTTAACTACCGTGAACAACTTTGTGTCATCTGCAGATTTGATCACCTCACTCTTTACTCCCTTCTTGAGGTCATGAATGACACTGGTTCCAGTACAGATCCCTGGGGCACCCCATAGTTACTTCTCTCTACTGTGAAAGCTAACAGTTAGATCTTACTCTTTGCTTCCTATCTTTTAACCAGTTTAACCACAATAGGACACTGCCTCTTATCCCATGACTCCTTAATTTCCTCAAGAGTCTCTCATGAGGGACCTTATCAAACGCCTTTGGAAAGTCCAGATACATGATATCAACTGGCTTATCCTTATCCACATGCTTATTTACACCCTCAAAAAATTCCAGTAGACTAGTGATGCATCTTGTCCAACCCCCTGCTTGGATACAGGATGATTGCAGCTACAACCTCGCCGACAGACAGCTGTCCTGTCCAGCTTCTTTCTGAAAGCCAACAGCGACCAAGAGCCTATGACCTCCCCTAGGAAGAGGCTCCTCTTCTCTGAGTTATTATTATTATTATTAACAAACATTTATATAGCACCAGCAGTGTACCTGGCACTTTACAAAGTAATAAAATAGACAGGGTCCCTGCCCCTAGGGCTTACAATCTGAGAGACA
>QEPC01001730.1:1679472-1691584 GCA_003113815.1 Sphenodon punctatus
TAGGGCCGCGGCTGTGGAACTCCCTTCCGGAGGAAGCTCGCCTGGCCCCAAGCCTTTTGACATTTCGGCGGAACTGTAAGACCTGGCTGTTTGCCCAGGCCTTCGGGAGGGAGGGTGGGGGGGGTGATTTTAATCCCCCGCCAATTTATCTATTTATTTATTCGTTTTCTAGCCCTGTTTTATTGATGTATTTTATATTTATATTTATTTTTAAAGTGAATTTTAATTGTTTTTATTGTTATTGTTGTTGTTAGCCGCCCCGAGCTGCGTTGCAGGAGGGGGCGGGATAAAAATCTGAAAAATAAATAAATAAATAAATATATTGGTGGCAATTTATACTATCTTTCGATTTAATCTTTTTGCCTCAGAAGAAGTGAGAGGTAGGTGGAAGGGGGTTCCTAGACCAGATAGAACGTGTGGTAAATGCCCCTATGAGATCGAGACATATTGCTTTGGAGTGCCCGGTCTATGCTACGCTCAGAGAAGTCTGGGTAACCCCGATTCTGGAAGGTTTTAATCTAGAATATAATGGATATATGGAAATGTTACTAACTCTCTCAGAGATCGAGCATATAAAACAATTAGCAATGTTTTTATTCCTGGTGGAAAAAGATATTATGAGAAGATAGGCCGGAAATTTGCCAAGGGCTGCATATATACATTAAACAATAATGGAGACAGAATAGAACCTTGCGGAACGCCACAATCCAGGGCCCGGGGGCTGGAAGATTCAGCCCCCAGGACAACCCGCTGGCTTCTCCCTGAGAGGAATGATCGGAACCATCCAAGGACAGTCCCGTCCAGACCCCTCGGGACTCGCAGTCGTCTCAACAGGAGCCCATGTTCCACCATGTCAAAGGCAGTCGAGAGATCTAGCAGGATCAAGTGTTGAGCGTCCTGCGTCCATCTCTCGGTGGAGATCGGCCACCAAGGCCACCAGCGTCGTCTCTGTACCATAGCCGGGGCAGAACCCTGATTGAAATGGGTCAAGGAAACCAATGCTGTCAAGATGAACCTGGAGCTGCAGCACCACCGCCCGTTCAATAATCTTCCCTAAAAAGGAAAGGTTAGAGACAGGTCGGAAACTGGCAAGTGCGTCCACATCCAAGATGACTTCTTCAGCAGGGGGTGCACGACGGCCTCCTTGAGACAGGGAGGCAATCTCCCCTGCCAAAGGGACGCGTTGATTACCCTCACCAGCACCGTCCCCACCGTCTCCTTGGAGGCTTTCACCAACCAGGATGGGCATGGATCTAATTCACAACTGGTGGCTCTAATAGACCCCAGGACATTCACTGCATCGGCTGGCATCACTTCCTGAAATTCATCCCCAAAGGTTGGACCAGACCTCCTGCTCCATCACCTCCTGCTCCACCTCTACTGCCCCTAATCCAGTGTCAAAAGTTGCTCTGGATCCAAGCAATCTTGTCTGCAAAGTAGGTGGCAAACTTCTCAGAGCGGGCCTGGGACAGGTCCCCATCCAAGCCGAGGGAGGCTGGACTGACCAGCTCCCGCACCACCAGGAACAGCTCCACTGGACGCGATTTTGCAGACACTATGAGGACAGCAAAGGACTCTTTCTTTGCCGTCCTCACAGCCTCAACATAGGACTGCAAGTGGGCCCTATGGAGAAGTCAGTCGGATTCAGAGCGAGTCCGACGCCAGCGTCGCTCTAGTCGCCTACCAGCCTGTTTCATACACCGCAGCCTCTCAGTAAACCAAAGGGCCCTGCGGTGACGAGACAGAGGTTGGAGACGTCTCAGAGCCACCCTGTCAATGGCCTCCCCGAGCAAGATGTTCCAAGCTCGGACGGGTTCATCAACGGAGCGGCTGTCAAGGTCTAAGGTTAACTCCCCCAGGGCCTCCTGGAACCGTTGAGGTTCCATCAGCCTCTGGGGGCGGACCAACCTATTTACAGGCATTTGTCCGAGACTGAGCGTATTTTGGTGGTGATGCAAAACCTTTCTTCTTGGCAAAGCGTTTGACAGGCAGGGTTAGGGGTTGCAGGAAGGTTGTTTAGGATTGAGAGTGGATTGTTTGAAGGGATTATATTAATGTATTTTTATGTGTTGTTTTTTTTAAATATATATATATCTTGTTAGCCACCCTGAGTCTTAGGGGAAGGGCGGGGTATAAAATTTAAATAAATAAATAAATTTTCTGGTAGCCCCTTTATCACAGAGATGGGGAACCTTACATAAGAACATAAGCAGTTCCATACTGGGTCAGACCAATGGTTCATGTAGCCCAGCTTCCTGTCTCTGACAGCGGCCAATCACGGTGGCTTGGGAGAAGCACCCAACAGGTCACAATGGGGGATCCATTCCCTGTTGTTTTCCCCCAGCTCCCTTCATGTTCCCTTATCCTGTCTGGCTAATAGCTGCTAATGGACCTATCTTCCAGAAACTTGTCCAAACCTACTCCGCTCTAGTACTGGCCCTTACCACAGCCTCTGGCAGGAGATTCCACAACCCAATTATACGCCGAGTGAAAAAAAATAAATCTTTTATTTGTTTTAAACTTGCCACCCATGAGTTTCATGGAGTGTCCCCTAGTTCTAGTACTAGCTGAGAGGGTAAATAACTGCTCCTTGTTTACAAGTTCCACACCACTCACAATTGTATAGACCGCTATCCTATCTCCTCTCAGTCATCTCTTCTCCAAACTGAAGAGCCCCAACCTACCAAGCCTCTCCTGAAGCTTTCCTTCCCAGGGGCCACTTTGAAAACTAGTAGAAGCCCCAAGGGCCACAGAGCAGTCAGGGACTGGGGTGTGTCAGGGGTGCACTCAGGAAGAGAGTCCAGATCAGGGCATGAAATTTCAGATCGAACTCCAGGAGCCAAAAAAAAATATTCAGTCGCCAGACTTTATCCTGATATGAAACCGTTCTTGCCCCGTTACAGCCCTGAACCAGCTGTGTTTTCTGGGCTCCAGTGGCTCCGAGGCGCCTGTAAGTTTCACGCCTTGGTCCAGCTTATGGATCTGTCCCCTCTTCTTGGGTGCACGCCCTCATCTTTGTTGCTTTCCCGTGAGTTCAGTCTTTCAGTGCTTGGGGGTGGGAACTGGATCCAGGAAGTAGAAAGGGGCTATATAAAAACTAGCCACGGGCCACGTTTGACCTGCAGGGTTGAGATTTCCTGTCCCCGGTGTACCCCATACAGGCACTGAAATACCCATTTTCCTGAATATTCAATTTAGCTTTATTCATGTTTCTAGTTTTTGAATTGGGTTATTTAATTTATTTTGGTAAATCAGTTGTGTCATTTTTGGCAGTTGCGGGTGCACAACAACGCTGCGGTAGTTGCTGAAACTAAGTAACAAAAATGACTGAAATACTGAAACTGGAAAAAATCAACCCCTGCCCAAGAGAAGAAGTGGAACCGGCACCTGACGGAGCACGGATATCCACGCCTACTACCCGAAGTGCCATTCTCGGTTCCGGTGGTGGTGATTTACCCTTTTTAAAAAAATCTAATTTTAACATTCACCCCAGGTGCCATGTTCTAGGTGGTGGCATCTTTCAGAGGAGGCTTGCAGGACCCGCTGGGAATGTTAGCGAGGCAGTGTGGTACAGTGGTTAGGAAACCGCACAAGAGATTGGACAGACCTGGGTCTACTCTTCCGGCTCTGCCAGAGGCTGTGAGCAAATCCCTTATGACTTTGCCTGTCTTAGTTGTTTAGTGTGTAAGCTCTTTGGGGCAGAAACTCTTTCTGGATCTATATGCCTGAGTCTGGCAGGCAGAGCCTAGCATCCACGTCAGAGAGCTCTGCAAGTGGGCAGGGTCACCTAGTGACATAGCACTTCCCTGCCTCACCACCTGCCCAGGTAGGCCCTGTCTCCTTTCATCCCCAACCCAGGGCACCCCACACACTGCCCCTGAGGACCCTGCTTCCTTGCTCCATCCCTGCCTTGGGGAGGCCAAACTAAGAGGGTGCCCAGGTCTTGTGGGTCACTGGGCAGGAAGGAGTGTTATTCTCAAGCTCTGCCAGGCCAGAGTTAGGTTACTTACCTCAACAGCAGAAAGGGGTGTGTGTGCGTCTAGGCTGCTTTCAACGCTTCCCCCTTTGTGGGCATAGCCCCCCATGGCTCCTCTCTCCTGTGCTGCCCCGGGCCTCTCCCCCTGCCTGCGACTGTCGCCAGCTGGCGCTCCCCCTTTCCTCCTTGCTCCTGTGCGGACTGGCTGCTCCATAGAGAGAGGTGTTACGGATTACGTTATGGATTAATCCGTAGCGAACGCCAACATGCCTGTTGTGGTTTGGTTTAAAATCAAAACCTGTGCGCAAAATGACTGCCAGATTGTTTGGCCTTTTCCAAAATGGCGGCGGCGTCACTGCCATTTTGGAAAATGTGCAGCGGCCATTTTGTGCACGCACAGCCTGGCTGCCCGCTTCCAAAATGGCAGTGATGCCGCCGCCGCCATTTTGCAAGAGGCCGCACATGCGCCAATGGTCCAGCAGCCATTTTGTGCACGCACAAGGGTGGGGGTTTTATTATTTTTTAAAATTATTTTTGAATTGATTTAAATACAGATCCGTAATACGGATGCGTAATTAAATCCAGAAATTAAAGCGCCTGCTCTGTAACGGATCCATAGCTGTAATTTCCTCCAGGTTCCCACCTTGCGCTTACCTCTCCCTCTGTTGATGGGGCTCGCTCGGGTGGGAGTGTGTGCGCCCCTGTATGTTGTGTGAGAACGCGTCCGTCAAGGCCATAGCTAGAAACAGGGACACATGGTGCGGCTGCCTAAGGCACCAACGCCGGCCCTGCAACATGCGTTTTTCATAAGTGTTCCTAAACATTTGCATAGGTAGCAACCGGGGGGGGGGGGAGGCTGTCTGGGGCAGGTGCCCGACTTGCCGGCGGGAAGGGAAGTTCATTCCATCATCTGTGCCAGAGCCCATTCCAATTTTGCTGCACTTCTGGTGTCCCTGGGTATGAATATTCCCGTGTGTGTGTGTGTAAAAGGCGAGGAGGGTTATTCAGCTTCCCCTCTTGGGCCCCTCAAACTCTCGGGAGGTTTGCAGGGTCGTTGCGACGCTGAACGCTGAAAGTGGTAGAGAAATCTAAAATAATCTTGCCCCATGCCCCCCCACCCCCACCCCGCAAGCTCTCCCTCCCAGCGCCCCGACCTATTGTTTCAAGCCCCTTGTCTCCTGTGATTGGGGCTGATGTGTTTTTCCTAGAACAGAGCTCTCCCTCCAAGTCTGGGGAGGTGAAACCCTGGGACAAATGTCTCATAGCTCTGGATTAGTGCATTCCACGCTAATTAGGATCAGAACCACATAGGGAAATACATAGCCCTGTAAGCACGCAGCGTTGTCCTAGAAATAGCCAAACACTTTGTTTTCCCCACTGTGTAGGATCGTGTGGCATCTGTCCGCCTGCCCAAAATAACATGCCATTACCCCTGGTGCCTCAGAGCTTTGCAGTCCTAACCTAGAGCTGCTTTGCTGCGGACGGCAAGAGGATGCATTGGCCCGTCCTAAATGGGGGGCAGGGGAGAGAGATTGTAGTATGCCCAATGCAGTGGGCTTGCAGGGCCCAGAATGAAGGGGGAAACCTCTCTGGGCGAGAGGGGAGATTAGAATTCCCTATATGGAAAGCAGTAACAGGTAGTATTGTCTAGTGGGTAGGATGCTAGCCAGGTTCAAACACCCTGTCATGTTGCTGCTAGTCTGTTCAAGTCCCTAAGCCTCTGCCCCACGCCAGCAGTGTGGGGAGATGGCACCGTTGGATCTTGGGTGTAACTGGTCCCAGGGATTTCTCTGAATTTACCTTGCTGTCTGTTCAAGCAACATTGGCCCGTTACCTCTTCTCTCGGCGTTTTTATGGAAGGCACCCCAGAGCCCAAGACAGCAGATTATGAACCCCCCCTACTTACATATATATATAAGGGGGGCTGACTGCCTCCCTCCCATCCCTCTGGCATAGGCTTTGCCTGGAGACCGTACTCATCTGTTATTTATACCTATGATAAACTTGCAATTATTGTACTCATCCTATTTGAATTGGACAGTCTTGTTGTTTTTCAGACCCTCCCCACCCCCTTGAACTTGGAGGCCTGGTCTAATTGTACCCCCATTCTCCCTCTCTCAACACGCTTCCCAAACCAAACATGTGTCAGGAGATGAACAATTTTCGCCTGTCTGGTGAAGGAAGCTCTTCTCTGCTCCGGCCTCCTCATTAGCAGAGCAACGGATTGCTTCCCTCTTTCCCTGTAATATCCTTACCCTCCCAGTGAGTGCTGTTAACCAGGGGCACCAGCAGAATTGACGTTTGGGGGGTGGGAGGTGAGTGAACCCTTTCGGATGTGGTCACATCCCCCCCTGCTCCCCCCGCTTAACCCCATGCTGTTATCTACAGATGGGAAATGAACGCCAGCCAGAGAGGCCAAATCTACCTTGCAAGAATTCTGTGGAAGACGTCTCTGAATTGAATCCAGGTGTCTAGCTAGCACCCTAACCCCTAGATTATCCTACCTTACTAATCAGCACCCGTTGCTGACATGCTTGGATTTCTGATTCATTGTTCAAGATCCTCCCAGTCCCCTTTCTTGTAAGCAATGAGGTAGTAAATAAGGAATGAATTACTCTGTCTCTCTCTGTGGATAAAAAAAAAATGGATCCCCCAAATGTGCCCTCATTGCACCCAAGGTGCCCATTGGGTAATTTCCCATCAATTTGCAACCGAGTTAATCCTCCCTTGGTGGAGGAAGCCAGCTTCGAGCAGGCCTGATGCAGCATTCCCACCTGATGCTGCGTAGCCCAAGGCGACCCGGAATATGTTTCATGTTAGGAGAAGAGAAAATTACACGGTGTAGACTGTTCAAGGGATCCACCCCCTGCGAGATGAATCGCATTGCTCAGCCTGGGCTCAGCGCCAAGGCGTGTGGTTTCACTTTAGATGCAAGAAGCTCCGGGCTTATTGTTTTTTTCTCTTTGCCCAGCCACTGAAAGGATTGTTTCTGGGTGAAAACAGCTGATCTGTCAGGTCCTCGGGGCCGCTCTCGAAGCAGGCGGGGGATGGTCAGTCTAGTTGCAACAGCAAAAAAACAAGTTCACATCCCAGCTGGGGCCCAGGCTGACTTAGCCTTTTATCTTCCGGAGGCAAATCCACCGATTGCTGAGCGGTTTGCTGGGCAGAAACGAGCACTCCATCGCCCCAGGTTCAGTTCTGTGCTGCCTGCCAGGCACCGAGAAGCTGCTGCAATCTTAGCCCCTGCAATCTTGGCAGGGGCAAAGGGAGCATGAGGACCAGCAGAACTGAGGGGAGAGAGACCAACAGGGCTGGCCTTATTCATGGCCCGTAGGGGCCCTGCAGTAGGAGGGGGCCCAGCAGGGAAGCCAGACCTGGTGCTCCTGAGGCCCCAGGGCTGGTTATTTCTTGTGACTCTCAGCCCCCTCAGAGTGGCTGCTATCCTGGGACGCCTGCCCCCTCCAGGCCTCACCGACTAGGATGGGAGAGTAGGGCCCGGCAGGAAGGGGTTAGTAGGACTATGGAGGGTGGGGGCATGCCCTCCATTTTATTTTTACCGTGGGGACCCACAGTTTCTAAGGACCTCCCTGCCTGGGCACTGGAGCAGGACAGGGCAGGGCAGGAACAAGGTCAGAGCAAGACTGGAGAACCAAGAACAGGACTGGAATCAGGGGGGAATCGGAAGCAACGTGAAGTCAGAAGCTCCACCAAGTTTCCTGGGCCTACCAGCCAACCTTATATGCTAGCTGGCAGCCAATCAGGAAACTGGGAGGCCTGATTGGCTGCCACGCCCCTCCTCTCAGTTTCCAGGCAACACTGGGAACTGACAGGAGGGGTGTGGCCTACGGCTAGTGTCCCTTGGCGGGAGTGGCTGAGCTAAAGGTGGGTAGTGGCACTGCCGCTGTTTTTACACTGGCACAGCTGGGGGGCAGGTTTGTGTGTGCACACACACTAATGGGGGGGGGGGGAGATATCAGCCGGGCCAGGTGTGTGATTTTCCCCTGATTCGTGAGTGCGCGGTGCGTGGGCATGGGAGCGTGTGTCCATCCACCCTGCCTTTGGACAAGTGCTCGGGTGGGTGGGGGATGCTTGGACCTCTTGTGTAAAAATGGCCTACAATAGCTACTGCTCCAGGACATTGTTGGGTGAGGGTTCAAGGCCTGAGTCCCAACAAACAGTCCATGCCTTGTAATATTTATTCATATTAAATTAGCATCCAAAGGCTCCAAATAGGATCAGGAACCCTCGTGTCCAGACACAACCCCACGTTCCTAGCTGTGACGTCATCCCATAGCGGAGCGGTTCCGTGAAATGTTTATGTGCCCACCCTGCGCACTCCGCCCACAAGGGATGGGGAGGGATATTTCTCCCTATGCTCCCCCCTTCCTTAGTCTTTCCTAGACTGGAAGCCCCTCAGGTCAGGGACCTACCTCTAATGATGATTGTACAGCACCAAATACATTGCTGGTGCTATATAAATAATAAATCGCTTTTTTTTTTTTAAAGTAGCCTTTCATACACCTCAAGACTTTTAAAGGAAGAAGTTCCTCCCTTGCCCTTAACCAGAGGGTGAGGAACCATCACCCCGTGAGCCAAATCTGACCCGTGACTGCTTTAACCTTGGCCCCTTGTCTTGTGGATCCAATCCCACCCCTCGCACACTGGCAGAGTGAGTCCAAGGGAAGGGAGCCGAGGTCAGGGCAGGCACACAAGAACAATGGATGGACCCATGGCACAGATCCATGATCCGGATCCTCCCTTTCCTTCCTCCTCCTCAGAGAACCCCTGTCCCCAATTCCCAACTTGGGCGAATTTCCACAGCCGCCTGTGGAAGGAAAAGAATTCCCCACCCCTGCCCCGTATCCCGTATTGCACACACCTTCCCCTTGAGTGTTAACAGACATCGCGCTGGCCCCGCTCGGCCTGCTTTGGCCTGACTTGGCCTGGGCCACCATGATGCCTGAACATTTGTTCCAGGCCTGCCGATGTGGGCCTAGAACAAACTCCCACCCAGGGTGGCGGTTGGACTGGAAGGGTGGGCCCAGAACACAGTCCACACCTAGCCGTGGCCCAGCTGGGCGAGAGCGGGCAAACCGGGCAGAAATGTCTGTTCCTGGTCCCGGCTAGTCCTGGCGTGGGAGGTTGCCATGGCTGCCTATCACGGCGGGGGGCCAGCAACAGCGCAAGGGAAGAGCTGTCCAGCCAGCCACACGTCCCTCCCTTCCCCAGGGCAGGCAACGGGGATGTCTGTTCGCCGTTGCCGGAGCTGCCCTGACCAGTGGTAGCCCTCCCCCACCCCCGGGCAGGATGACGGGGGCACTGTCACGTCTGTAAGTGCCCCCTGTATCGGATGCCGCAGAAACGGTCGTGGTGGTGGGTGCTAACTAGCATTTCGAGATGCCTCTGCTATGCAACGTGCTCCATACATCGCCAGTGTTTTTGCTTTACTCTTCTTCTGCAGCAGCCCAGATGTTTGGCAGGGAAGGGGACGGCGCTCCAAACATCTGGACTTGTGTAACAAAAATAAATGAAAAAGGAGCAGGTTTTGTATGATCTAGAGTCCAATCCTAATTTGACTTCAGCGGCACCCAGGGGGGTTGTCCTCAAACTCCGCATTCGGCAGGATCATGTCTTCCGTTTCAGCGCTTATGAGGGTGGTGGGGAACCACCCATCCCTGAACCAAATCTGGCCCATGGTTGTTCCTTGATTGGTCCCTTTCTGCCCCTTGGATCTGGCCTGTGGATCCAGTCCCTACTCTCTAAAAGCAGGGCCAGCCTTACCACAGAGCGACCCAGGCAGGAAGCCTGGATCCCGTTCTTTCCGGGGGGGCCTCTAATGGCCCGGGCAGGCCCCAGACACAACCACTTTTAGGGCGCTATTGGAGCGCCACCAGAGGCCCCGTTTTATCTTTGCCTGGGCCATGAAAATTCTAAGGCCGACCCTGGCTGAAAGGCTGAGTTCAGGGAAGGGGGCTTGGTCAGTCCACAAAGGCAGGCACAATGTATTCATGACCTGGACCATCCCATCCTCGGTGCACCCTTTAAACACCCCATGTCCCCAACCTCTGTCCAGCCCAAGGAGCCTCCACTCATTTTCAAAGTGGCCGACGAGAAGGAAAAGATTCCTCACTACTCAGGAGATATGGTTTCCATTCTTGGCTTGTCCAGGGCCTTCTTGTTAATAAATGTTGCGCCTCTGATCCCCGGTCTGCAAAAACGACAACACCACCGCAAAATTTGTGGGGTTTTTTAAGCCTGCTAGCAGTTAATTTCATAGGATGTCCCCTGGTTCTAGTATTTTGAGAAGCGGTAAACAGCAGTTCTCTAGGTACTAGAGAACCGCTCTAACCTATCGAGCCTCTCCTCATATGGAAAGCCATTTGACCTTTGACCACCTCCTCTGCACTTTTCCCATTTCTACTCTGGTTTTTCTGTTGCTGTCGTTTGGGCGTTTTTTTAGAGGAAGAGACCAGAAGTAGGGCTTAAACTGAAATTTCACCCAGTTCTGATTTTGACAGAACTGAGCGGTTTGATTGCTCCGATTGGAATTCGGATTGGGCGGTATTCCAATTGGAATTCCCGTCGGAACGATCAAAATGCATTTCAGCAATTTGCGCGTACGCAAAATGGCGGCCGCCGCTTTAGTGTAAGGCAGCAGCTGTCTGTGCACGTGCAAATTGTTTGGTCGGAATTCTGCTTGAAAAATGATCATTTCAATCGGATTTCCGGCCTAGATTCCGGCACTGACTCTGATTTCACAGAACTTTTCCACGAAATTGGAATGGCTGTTTTCAAACCAGCCCTAACCAGAACTGCACACAATCCTCAAGCTACAAGCATGACATCATCAGAGCAAGCCCTCATTGGCCAAGTATATCCCGGGAGGGTGCACGGACAACTTCTTGAGAACTAATTAACCCTTTAGTGGATGTCACCCTAGCGGCACTTCTAGAATCTAGAGTCATCCCAAGAGCATTCCTTCAGCCAATCCAGTGCTGCCGATGGCACCGCACGGGCACCCTTTGGCGTGTCCCTTAGCCTTTGCTGGTTCCACCCCTGATTTTGGTCCCTCTGTGTATGTGTTTGTGTGTTGTTTTGAGGGCTGTGATCTGATAAGATTCCAGCCAGGATGTTCCCATGGCAACCACATGTCCCATAGCAACTTCTCCAGCCAGTAACCCATATTGGGGAGGCCTGGCTGTGGTGGCTGAACTCTGAGCAGGAAGACAGGAATGTGGGAGAGGACAGAACAGAGAGAGAGAGAGAGAGTTCTTTAAAAAAAATAAAAGGCAGTGACCCTTGGCTGCGTCTAGCAGGGTGGTGCTTTGCTGGCTGAACGTCCGTCCGTGCGACAGATTAACCAGGGCCACCTGGGGCCTACCGACCGGGGGGAGGGGAGGGGGGTTCATTTACTTGCTGCTTTCTTGGCTTGGTTTCCTTATGCCAGAGGAGAAGAACAAGGCACAGTGCTGAAGGGAGACTGGATGTTTATAGCTGTCCCTGGCCAATCACAGCAGAGGTCACACAAGACCAATCACATTTTAATTGGGAAATGACCTCCCAACATTTTAAGTGGCCAAAGGAGAACAAGCCGTACCTCTTTAACCCCCTCATTTGAATAAAGCTTGCACACTGACATGCACACAGGATCATGTGCACACTCAGGCACATTCACACACAGAGAAGGGTCTCTCTCTCTCACACACACACAGAAGGGGACACTTTCTGTCTTGTGCACACACACACACACAAGGAGGCACTCAGTGCATGCACACATACACACGGGGGCACTTTCTCTCTGTCTCACACATGCACACACACTATGCACGCGCACACAAACACACAAACTCCAAAGGAGGCTCTCTCACACACAGAAGAGGGCACTCTTTTTCAGGTTTGTGCGCGCACACACACACAGAAGGAAGCTCTGTCGCTCTCTTGCACACACAGACACACAGAGGTGCTCTCTCTCACACACACAGGATACCTGTCGCTCACTCACTCACACACAAAGAAGGGGCACACACACAAGAAGGAGTCTCTCTCTCTCACAAACACACACACACACGGAGTCTCTCACACACACACACACGGAGTCTCTCTCTCTCACACACACACACACACACACACACACAC
>QEPC01001730.1:1694207-1713439 GCA_003113815.1 Sphenodon punctatus
CACACACACACACACACACACGGAGTCTCTCTCTCTCTCACACACACACACACACACACACACACGGAGTCTCTCTCTCTCACACACACATGGGGCACTCTGTCTCTCACAGAACAGGAGGCCGCTCTTGCTCACTCACGCTACACTCACTTGGTGTGGGATCGGCGGATCCCTCTATGGGGGTAGGCCCAGCAGGAGCCTGGCCAGAGGGGGGTTGAGTTGGCTCCAGGAGCAGCCACAGCCGCCAGCCACGTTCAGGAGCCTCCGGTAATATCTGCACGATGCTGAGGCTCCTGAGAGTTGCAGGCTGCTGCCGTGGGCTGAAGTCACGCAAGCATGTGCCGTGCTTTTGTCCCACGAATCCCAGGGCGGCATGCAGTCAGTCGCTGGGCAGGCCATGTCTGGAGCGCTGCACTTCGAGGGCTGCAGGCTTCGATCTGTGCATTGTTCCTTGGGTCACTCCCCCAGCAGGGCACAGACTCTTTGAAGCCAGCAGACCTGGGGTCAGATCCTAGGGGACCTGGCAGAGGCAAAACAATGCTACAGCAAGAGCTTGAAGATCTTCTTTTCGACCCCACAAAAAAGAAACACAATAGCTTTAAGATGATCCTTGCCAGCCAAGTACCCAGCTCAGGAGCAGATTTTTTGGCTTGATTTCCCCCGCCCCTTTATAATTAATACTTTATTGCATTTTAAATAAAAATAACCCGTGTTTCCACACCAGCCATTGAGCTATTCCAACCATGAAACACTAACACAGATGAGCAACGGATCATGGAATGGAGACATTTCAGAATAATGCACCAGCCAAGAACGAGTTCATTTGGACTTCGGGTGTTTCTGTAAATAAAGGATTAGTGAGGATGGCAGTGGAGCTGAAAATAATCATAAATCTATTATTCATGGTTAATAGCCGCCATTCCAGAGAGTTTGGTGGTTATCCGGACATTAACCAATTCAATTACCGCAGTGGCTATCACCCGTACTCCGTTTGCCGCGCTGACTGCCGATAGTCTTCCGGGCCCCATTGAGTCAGGGTGCTGGTGATGACCTTTAAAGCCCTAAATGGCCTAGGCCCCATCTATCGGAGGGATTGTCTGGCCCCCTGTCTTCCGTCGCAGCCTCTGCCATCAGCTGGGAACACTTTCCTGGAGACTCCGTTTTTTCCACTGGGTCTCAGCTAGGAGATGGAGACAGAGTCATTCAGAGGTTCTCGGTTATTTGCACCCTGTCGTAGATCAGCATAGCCCACGCTGAAACAGCCGCCGGAGAGTTAATGCCAAGTATTGCCTGCCCCAGGGGGTAGGATTGCCACCTGTCCCAAGGGCAGAGCTGTGATAATTAAAGGAGATCAGACCCCCCCCCCTTCCAGCTGGATCAGGGGTGGGGAATCTCAGGCCCGGGGGTCAAATGCAGCCCACAACTACTTTTTGTGCGGCCCCTTTCCAGTGCCTGGATCCAGAGGGGTCGTGGTCATTTTCAAAGTGCAGGAGCTCTTCACGAGAGGGCCCGCCCCCCACCCCCCCCAAGCCTCCAAGGCTTCAGAGGAGGAGTTCCACTACACCCACTGCCTGGATCTGGACCTTGGAACCAGTTCCTACCCCCAAGCAGTGAACGTCTAAGCGCAAGGGAAAGGAGCAGAGACGAGAGCCTGCATCCAAGGAGAGGGGACAGATCGGTGGCGCTGATCCATGATCTGAACTCTCCTCTCCCTGAGCACTTCCCTGCTCCAAACTTCTAGGCGGCCCTCGGAACTTCTCCTCATTTTCAAAGTGGCCCCTGGGAGGGAGAAGCTTCCTCACCCCTGATTCTAGTTTCAGCCTGTGAAAGTAGCTGCTTTCCTCCAAACTCCCTCCGTACACATGCTCTCTGCATTAACCACACACAGCGATTCCAGCACTGCTCCGGCCCACCACTAATACCAAACAGTCATTTTCAGAGGGATGAGGACGTCTCTGCCGCCACAGACCTGATTGTGGCTTTGGAGTTTAGAATCTGGCTTTTGTGGAATGTCAGGCGAATGCGAGCGGTTACCAAGCGTTGCCAATTCATTGCCTTGACTTTTGCCGCTTGAAAAGGGATATGAAGTTTGGCTGGATCTTTAATGGGAAGGGAACGGATGTCGGTCAGCGTAGTGAAGGAAAAGAACCAAACTCTGCCCTCGGGGGCACGAGGGTGGAAGGCTGAACGTGGTTGGATTCTTCCAGCATGTTTGTTTCATATAGATAAAGGGGCACAAGGGAACAAGCTTTTCAGCTTTAGGAAGAAATCTTTGGCATCAGACGATAGTGGAGGGGAAGGGTCACTTAGTGATTAAAACACTGAGATAAGGCTTAGGAGACCTGGGTTCAATATGATACTGAGGCCTCT
Source organism: Sphenodon punctatus (assembly GCA_003113815.1). NCBI lineage: Eukaryota > Metazoa > Chordata > Lepidosauria > Sphenodontia > Sphenodontidae > Sphenodon > Sphenodon punctatus. The sequence goes on from QEPC01001730.1 coordinate 1,696,578, forward strand.
TGCACGTGTTTGAATAGCCACAGGGCTAGCTCCTAGATGGTAACGTCCCGCTGTATTAGAACTTGGGTCTGTGTGGTCCCAAGCTGGGTGCTCTGTCCTCATTGCAAGCAGGGGGTAGTTTGCAGATCACAGCAGTTCCAATAGCCCTTTCTCATGATGGCTGCACACGCCTGATTGAACATAAGAACATAGTGCCATGCTGGGTCAGACCCATGGTCCATCAAGCCAAGCATCCTGTCTCCGACAGTGGCCAGCTACAGTAGCTCAAGAGAAGTCATGTACAGGTCATGGAGGTGTGACCCATCTCCTGCTTACCACTCCCAGCCACCAGTACAGCCAGGGGTTTTAAGCCTCAACTAGTAAACGTTTATGGCTCTAGCCTCTAAGAATGTATCTTGTTTCCGTTTGAAGTGAGTTATGGTGCTGGCTTTCACTGCCGCCTCTAGCAATGAGTTCCACAACTGTATTGTCCGCTGTGTGAAAAAGCACTTCCTTTTGTTTGTTTGAAATCTGCCGCCATTTAACTTCAGAGAGTGTCCCCTTGTTCTCTTATTGTGAGAAAGGGCAAACAACAGTTCCCCCGATTTACTTTTTCCACACTGCTCATGATTTTATAGACTTCCATCATATCCCCTCTTAATCGCCTCTTCTCCAAGCTAAACAGCCCCCAAGCTGCTGAGCCTCTCCTCGGATGGAAGTCGATCCATCCCTTCGGTCATCCTTGTTGCCTTTCTTGGAATTTTTTCCAGTTCTATTATATCTTTTTTGAGATGGGGTGACCAGAACTGGGGGAAAAAACCCTCAAACAAACAGGGCATCAATCCCACTACTCCACACATGCTAAGGAAGTGCTCTACTATCTGAGTTAATTCCCCTGCTTGCCGGGACTAGCCAGCCAGTCTGCATCCCAGTAGGCTGCCTTGGCTTATGTAAGAACACTAACAGGAAGTTGTAGGCAGTTAGACAGGTGTGTGTGTGTGTGTGTGTGTGCAGGCATGTGTGTCTGTGAATTCACGCTTTTGTGGTGCCTTCCCCATTCATCCTCCTGCCCCTAGCTGCCTTGTTCCTTCTACCTGTTCTGTTCCTGCCGTCTTCCTATCTTGGACCTCAGTTCCCGAGCCCCACCCTGACACTTGCCTCCTGATTGGCTACCTGACTTTTGACCCAGCTCTTGGCTCGGGGCATCCCTACCTTAGGGACCGCCTCGCCCTTCGCGCCCCAGAGCGGCTCCTGCGGTCGGCCGGGGGTGCCCTCCTGGAGGTCCCCCGTGTTAAACGGGGGGCCACGATGGAGCGAGCATTCTCGGTGGTGGGGCCGCGGCTGTGGAACTCCCTTCCGGAGGAAGCTCGCCTGGCCCCAAGCCTTTTAACATTTCGGCGGAACTGTAAGACCTGGCTGTTTGCCCAGGCCTTTGGGAGGGAGGGTGGGGAGGGATGATTTTAGTCCCCCACCCATTTATTTATTATTTTTCTAGCCCTGTTTTATATGGTATATTTTATATTTAATATTTTAAAATGAATTTTAATGTTTTTATTGTTGATTGCTGGAAGCCGCCCCGAGCTGCGTTGCAGGAGGGGGCGGGGTATAAATTTGGAAAAATAAATCAATAAAAAATAAATGGATTTATACTCAGTTCTCTGGTGTGTCTGAGTTTGGCCCTGACTCCAGTCCCAGCCTCATCCCCTAGAGCGGGGGCGGCCAAATTGCGACTTGAGAACCACACGCGGCCCTGGAGCACTTCAGCTGCACCTCTCGGCCTGGACTGGTCCTGAGCCCTGGGCTGCCTTGATGGTCCTGCGTCCAAGCCTCAGGAGCTGAATCCCAGCAGCCAGGGCCTCAGCACCGGCTCCACCAGCCAACAGCAAAGCAGAGCTTTGTGGCTCTTGGCCGTTTGGAGTAAATCCTCCTGGGTCTTTTGACTGTTGGCCGTGCCTGCCTTGCAGCTTGACATTGCCCTGTTTTTGTAGACACACAAACGTGGGTCTGACTGTGGGTGTTTTCAGATGAACGCGGGGCTACCCACACTCCCATGTCTGCCCCCTCCCAGCCCTGCCTGGGCCAGGATCAAAGAGACTCCGCTCACACATCACCACTCCTGCACATACCATAGAGTTGCGGGCTAGAGCGTCAACAATGCTATGGTGTTGCCCGGGACAACGACCAATCAGCAGCAGAGCAGCAGCGTGGATCTGTACATCAGACAGACCGCTGCTCCTGGTTTGGCTGGCCCACTCTGCCGGTGGTGCTCCAGTATGTTCTGGAGCGCCAGCAGCGTGGATGCCCCGGAACAGGCAGAACCTACTCCTCATCTGCTCCCCCTACACTTCTGGCGGGGCGCCTGTAGACGGATGGGCCACCCAGGGGGTGAAACGGGCCGGTGTGGCCAGGGTAGCCCAACCATCTAAAAGCACCCTATGTGTTATGAAGTGTAGAGTCTGGGGGGGAAGGCGTGGGTCAGAACTGGGGCAAAGGACATAGTCTAGAACGGAGTGGCCAATGTTCCCAACCCAAAAAAATCACCTTACCAAAACCAGTCAAAATCGCCGATGTCCCCGACGCATATCCACCTCTGTGTTGGGGGACAAAAGTGAGGGGATCCGACAGAAGCCAGGTACTTAATTTAGCCCTTATGTGTGACGCGGAGCAGACTGAGCGAGGGGTAGTAGTATTGCCCCCATTTTAAAGATGCACAGCAGGATGAAGTGACTTGTCTGGCTGGCAAAACGAGGAGGTCAAATCTGGCTCTCCTGAGTTGACAAAAGACCACACTTAATTTCTGCTACCTTCCGAGGAGGGTGAGAAAGGGTCCGGGAAGCAAGTCTTGTGAGGAAAGATGGAAGGAACTCGGTATGTTTAGGCCAAGTGAAGAGAAGAGTAAGTGGAGACATGATCGCAGCCTTCAGATAGCCAAAGGGTGCCGCAAAGACGTTGGCAAGGAAGGAGCCGTTCTGCACGGCGACAGAAGGTAGAACTAGAAATAATGGACTCAAATGACAGGAAGGGAGATTTTGGTGAAATATCAGGAAAAAACCCTCCTTAGAGAGAGAGCCGTGCAGCAACGGAGCAAGTTGCCTCGGGAGATCTCTGTGTCACTGGAGGTTCGCCCCCTGTCGCGGATGCTGTAGTTGTAGTTATCCTGCCTCCAAGCGGGGGGTTGGAGACTAGCTACTCCCCGAAGACCCTTCCGGCTCTGACATTCTGGGATTCTTTGATCACAGTGACTTTGGCTGACATGATGGGGTTACTCCTCCATAATCTGTCCGGCTTCCCCTTCTTCCTCACCCTGATGGGTTTCTCATTTAGGCTTCTCCTTATCCTGTCTCGTCCTTCCGGATTCAGTTCTTCCCTTATAACTAAGCTACGCACGTGCACCTGCATCTTTTCTTCTTTATGGACGTCTCCCTGTTTCTCCCTGTCTGCAGTCCCGCTGGGCAGGGACCTGTCTGTAAAGCACTCTGTATGCCCAGGAGTGCTGTAGAAATTATTAGTAGTAGGAAGTGGCCAATCTTGGGCATTTCAGGGTTGGAAGCAAAAGCCAAGATAACCCTGGATGGTTTATTTATTATTATTATTATTACTATTCTTATTATTTATTAACAAACATTTATATAGCGCAAGCAGTGTACCTGGCACTTTACAAAGTAATAAAATAGACAGGGTCCCTGCCCCTAGGGCTTACAAGGTATGAAGGGAGGGGGCAAGGCGGATGTGGACAGGGAGGGAGTTCCAGGCATGGGGGGCAGCAAGTGAGAAGGGACGAAGGCGCTTAGGGGGAGCATTTGCCTTCTTTCATTAATGATTTTCATGCTCCATCCCCTGTGCTGGCCATCGTATAGATTAAATCACAAGCACGCCTGTTTTCTATTCAGTTGTAGAGAGGCAGGTTAGTCCAGTGGTTGGGTTGCTAGCTGGAGACTAGGGCTCATGACCCTGCTCCGACAAGCTCTGGGGCAGGGGGCGTGGCTTCTGGGGCACACTTGGGCACCAGCAATTCTTTTTTATTAATTTTTTTTTTTAACAACTTGAGCATGGGGCCAGATAAATGTTTACCAGGAAATATAATCATCTTCTAACCAGAGAGTCTGACTAGCTGCTCTAATGTGAATGGACGTGTGGTCCCCCCCCTGCAGTATCACATCTGCAGCTTCTATCTGAATCCGTGGGAACTAGATGCATGCAGGAGAGGTCAGAATTTAGCTTGTTTCCATACTGGAGACAAGATGGTGTTGCATCTACCTGGACTGTGTCCTTGCAGGTTTCAGGGCAGCTCTCAGGATTTCCTGGGATGAATTCTAATTTTAAAACCTCCCTCTCCAGGTGTACATTTTCCTGCGAAAGCCATTGCACTTCCTTTGTACCCAGCTACCCATCAGTAATGCCCTGCGTAGGGTTTCAAGGCATCGCTGCTTTGAAGAGCAGTAAATCAGATGCAGGCATTAGCCCAGACCCTGTGGCCCCCTTGCTATTTCCTCTTGAATCCTAAACCTACATTTAAGATACCATCACCGGAGAGGGCGACCATAGCTCTTAAATGCTGGAACACTGGCCAAGTTGTGGGTTAAGGAAGCCCACAAACCACGGCTTGAAACCACACTAAATACCCACAGAAATGCCTAACCATCCTTGCTTCTCCGATTCCCCCCACACCGCGTTGCTGTAAATGCGAACATTGTAGGGTCAGGTTTAGACTCATCAGCCCGTCAAACCCCAGCCCCTACGTCCTCGCCAACTCCCACAGCGCCTGGTGTGCTGACTGCTGCTCCGTGCCCAGGAGGTCCTCTCGGTGGGGAGAGTCTGCCTAATGGCTCCTGGAACCGAGAGACGACTCAGCCGGGTTTCCTGGCATTTGGTGAGTTAATTGAATCTCTCTCCCCATCTCTTAAGGAGCCATTTGCGGCAACGTTCGTTCGGGGTGACGCGAAAGAGAAGCTGCAGGCTGAGGTCGCTTTGGTTTCCCTCCGGCCCGAGGGGGAAGAGAAAACAAGCGCCGGGCCTGCAATTGGAGAGCTTATTTCTGGGAACGAGGGATCAAGCTATTCGAGGGCAGAATGACTGTGGCTGTGCCCCGCTCCCCGCAGGATTGCTTGGCTTGCAGGCCAGGAGCCAGGGCGCAGGAGCCAAACGCAATTTATCTAGCTGGGGCCTGCAAGACTGTAAGCAAGCTTAGCAACGAGCACCTTGAGGGCATACATCAATGGACAGCGTTAAAGCTAGAGTAACTACCGGGGGGGCACCTGGGGCTAACCCAGAGAATCAGGGCTTCCAGAGGCTGGTAGCCATGTCAGGAAAGGGGCCAGCCCTGGCCCTGCCCCTTTGGAATGCTGGGACGTTGTGACCCTCTGCAAGGGCGGGGCTAGGTTAGAATCCTAGAACCTTAGAGTTGGAAGGGTCCTCAGAGGGCATCTAGTCCAGCCCCCTGCTCAGTGCAGGAAATCCACCGCTCCAACACCCCCAGCAGATGGCCCTCCAGCGAAGGGGAGCCAACCGCCGCCCTAGGCAGTGTCCGTTCCACTGTCGAACCGCTCTTACCGTTAGGACGTCCTTCCTAATGTTTAACCAAAATCTGCTTCCTTGCCGTTTGATCCCATTGGTTCTAGTCCTGCCCTCAGGAGCAACAGAGAACAAGTCTGCTCCATCTTCTCTGTGACGGCCCTTGCCCGCTATCATGTCTTCCCTTAGTCTTCTCTTCTCCGGGCTAAACACCCAGCTCCTTCAACCTTTCCTCATGGTTTCCTTTCCAGAGCGGCTCCTGCGGTCGGCCGGGGGTGCCTTCCTGGAGGTCCCCCGTGTTGAGCGAGGGGCCACGATGGAGAGGGCATTCTCGGTGGTGGGACCGCAGCTGTGGAACTACCTTCCGGAGGAAGCTTGCCTGGCCCCCAGCCTNGTGGGACCGCAGCTGTGGAACTCCCTTCCGGAGGAAGCTTGCCTGGCCCCTAGCCTGTTAATATTCCGGCGAAACTGTAAGACCTGGCTGTTCGCCCAGGCCTTTGGGAGGGAGGGTGGGTAGGGTGTGGGGTTTTTAGTTCCCCCACCTATTTCTGGTTTTTAGATTGGTTTGCTAGCCCTGTTTAAATTATTTTTTATAATATTTATGATTATTTTTAATTGTTTTTATTGTATTTTAAAACGTTGGAAGCCGCCCCGAGCTGCATGGCAGGAGGGGCGGGGTAAAAGTTTATAAAATAAAAATAAATAAATAAAATGGTTTCCAGACCCCCCTCACAATCTTTGTCGCTCTCCCCTGAACCCATTTCCATTTGATAATGTTCTTCTTACAATGCGGTGCCCAGAACTGGACGCAGTACTCCCAGGTGAGGTCTGACCGGCGCCGAATAGAGGTGTGACAGCCCCATTGTTCCTCCCCCCTCCAGTGTGACCCCTACCCCCCACCCCCATGGAACGTGGCAACTAGGGATGGATGAAATTCCATTTCCGATCAGATTCTGTGTTTGACGGATCCGGATGGTTCCATCAGAACCATTTTTTGTGGAACTGTTCCACAAAAATGGAAGAGCTGTTTCAACCTGGCCTTAGTGACAACCCTACTTCAAGGACTATCCACACTGACCTGCCATGTGGCCCCAGACCTGTAAAATCTGCTGAAGGGACGGACAGAGGGGAGATGGCTCTGGACCAATGGCCTAGAATAGACAAGTTGATATTCCTAGCCACCATTTTGGCTACAAAAACTCTCCAAATAAGTACCATGTCAAACAGCTTCCGCTGCAGAGGCATCATTCCACTTTCTGGAGACCAAAGAGCCTTGCCGTCCTCAAGCCCCTTACTCAGGGCTAAGGAGGATGGAGGGTTACACCCCAATGCCCCCTTCAAGAATCATTCTAAAAATAAAAGCACTAGCCTGTTTGACAGATGGGAAATTGAGACACAGAAAGGCTAAGTGACTTGCCAAGAGTTACATGGGGAGTCTGTGGCAGAGCAGGGAACTGAACCTGGCCTTCTCAAGTCTTATAAAAATATAAAATGGGGGACAGCTGGCTAGGCAACAGCACTGCAGACAAGGTTCTTGGAATCATGATGGCTCATAAATTGAACGCGAGTCAACAATGTGATGTTGCTGCAAAAAAGGCAAATGCCATTTTGGACTGCATGAACAGGAGTGTCGTCTCCAGGAGATGGAGGTGCCACTTAGCCCAGGTGAAACCTCACCTCAAATATTGTGTTTAGCTTTGATCACTGCACTTTAGGAAGGGTGCAGACAAAGTGTAGAGGATTCAGAGAAGGGCGACTAAGAGGGTTCAGAGGACGAGCCCTGTGAGGAATGACTGAAAGAATTGGGTATGTTTAGCCTATAGAAAAGAAGACTGAGTGGAGGAGTGATAGCAGCGTTCTGATATCTGAAAGGAGGCCACAAAAAAGAGGTGAACAACATTAGTGGAGGTGGGGGTGCCTGTGTGTTTGTGGGAGTGCGCACTCGCACCCCACCTGCCGCGGCGTGTACACGAGACTCACACACACATGAACACCCAGATTTCTGGGTGTTCATGCGTGCGGATGCTGCCTGTGTAAAAAGGACCTTAAAGTCTGGAAAAGTCCCACTGAGATTGACATGGCTACTCCAGAGTAAGTAGTTTGAGGACTGCGGCTGTAGAGCAGGGGTGGGGTATCAGGGCGGGGGGGAGAGGCGCAAATGTGTCACAGAGATTCCCGTCCTATCCCCCAGGGACTGTTTTGTGTCTGTAAACGAATAGTTTTTGCAATCCAGCTTCATAATCTTTTGGCAGGGGCAGGTGAATGCAGTCCCCCCCCCCCCCCCCAGTAGCTCATATGGACCTATTAGGGCCTGTTTTCTGAAGAAATCATTCCATTTCTTCAGCCGGGTTTTGACCTTTCTGGGAGGTGGGCAGCTCCGTAACGCATTCCAGGATCAAAAAATGTAGAAAGGGGAGAGATAAAAAGAATCAGCAGATAGGAATGCGGTTTCCCATTAATCCAGCCGGACGCCACTTTGCCACGATGGACTCTTTAAAACTCTCCATTTTTCTAAGAAGCATGAAAGCGGTGTTTGCAAAGAATCGTTCTAAAAATAAGTGTCGTTTTTCAACTAAAAATAGGTCGTGCTTTTAAAGTGGTAAACACTCCAGGAATTTCCTGTGAGCTGCATTGGTGAGGGGTAGGGACCTGCAGATGATTATGTTTTTCCTGCACTCTGCGATGATTTAATATCTGGGCCTTTTTGGAGAAGAGAACAGGCCAGATCCTGCCATCACTTTCACCATTCTGAATCTCCCATTGACCTGATTTTGATCTCATCGACTCCAGTGTAACTGTCTGGGTCCAAGGGGGAGCAGGGCCTGATGAGGGGGTAGGATGAGGTCCAGGCTGGAGCAGGGTCAGAGGGCAGATCCAAGCTGACGCCGTGGGACACAGAGCAGAACCAGGAAGGCTGGAGTGAGCAGATGATCCACACAGTTCCCTACTGCTAACAGCTAGCCTTGTATGTTAGGGCCGTTGCTGACGCGGGTGGCAAATGCCTCCCTTTGGGAGGGCAGAGTGCCAAGCTTGGCGGTGCGGTCTCTGCTCAAGAAACCATCACTTGACTAGCATTGACGCCCTCGTCAGTTATCGGACTGTCTCTGACCTTCCCTTTTTAGGGAAGATTATTGAACGGGTTGTGGCTCGGCAGTTGCAGGAGCATCTGAATGGCATCAGTGTCCTGGATCCCATGTAGTCCGGGTTTTGGTACCGAGACCGCGCTTGTGGCTTTGGTCGACGACCTCCGCCGAGAATTGGATCGGGGTCGATCGACCCTGCTGATTCTATTAGATCTGTCGGCTGCTTTTGATACCGTTGACCATGAGAGGGTGGTGACTTGCCTGACCAGGCCGGGGTGGGCGGAATTGTTCTTGACTGGTTCCGCTCATTTCCGGCCAGAAGAACTCAGCGGGTGGTACTCCGGGATTGTGCTTCATCCCCCCGGGACCTCTCATGTAGAGTCCTGCAGGGTTCCATATTGCCCCCTCGCCTGTTCAGCGTGTACATGCAGCTGGGCGAGGTCGTGGGAAGGGTTGATGTTCAGTGTCATCAATATGCTGATGACACCCAACTCTGCCTCTCGTTTTCATCTGACCCAGACCCCGCAGTCTCGGTACTTACCCGATGTCAGGCAGCTGTGGGGGACTGGATGAGGGCGAGTCGACTGCAGCTGAATCCTGACAAGACGGAGGTGATGCTGGTGGGTAAGGCGATGGGTGTGATGTCCCCTGTTGTTGATGGAGTTCATTCCCCAGGTTCGCAGTCTGGGAGTGCTCCTCGATACCTGGCTCTGCCTGGATGTCTAGGTGGATCCTCTGACGAGAAGCACGTTCCGCCAATTACATCTGGTGCGGCGGCGTTGGCCATATATCTCAGACTCCAACCTGGCTACTGTCATCCATGCTTTCATTACCTCGAGATTGGACTAGTGTAACGTGCTCTCCATCGCGCTACCCATGGTGATGGTTCAGAAGTTGCAGCTGGTGCAGAATGCGGCGGCCCATCTCCTTACAGGAACGGGTTGCCGTGAGCACATTACACCGGTGCTCCACTCTCTGCACTGGCTGCCTATCGTTTTCTGGGCCCGATTCAAGGTGTTGGTTTTGACCTATAAAGCCCTAAACGGCTTGAGCCCCGCCTACCTGCAGGACCGCCTCACTCCCCAGGCCCTGGAGTGGCCGCTGCGGTCGGCCGGAGACGCCTTTCTGGAGGTCCCCCGGGTATCCTGGGGGGCGACTCTGGAGAGGGCGTTCTCGGTGGCTGCACCTAGGCTGTGGAACTCCCTTCCGGCAGAGGCCCGGTTGTCTCTAGACCTCCTTTCCTTCCGACGAAGATGCAAGACCTGGCTGTTCTGCCAGGCATTTGGTGAGGGAGATGGGGTGGGTTAGGGTGGTAGGGGTTGATTAGCCGCCTCAAACTGCTGGGAGCGGAAGAGGTGGGATATAAATATTTTAATAAAAAAATAAATATATGTGGGCAGGCAGCCAAGCAAGCATCTCAATGGGACTAGTCCAGGGCAATAGCCAATCAGGAGCTTATGGGGTGTGGCCACAGCAACCCAAAATGCGAAAGCCTAGGCCCAGCCAGAGCTTGGCCATGGTGCAATGGAGCCGGCCACTGCCCCCAAGTTCCCAGTTCAAGGCCCGCATCCTTAGAGTAACTTCTCTTGAGTTCAGTGGAATTACTCTTGGTTTTCATTAGTGTCAGTGAAAGCAGGATCTGCCCTATATAATCCTGCTTCTTCCTCAAGTCTCCTGTTGCCGAGTAAACATCTCCCTTTAAATAGCATTTGTCTCCTTAGCTCCCCAGTATCCTCCGGTGACAGAGGACGCTTTTCCGGTCTGAACGTACCATGCTGTCCCTGGGGCTGACAGCACTGGAATTTCCTCGGAAGCCTACCTGCTTTCTCATCTGATTTATTCCAAGTGCCTTCCTCACATCTGGTGGGTTTTTTTTAAATTAATAAAGCCATGTGCAGTAGGAATGAATCAGGGCCTGTTGAAGTCTCATCAGTCAGACTTCCCCCATAAACGGTTCTTTAAGAAGTCAAGGTCTGTCCAGCGCTGGGCATGGTACAGGTGTGCCCCCCTCAACCAGTGGGTCAGGAGGGACCTACCTGTGCATGCTGGGAGGGTCTTAGATGGGTCCCTGAAGGGGTTTAGGGAGTCCTGGGGGAGGGGACTGAGGGGATCTGGCCGGAATAGGCATAAGGGCTGGTGCAGTGATGTCTCTCTATCATGTCCCTTGCTGTGTCCCCTCCTGACATTTGTTCTGGCCACCTGTGCCCCTGCAAGCAGGGGCAGGATAGAGAAAGGAGCAGCATGGCTTTATGCAGTTGCCCCTCCTCTCTGACTCCCATCTCTTGCTACTTCCAGCCACCTCATGCCAGTTCCCCACTGCTGCTGCCGAAATCGGGCCCTCCCTGTTACCAGGATAGTCCACCCATCCCCCACCTTCTCCCTCCCTGCGGCCCATATGATCACGCCTGGTTCTGGATTTTTATTTTTTTTAAGTGGCTCCTCAATTTTTTAAAAAATGTTTTGGTGGGTGTTACCTGAGGTGGCCAGATAGGCACATTTTTACAGGACACGTTAGAAATATAAGTTGTAAGGCTGCATTGGCTTCAGTGCAGCCCTGAAACCTGTATTTCTCATAAAGTGTCCTGTAAAAATGTGTGTATCTGGCCACCCTAGTCTTACCCGCAAAGAGGTTGAGAATAATTGGTTCTCAACACAAAACGTAAGGGAGGGATGCAGCCACATCTGATTGGCCCAACCCAATGGGTCCCCAGTACCCATTGAACTGGGTGGACTGGATGGAACCATTTGGTGTGAGACCAAGCGGAACTCTAACCCAGGCCTTTCGGGAATGTGCCACGTTGGTCCAAAATGTAAGCACTGGAGACAGAGTCGTTTAGATGATCTCTCTTATTGGATCGACTTCTCAACGTTGGCAAGAGTGCGCAGGCTTTTTGGCCAGAAAGGACCCATCCCAGCTTGTAAGAAGTCAGGACTTCAGAGCGTCAGCGAAGTGCTCTAACCACTCAGCTCCCAGGCCTCCTGCATTTTTGAGGAAGCACCACTGAATTTTAAAATGAGGCATTCGCCCTCTCCTCATTGTTAAACATGCATTAGGACCGTCAATCTCCGTTAGAAGGAAAGCAGAACTATTCCCACATCCGAAACCAGTGTCAGCAAGATATTCAGAAACCACAGAATCATAGAGCTGGAAGGGACATCAGAGGCCATCTAGTCCAGCCCCCTGCTCAATGCAGGGAACCCACAGCTACAGCATCCCTGACAGATGGGCCGTCCCGCCTCTGTTTGAAAACCTCCAGTGAAGGAGAGCCCATTTCTGGTTGTCAATCTGTCCTGTCCACTTTGATTTGGGTGTAAATCCCAACCAACCCCTGGATAATGGAGATGCTTATCCAGAGCTCAGGGCCTACCAGGGGGTCAGGGTAGATTAGAACAGAAACAGATAACCCCCAGGGACCTGATTTTGTAACCCTGGCGTATCCACCCAGGTACAAAGATAACATACCCACAGTGCAGCAGTATGCTTGGGTGGGTGCCCTAAGGGTACAGAGTCACTGTAAAAATTTCCCCTGGGTTCCCATTTCACAGCTACATGCAAGTGGCACATGGTGGGCCTGCGATGGTATTGGCAGGATCACCGCCCCAGTGCATCCTCTAAAGACAGTGGGTAAAAACACACGGGACCGTGGCCCAGTTTGGCCCTGGACCCGCCAGCATGTGTGCTTCTGCACTACCAGATGTTAACCCGCGACTGGCCCGGGGTGAGTAGACAGCTAGCCAGGGCTGTGTCCTCGGAAAATCTCGGCGCCAACACGGAAAAATAGCCAGCGCGGGCTAGGATGTGTGTTCAGCCCCGCCGTCCCTGCCTCAGGGCAGAGGCTGCTATGGCCGAGCGCCATGCCTGGTCACCAGGACTGCCCGTCATGGCGGGGGGCTGAGGCGCTGGGAGTAGGCCGGGGCCACCTGTCCATTTGTTTAGCTCCCTGCCCTACCCGGGACGGGTCTCCGGCCGCGGGCACGTTAGTTCGGTGCCCCTCCCTGACCTGGGGCGTGTCACTGGACTGCCTGCATGTCTGGTTTTACCCAGTGTGTATCCCAAAACAGAAGTGCTGCCAAAACCCGGAACACTGTCCCAGAGTCTCCTCTTCCCGAAATCATCTAGACTTCTGCTCCCAGGCTGCCCTCTATGCCTGGAACTCCCTCCTCGACACATACATGCTGCTCCCTCCCTTCAAATCCCTCCTAAAAATCTCCTCCTTCCATCAGGCTTTCCCTAGCTCTTCACCTCCACAGATTGCTCATTTGTATTTCTCCTTTTACTGTTTTATCCTTCAGGATCCTGCTCCTTCCCTTGTAACTAAGTTAAGCACATGCACCTGTAACTTCTTAGCCTTATGAATGTCTCTCTGCATTCCCCTGTCTCCCCTCCCTTGTCCATCCTCCATTGTAAGCATCTCAGGGCAGAGCCCTGCCTCTAATCATGATTGTTCAGTGCCAGGCACATTGCTGGTGCTATTTCTGGTGCTACCAGGCACATTGCTGGTGTTACCAGGCACCGTAGTGCCTGGATAGTTCAGGTGTCTAGTACTCTCCCATTATAATGCACTATCATTCTATACATTAAAAATCAAGATGATTTATGGTATCATTGTACAATTTTGCATAGAGGGTCGCTTGGGTGAGATGTTTGGGCTGTGAAAATTTCAGCCAAATCCGATGACAAATGGCTAAGGTAACAGCAGTTTAGAAATTGCAGGCTGGGGAGCAGGTTTTTGTCAGTTTCTGACCGTCTCAAACTGAAGAGCCTTGCGGGGTTTTAAAGTAATGCCTGTGAAACTGACAAGCTTTCAGAAAATTCAAGCCTGCTGGCTGGGCTGCCTTAGCTTATTTTTTTTTTAAAATAGGATGGGCTTTTAAAGTTATAAGCTGTTGAAATTGCTATTTTAGACTGTGGGAAGGGAAGTTATGCAGCGCATGTGTGTTTCGTGCTAAGAGTCGAGCGAGGAAGCAGGGGACTTTCTCCTCCCTCCCTCCCTCCCTGTTACTCTCTTAAGTGGGGCTCAGGGCAGTTGTCCCCTGAGGTTTGGGGGGAGGGGAACACACACACATCCTGTTGCCCCTGGTCCATCACCCATTGCCGCTGCTGCTGCTTGAGGCCGGTCATCGCCTCCTCACGTCATTGCCTGTCTGCACGCTTGCTCAGTTTGCTTCTACTGCTGCAGTTTCAGTCACACAGATGCTGTGTGATGTTTTCAAACGCATGCTGCGGCGGCCATTTTCCTTGTGTGGCAAGCTGGGAAATGTAGTTCCAGCGTGTCACACAAGGAAAACAGCAGCCGCAGCGTGAGCCTGGGAGCGGAACCTTTGAAAACCTCGCGCAGCATCTGTGTGACTGGGGCGGAGGTGGCAGCGGCGGAAGAAATGAGCGGGTGAGCGCGCTGGTCCCTCCCTCCCACCCAGACACTCCCCTGTCTCCCCAGTTGTGCACCCCCTCCCCCCCTTAGTGTGTGATGAGTGTGTGTGTTTGCGTGTGCGCGCGCATGCCACCGCCTACACGACCTGGGTTGGGGTAGAACTGCAACAGACGTGGGTAGCCGGCCCTGCCTTGCTCACAGCACCCCGCCATGGTGGGCAGCCATGGTGACCCATGGCCCACGGTGGGGATGGCAGAACCGAACAGGCACATTGGCCCACTGTGGCCCTTGGCCCGGAATAAGTGCCAGGGATCTTCCTGGGGATACATTCCAGACCTGCCACCTACCCGGCCCAGGGCAGTCGTGGCCTGGGCCAACATCCCTAGCAACTGGGGAACAGACGTGCCGGTGGTCCCGTGGCCCAGGCAGCTCATAGTGGGCCTACGCCCCATCTGTTTTCACCCTGTTTGTTCTTCATTGGTCAGTGGGGAGAATGCAGTGAACATTGTGGGTCCTAACGTGAACACGATCAGAGCCTGACCGTATGCCGGCTGCCCTCCCCAAGCCCTCGGTGTTTGCTGTGCCGCAGGGGGGCTTGTCAGTGGCCGCGGTCATTTCTCTGTCGGGCTCTTTGGCACTTTAAATAGATCTGTCTTTGAGCACAGCCTAAAAAGGGAGGGGAAAAAAGCTCCAATCAACTTTCTGTCCAACCGTCCGACTACACAAACTAGCTGTGAAATTAACAATCTCGGCTGCTCATATTTTTATATGGACGACGCCTTAGGGAACGATGTGATTTAGTAGGACACTGCAGCCTCTCGCCTCAGCGGGAGTTGAGTGCCGTTTAGGAGGGGGTGGCAATCGCCAGGCATTCCTTTCAAGGCCTCCTTTCACTTATTGTAAGGGGTAGGTTTTCAAGCGCTGCCATAGCAACCCCAGGAACTCTGTCTGAGTCACAGGCCGGAGGCCTGTTCCCTGCTGGATGCTGCTAGGCCCAAGCCTTGCCACACCTACTGTGCTGCGCAGGAGGAGGCTGCACCATGCCCAGTTTAAGCTCTTTCTAGCCTGCCCTAGGCACTAATAAACCCCCACTGTGCCTAGGGACTGGGACAGCATGCCAGTCAAAGCCTGTCCTTTGCCAAGAGAAAGCCTCCTGCTCTTATTACGGCTGGACTGGATACAGGCTAGAGGCGGGGATGCTGGCACCCATGAAACCATGTCTGGAATCTATCGAAACACCAGCTTTATTTGGTACATTCCAGGCCCGCAATACAGGTAGCAAAGCTGCTCAGTCTGAATGCCAGGTGGATAAGATCTTAGGCCTCCACAGTGTCCAAGACCAAAGGAATGCAGCAGCCCCAGGGGATTAGAGCGCATTCCACTAGAGCAGGGGGTCTGGCTTGTGCGGACGGGAGGGAGCACAGCTGTTAGGTCCCATGATACTTTGAAGAAAACACCACCGGGAATTGGCACCATGGGTTGTGGCATCCGAGGAGGGCCATAGCAAGCAACTGCCACAAGCAGACCCATGCCAGGAGAAGCTCAGAGCTATGAGCGGCATTGGCGTTAGGGCATCCATGGGGACAGACACAGGACTCACATTTCCAGATTTTGTCAGCTGGACTGTAACTTCTCCTTGGCTTTTTCCATGGAGGGGTGTCTGGCTGGCTGGGGATTCGTAGAGTCAAAAGGGACCATTGAGACTATCTAGTCTGACCCCCATAATGTAGCACTCACCAATGGAATTTCTTATTTTTTCAGGCAGCGGTAGATATATATATCTACAAAATATGTATTTTGTAGATGATTGATAAACAGAGATAGATGGAAAGATAAAAAGCTGAAGCTGGAGCTAAACGTTTCGGCTTCCACCTTCATCAGTAGCACACTGGGTTTCAACCTTTAACTCACGCTTCAGCATCCGCTTTTTATCTTTCCATCTACCTCTGTTTATCAATCTACATCTACAAAAAATTATTATTAAATTATTGATTGACTGCATCCTCCTGAGATCCAGCGCTTCCTTGAGAGTTGTGCCGTTCACTTGCATCCCAAGTCTCTCTCTCTCTGAAATACCTTCTGTCTTTGAAATCCTCCAGAATTAAGATCCTAGGTAACTTAGGGTAGCCCGTAAGTTGTGACTATAATAGTAATAAAAATTAATTTATTGTAATACGTTTGTGTTTTACAATATAGTAATATAACTAAATATTAATAAAATACTATTTTTATTTTATTGTATTTTATTTTTGTTTATTTTTGTATGTATTTATTTTTGTCAATTTATATACATTTGTATTTGTATTTATTGGATTAGCTTTCATCATACTCCATACACATACAAAAACATCAAATAACATGGATGTTTATAAATATACACGCACATATATCAAATATACAAAAAATAAAAACAAATTATATATATTATAATAATATTTTTTATTATAATTATAATTATATTATAATATAATATTTATTTTTATTATTATAATAATAATAATTATTATTATTTTATTTATTATTAGACATTTATATAGCGCCAGTCGTGTGACCTGGTGCTGTACAGAACACAGAACTAGACGCGGTCCCTGCCTGTGGCTTACAATCTAAAAGACAAAGGGGGGGAGACAGGGAGAGGGGACAGTGGGAGAGACAGGGGAGAAGACAAACAAACATTCAGGCGGATGTGAAGTCTCAGGTGCGCGTGCTTGGCTTGGTTACAAAGAGGTTCGTAGCAGCAGTCTGCAGAGGAGGGCAGACAGTAAGTATACGGGGAAAGACTAGCAGGCATTGGGAAAGGCAGCAAGGAAAAGGTGGGTCTTGAGGAGGGATTTGAAGGAGCGGAGGGAGGGGGCAAGGCGGATGTGGGTAGGGAGGGAGTTCCAGGCATGGGGGGCAGCGAGGGAGAAGGGTCGAA
>QEPC01001730.1:1749787-1795932 GCA_003113815.1 Sphenodon punctatus
CTGTGGCTGCCGGCATCAGAGACGCTCTAGGCCTTCCGGGGAAACCCGGAGGGGGAGGGGGGAGGAATTAATTGTATTTCATTGATTTCAATGGGGACACAGTGCCCCATTGAAATCAATGAAATAAAACCGGTACCGGATACCGGATTTAACCCGGGAATCCGGTTCTTTGAGAACCGGTAACCGGTAAATCCGGTAATGGGACCGGGGTCCCACTCCTTGAGCACCTGACCCTTCAAGGCCTTGACTCCTCTCAGAGTCAGCAGAGCAGAGAGGCTGATGCCAGAAGAAAAGAAAAAAAGTATGTGTTGGAAGAGGGGGTTGGATTGTCAGGAAGCAGGCCTCGAACCTGTGACTTTGGGTCGCCAGCACAGCAGCATCATCGCTGCTCTTAGAATTGGACCCGCGAGCTGCTGTGTAGGTCTGGCCTGGCCTGGCTAGACCACACTCCTCTGGCTTCTGATAGGCCGCCTCTAGGCCTATGTCAGCCCAGATGTACAGGAAGTTGGGTAGTTCCTCTTTGTGACGTGAAACCTAGCCTGTTCTTCCGCCCTGCTCCTAGGCCAGTCTGCTATGCACCTAGGTCAGCATTAGAGCTGTGCACGGGGTGGTCAGGTATTTTTAAATTTGTATTTATTTGTATCTTTACTTGTTATCACTGCATTTCCCCCATAGCTACCAATGCAGAAAAGGCAGTGAACACGGCTCTGTGCGTATGGGTTATTTTGGCACAGAAGTGCAGTGCGGATCCGGCCTATAACAAAAGGCATCAGAGAGTAGTCCAGATCCAAGGGGGACGTGTGCTGCAGTTGCTGGGGTCCAGTTTGAGACATCAGATACCGCATTTCCAGGAGGCTTTGTATTCACTCAGAACCCAAATACAAAGCCTTGGTATTTGTGTTTCTACTATGGAAGCTGAAACAGGCCATTTGTGTTTATTTGTGTTTTACTGAAACCCGAATGCACAGCCTTTAGCCAGAACCTTCTTGCCCCTATTCCCATCCATAACCTGACCTGCCTCTGCCCTGACCTCAGCCTGATCTGCTCTGCCTTGCCTGACCTGATCCTGCTTCTCCCTGAGTCCGTCTTGGCACTCATCCTGAACCTGGCGCCTGCCTGTGTCCCAGATGACTCTCGAGCAGGGAAAGGAAGCAATATTAAAAATAAAGGAAGGCTCGAGCAGGAGAGGGTGCGTGCAGGCCCCGCACCTTTGCTTCCACCGCCCCACAGCTGCTCTGAGAGGAAATTTACTGGCTGTGGATGGAACCTGATAAAGGAGCGGCAGCTGCATGGAGTTGCTATAGAAACTGACAAGTATCTAATTGGATTTAATTAATGAAGCAAGAGCTGAGGTTTTTGGAGCTGAACCAGCACTTACTGAAGGATGGACCAGCAAAACAATCTAATTAATGTCGGCTCACGTGAATGTGCTACTGGTGTCCTGGAAATAGATCCTGGCAGCATGGCGGCAGCTGCCTTGACCTCTCTCCCCCCAGGCACAAGGCTTCTGTGCCACGTGCTTCCTACTCTGCTCCGGTGGCAGGAGCCGGGGACAAGGGATTGGGGACAGAGAGGCTAAGCTTATGAGAGCAACTTGGGAAGCAAAACAGAGGCCATCAGACGTCAGGGATGTGAAGTCACTGCCAGGCTTACCCTCTGGGGGGAGTCATGTTGGCATGGGCGGGGCAAAAATTCTGTCACGTCCCTTTCAGAGGTAACCCCGCCCCTTGCAGAGCATCGTGAGCCTAGGGAGCCTCCAGGCAAAGCCAGGAGAGGTGGCAACGGCACCGCCCTTGAGGGAGCAGCGAATGGTTTAGTGGCCTACAGGAATGTTCCCAAACGGTGATCCGGTAAAGTAGCCTTGTCTAGGCTATGGTGAGAGCTACAGCGGAAACAGGTACCGGATTTATTACCCAAAGACCAATAAATCGGGTACCGGAATACCTGAAAAATCGGTTTTTACACTTACCAGTGTACCGACCTACTGTTCACCGATCGGTAAATCGGCATTGGGAAAATAGTGACAAATTGCAACGGTAACTCCAAAAATCGGTACCAGGTCGGTATTGCAGGACCGGAAGTCAGTAAATCGGGACTTTGGGTAACCGGTTGGGCACCAATTAACTCCCGATGGTGCTGGGTTGAATCAGGTATCACAAATGACCTGTTTTCACAGGTCCTTGATCAGCTCTAATTAGTGCAAGGCTGGTTTGGGTGGCTGGCTGGCATTTCCAGAAGGTGGGAGGTGGGGATGACAGCATTGTGCATGTTCTGGCAGCAGCTTCCTCACTCAGTAACACATGCATCATCTTCCCCAACGATGGCAGCAGTGTAGGCAGACCTACCGCTAGCACATTGGTGGGGGCGGGGGTGTCAGACTGCATGACAATGGGGACAGGGGGGAATTGTGCCTTCTTTCAAAAGTTCATGTACTTCGTTAAAATGCATTCTTAGTCAGAAGCCTTTAAAAAAAAAAAAGCATTATTTTTAAATATGAAATAAATAACATTATTTATTATTTATATAACACCAACAATGTACCTGGTGCTGAACAATCATTAATTAAAGCGACAGGTCCCTGCCCCAAGGGGCTTACATTTTAAAATGGGCAAGGGGGTCAGAAAGGGGAGGCACATAGGGAGAGACGGGGAGAGATTCATGGCGCTGAGAAGCTGCAGGTGCACGTTGTTATAAGAGGAAGGGGATCGTGAGGGTAGACGGCCATAATCAAGGAAACTTGCAGGTGAGAAGGGGAAAGCTTGACAGAAGAGAGAGGTTTCTAGGAGGAATTGGAAGGTCAAGAGGAAGGAAGCAGGAGCGCATGTGATCAATCTAACAGGTATTGAACCATAGGGGGAGGGGGAAATTACAGAGGGGGCAGTGTCCCCATTCCTGCCCCCCCCCTTTCTTCCACCCCATTTATCTGAATGCAGAGCTACCCCTGAGGTAGGGTGGTCATATATGCAATTTTTTAAAGGATACTTGTGAGAAATACATGTTGCAGGACTGCATTGGAGCCAGTGTATCCCTGCAACCTGTATTTCTTATAAGTGTCCTCTAAAATGTGCATATATGGCCCCCGTACCAAGTCACAGGGATTTCAAGCAACATCTCTGAGCTTTGGGTTAAGAAGCAAATCATGTTCTCACCTCCTATTCTACCAGCCTCTGCGTGCACTGGAGGAGAGGGCACTGGGCAGCATTAGCCAGAACCGACTGCCGAGGGGAAGATCCTCCTTTGGCCACAGAGAGAGAGAGGGGCGATGGGAAACTGAAATTGTTAACAAGGAGAATCAGTGGCTCCTGTGGTAGCAATTGCTCTGCCTCCCCTTTATGCTGTTGCTGCCCCTGCCTAAGGATCCCCCCATGAAGGGGGAGAAGCAGCCACAAGAGGCCGAGGAGTCAGCAAACAGCGGGGAGGGCTGGAGCTTCAGTTTCTCTAAGTTTTGAGAGCCATTGTAGCCTGGTGGATAAGGTGTTGGACCTGGACCTTGGAAGGCCAGGGTTCAAATCAAAGTTGCTTTGCCTTAGCCTCAGCTTTCCATCTGTAAAATGGGAATAACAATAATGGCCTAGCTCACAGGGTTTGTTGTGAGACTGAACTAGATAAGGATTGTAAAGCACTTTGAATACTGAAAGTGCACCAGAAATTATTAATAATAATAATAATACTGATGTGATCATAGGGTCAAAATAGTTGGGTTGTTGTTGTTGTTTTAAAATTGAATGTGAGTTTGGCTGACTAGACATAATCAGGAAAACAGATTATAATATTTTCCATTTGAAAAAGAATTTGATTTTTTTCATTTCTTCTTTAGTTTTGATATTTCTCTCCTCCATCCCTCTCCTCCCCCCTTCCCTCCCCCCCCCCAAAATAAAATGTTAGGTTTTGGCAACCCATAGGAACCAGTACTGAAATTTTTTCACAAAATTTTTTTTCCCCATACTAACCAATCTCCACCCCCACCCCCCAATAAAAATGCAGAAAAAAGCCCCTGAAAAATATTTTGATTTGAGTAACATGAAACTGAAATATAGGTGGAATTTTTTTAAAAAAATTAAAAAAATCTTTCTTTCTTTCTGCAATTGGGAATGGGACAACCTAGCCAAGACCTATCAAGACTGTGCAAATTAATCACCTTTTACCAGCACATTTAATATACATTTAATTTAATTTAAAATGACATAGATAGTTCTCAATGTGTTGCAGCCACAAGCCACTTACTTCATAGTACATGGTGTGTGAATCACGGCACAGGCTTTTTTCAAATATTGAAATACTTCAATATTTCATATGAAATATTGATTATTTTTTTCTTTGCATTTTTATCCTGCCCTTTCTTTAAGGATTAGATTAGGTTACAATACAAGAAAACGTACTCAAAAATACACAAGGTAAAAACGAAATATTAAAATATACAAATAAAATCCCCAACCCTACCCACACCTGCCAGATGTTTGGCCAAACACAAAGGTCTTACGTTGCCAGAGTCTAGAAGATGAAACTCCAAGGGAAGGGAGTTTTATAATTGTGGAATATATTGTCGTATTATTAGTCATATGTGTGTATAATACAGTCATCACTATAAGAAACCCTGCTTTAGAATGAACCCCTGTTTATAACAGTCCCAACTTCAAGAACCATTTTTATTAGTTACATATAGCTAAGCTTTATTATTGTAGCCACAGAGCGTCAAACAGTGGCCCCCTCTAGTGGTGTGTTGGTGGCTAACACCCACAGGTTCGTGAGCCTGCTGATACTCTACAGAGCTAAGAGGCAGGTATTTTAGCTTAGCGGGTAGAGCGTGAGGTCACCAGTTCAATCCCTGCTGCTGACAATGTTCTCTTGTGTGTAGACAGATCAATATAGTCACCACCTTATTGTCATAGGGGTGGGGGAAGGAGGGTAGAGGAGAAGTACACACACTCACAGGTGAACTCTGAATCCACGCTCTGCAGGGAACCCATCAGGATAGTATGGTAGCCCTATGGGTCTCAAAGTGACTGGGGCCGCTATCATCATAGGGCGCTGAGCTCCCAGCGGACAGTATGGCCCCAAGCCACACACAGTCTCACAAGGGGGAAGGGAGAGGACAGGTGTGGGCGTGTGGGAGGAAAGGGGGGCAGGGCCCAGGTCAAAGGGGAAACAGGGCAGAGCTTTCACACACGAAGGGGTAAGGCAGGAAACCCTAGGAAGGGGGAGGGCCGTACACTCTGTCCACCCAGCGGTAGCTGCCACAGACGCACACACACTGAGCGGGAGGGAACACAAGGGATGCACTCAAATCACAGTCTATCGCTCACAGTGGGTCGATAACAAAACAAGACACGCTTAGCTTTCTTGGCCAGCTTCTCAGCTCTGATTACCGGCGCTGAGCGTCTCCCGGTGGCGGGATTTATAGTCATGGCCCCGCCCCTCTCCGCACCTGGATCCGTGCGGATCTCCACACAGACTCAGGCAACGACCTCACGTCCCGTGAGCTTGAGGGCCGGGGCTCTGCGCTGTCAGCGCCGGAGCAGGTTGCCTTGGCAACCGGACGCTGTGGTGGGGCATCCAGCGCCGCGGCATCTAACAACGGCGCCACGGCATGAACTGGAGCGGGGAGCGAGGGCTGCCGCCGAGCCCAAAGGCACAGAATTCTTCCCCCGTGGCGTCTACACTTACGTATGTATAGAACTTTGTGAATATAGAGTAACTGCTAGCAGAGCTGCCAATACTTTAAAAACACTGCATTTATAGTGCCGGACAAATGCCCTGTAGCATTGTGCGAGGAGTAGCATTCCCTCCCACCTCCCTTGAGGAGATCTCCTCCCTACTCTCCTCCTCCAACCCTTCCACTTGCCCCCATCCCCTCCTGCCTCCTGACCGCCATTGTTTCCAGTGACGCCCCTGCCCGCCTGCACATCATCAACTCTCCCTCTCTACTGGCTCCTTCCCCTACGCCTTCAAGCACGCCACTGTCTCTCCTATCCTCAAAAAGGCCACTCTTGACCCCTCTGACCCTTCTAGCTACCGTTCTGTCTCACTCCTTCCTTTGCTTCCAAGCTTCTTGAACGTGTTGTCTACTCCCGCTGCCTTGACTTCCTCTCCACCAACTCCTCCCTTGACCCCCTCCAATCTGGCTCCGACCCCTTCACTCTACTGAAACTGCTCTCGCTAAGATCACCAACGATCTTTTTGTGGCTAAATCTAATCGCCTCTATTCCATTCTTGTCCTCCTGGATCTCTCTGCTGCCTTCAATACTGTTGACCACTCACTCTTGCTGGACTCACTTCACTCCCTTGGCTTCCGTGGCTCCGTCCTCGACTGGTTCTCCTCCTACCTCTCTGACCGCTCCTTCAATGTGTCTCTTGCCAACTCCACCTCCTCCTCCCTTCCACTCTCGGTTGGTGTTCCCCAAGGCTCTGTCCTTGGCCCTCTCCTCTTCTCTATCTATACCCTGTCCCTAGGCAAACTCATTGCCTCCCATGGCTTCCAATATCACCTCTACGCTGATGACACTCAACTCTATCTCTCTACTCCCTCTCTCTCTCCCTCTGTTCAAGCTCGTCTCATCAACTGTCTCTCTGACATCTCTACCTGGATGTCTCAACGTCAACTCAAACTCAACATGGCTAAAACTGAACTCCTTATCTTCCCCCCTCATCCTTCCTCTCCTTCCTCACTGTCAATAACTATTGATGGAGTCACCATCCTGCCTGTCCCCCAAGCCCGTAGCCTAGGCTTCATCTTTGACTCACCCCTTTCTTTTAAACCCTACATTGACTCTGTTGCTAAATCCTGTCGCTTCTCCCTCCATAACATTGCTAAGATTCGCCCTTTTCTCTCTGTCTCGTCTGCCAAAACTCTTGTTCATGCTCTGGTCATCTCTCGCCTCGATTACTGTAACCTCCTTCTCACTGGCCTTCCCCGGTCTCACCTTTCTCCCCTCATCTCTGTCCAAAACTCTGCTGCCAGGGTCATCTACCTTGCCAGTCGCTTTGACCACGTGCAGCCCCTCCTCTCCTCTCTTCACTGGCTCCCCCTTCCTGAACGAATCCTGCACAAGCTCCTAGTCTTCACCTATAAAGCTTATACTTATGTCAAAGATCCAGAGATGGCGATTAGAATGAAAATCAGGTGGAACCGACATCCTCTGAGAGCAAAGGGACCCAGTCAAGTAGCTTCGGTCACAGATTTAGGCACAATGGCAACACCAGCCTACAGCCGTCCCGTGGATTCGCTACTCCTACATCCCCTGCGGTAGCACGGTTGCCTGTGGACTCACCTTAGCCATGACACGCAGCTAATATACTTGTGGGTCACACTAATTGGAGCACCGTGCTGCCCCATATGCTGTCTTAGAGCCACACGATAACAGCAAGGTGTTTGGAGACCTTGCTACAGTCGTGCCAATAGAGGGGTTGTGGCACCCTGGGCACCAGCCGAATGTTATTTGGAGCCGGGGGAAGGACGTCAGAAAGGAGTGAGATGGATAGGCTCCCCCATCCGCTTTCTGAGTTGACTCTGCCCCTTTAGAGTGCTGTGACGCTATGCAAAGCCAGGGGAGGGTGGGGGCATTATGCTTTGCTGTTTGCCTAGAACAGGGTTGGAAAAACCCAGGCTCCGTGGGTCAAATCCAGCCCCGTGGCCTGTTTTTATTTGGCTCCTTTCCAATTCCTGGATCTGGCCCGTGGATCCAACCACTACCCTCAAGCACTCAGGGAGAAGGGAATGGAAATGAGGGCATGCACTCCAGCATAGCGGATGGATCCCTGTCCATCTTGAGTATGCTCAGTCTCCCTCCAACTCCTCTCCGGGAGGAGCCATTGGCAGGGACTGCTGGGAAGTGGGCCTGGGAACCTGTGCAGGATCTGATCTGGGGCATCAGAGGCTGATTGGGGACCAACGGACAGACAAGGAACAGGGCAGACAAGCAGGCGGGCTAGCAAACAAAGCAAGGGCAGAAGGACCAGTTCAGGATAGGATCAGGCAGGTTCAGCCAGTCAAAGGGTAGAAACACGGTGGCGGCGGCGGCGGCAGCCCAACACGGCCCGGGAAGTAGAATCGCGGTGGACACGGGCCAGGTCGGAGCTCTGTCGAAATGTGCTTGTGGCCAGGGCACCGTCCTGCTGCCCACATGCCCCGGGGAGGGCGGAGAGAACCATAAACGACTGCTGGCCTTGCCCCCGCACTGCGCCCAGTGCCCACACACACCCCGCCATGACGAGCAGCCATGGCGGCCAATGAGCCGTCCATGGGCCAGGAAACAGGTGAGATAGCCCGCTGCCGCCCAGCTGGGCAGGCCTGAGCCCAGGCTAGCTGCTGCCATGACTCGGGGCAATCCCGGGCCAACATCTTGTGGTGTCTGCACACACGTGCACTGAGGTCAGAGCGAGCCAGCGTGCTGCTGTCACGTTTGGTTTTACCCAACGTCCAAAACAAACCGGGAACAGAACAAGACAAAACTGGTCTAAACACAAATAGGGTCCAAGGGCAACTGAGCTAGTTCAAAGGCAACAAAAAAGCTAATGTCCAGGGAGAAATACACAGATCCAGGAAACCGGAAAGAGAATGAGATGATCCACCTTGGCTGCAGGCCTGCTTTATATAGAGCAGGCAGCCAATCAGGAAGCTGGGGGCATGGAGCAATGCTGAGGAGGGGTGTGGCCTGACCAGCACAGGGAGGGGCATTAGCAGCTTCCCCTGGGCCTTACCCACAGTGCATCATTGGTGCTGAGGTACCAGTCTCGCCATGCTCTCAGCCTCCAGGATGCCAGGTCAAGTCCCAGTTCCTTACACCCCTGGAGTTTGGGCTAATTTACAAAGGGGGGTAAGGGGAGAGAGATTCCCCATGACTGTCATTTGGATGAGACCCCAGCTTTTCTGGCACAGTCAGAATGGGAAACCATCCCGTTTCGTTTCACTGCCCAAGCACAACAGATAAGCAGGCACTATCCATGGGGGGAAAAGCCATTCCAACTTCCCAGTTCCTTCCATTTCAGCCACCTGGGCCGCTGGTATGGAAGGTCTTAGAAATCTCTGCTCAGAGTCTTGGCACTGCCCCTTTAAGAGCGTGTTTCTTCAAAACGATCAAACAGACGGTGTGGGAGAGAAATAATAACCCCATCTTCCTAAGATGCATGCAGCAGGTAAAATAGGTCAAAGCTTTCATTCCGTACTCTGCCAAAGCTGTCGCCTACCGGGAGAGGAAAGGGAGAATCGCTGGGATTGGAAGAGACCACAAAAATCATCTAGCCTGGAAGTGGGGGACCTTTTTTCCTCCCATGGGCTGCTTTGAAAGTTCTGAGGGCCACATAGAAGCTGCGGGGGGGAGATGCTTAAGGGGTATGTCCAAGAAAAGAAGGATCCTGATCGTGGATCTGTCCCCTGTTTCAGGCCCTCATCTCTGCTCCCTTCCCCTGAGCTCAGTCTTTCAGTGCTTGGGGGCAGGAACTGGATCCAGGGGGTGCAGATCCAGGCATTGGAAAGGGGGCGCATAAAAACTTGCTGCGGCTGGCATTTGCCCCCCCCCCCCAGGCTTGAGGTCCCCCGCCTGTGATCTAGGCCAAGCCCCTATGGTTGGTTGCCTAGCGCCTGAAACATCCAGATGTTTCATCCCTGATCCAGGGCCCATTGAGAAGCCAATGGAAAATGTCTAGATGACTCTTGAGGTCCTTCCATACAGCATGAATATGCAGAGAGGCATTTTTCACAGTCGTGAACTTCCTTCCCCTGGAGGTTTGCCAGAGCCCAAGCCAGAACATCTTCCAGAGGCAGTATAAGATCTATTTATTTGGCCAGGAATTTAGTAGGGGAGGATAGGGTCTGGGAGTTTTATATTTTTACATTTTTATGGGGTTTTTATTTCTGGTGTGTATATATGTTATTCTGTTACTTGCCCTAATCCATCAGGAAGGGGCAGGTTACAAATCCGAATACAGAAGTAAACAAGCAAACAAATAAACCCTACGATTGTATGCAATTTTCTACAACAGCTCTCAGAATTCGAGACCAGTCGTGGGCAATGACAGGGAGAGACCGGGCTCAATGCAGGGCGTGGAAACAACAGAAGTCTTGATAGAATTAGAAAGTGCTTTTATTCCAATGGCGGTAAAACTGAGGACAAGTCCGAGCTCCCCTGGGTGTAGGGACACAGGAAGAACAGACCCTGGGGTCAGCACTGCCCCCCCTGCATTTGGAATTTGGAACAGGGCAGATCAAAACACTGTTCTGCTTAAGATGTGAGACTGTCAATTTTACATGTCTACATTTTTATCAGTCATTCTGCCTGTGCATCATGGACATGGACTCAGTAGTGGAAGGATGACTGAGGACTGGAGGTGAGAATGGAAGCTGGACTCTCTCATTAAAAATAATAATAATAAACCGGGATTGGGACAGTCACTCTAATCCTTGCAGGACCAGGACCCCAAGGCTGTGGTAAGTCTCTGCAGGGTGCATCCAGCCTTTGGCCCTTGAAGGGAGCCACGTGGTGTGGCTGTGGAAGCCAGCAGAACCTCAGCATAAAGAGAGTGAGTTGAGGAGCCCAAGGAGAGGACCACCAGGGAGAAGCAGCCAGAGGAGGTTTAGGGGAAAGGAGCCTGTCTCGAGTCACGGCCCAGGGCGCGTGCCCTGGAAGCCATCTGGGAAGGGGATGGTCTCACCTGGTCGAAGCGAGGGGAAGGATTAGTGTTTATATATATATGTGGTGGAGAGAGCTTTGGACACTGTGAATGAAACTGCAGTGTGAAGCAGCAAGTCCTGTTCGGGCTGGTTCCTGGGTAGAGATCCTGCAAGGACTCACCCTCACAGGGCTCTGCCCTCCTACAGGGATATACTGCTGTCCGTCCAGAAGAAGTTCATTCTTCCTTCTAGACAGGAAAAATCAGAACGATCCTGATCAAATCTGGACGGCTGGGAAGCATCTTTCCTGCAAACTGACAGAAGGTGTAACATTGCCTTCTCTCCCTTTAACTCAAAACCTCATTGACTTTCCAAACGCGTACGCACATGCGGGGCTGCGTGTATTTCCTTGCGCACAATCTCCCTGCCGTTTTTGCAGCTCCTGGACCGTGTTTCTTGGCAATCCATTGTGCCTCGCTCTGGCGACGATTGCTCTCGCCTGCCGAATGTCTCATAATAACAGCAGCAGAGCTGTGAGCCAGCAGCACACCTGCTAGGGGAAGAGGGGGGGGAAAAAAAGGAGTGATCAGACATTGAGCAGAAGAGACAGAGACGGACAGAAGGACACCCTGACAGCCAGAGGCACAGAAAGAGGAGCGATCCGCTCCCACCCCTCCCCTATTGATTGATTGATTTTTATTTGATCTTTTTATCCCTGCCTGGCTGCGTTCCTTCAGTATTATTATTATTATTATTTATTACTATTGATTTTGCCGTTGTCGGACGGACAAACCCCGGGAACCGTATGCTGCAGATGGTGAGGACGCTTGCCCAGTTCACTATTGCACTGGAAGATATGAGAGACATCGGGGACGGCACCGACGCAGCCTTGAACACCCCCTCCGGGGTCGGGGGGGCTGCCGAGGAAGCTCCGGAGAAAAGCAAGAGCCGCCAAAGCAGCCCCGCCAAGAACGGCATTACTGAGGTGATGGAGGAGAGAGGGTGGCATGGGATGGGGGGGGGGGTGTAAAGTGGCATCCTTGTATTAACAGGGACAGTGCATGCTGAGAGCATGGAAGGGACTATGCCTGTGTGTGTGTATATATGCACCTTGTGTGTCCAGTCCACATCTCCGTGCGTGTGTGCGCGTCCGCCTGTTACACAACAAGAGTGCGGGGAGGGACGGGGGTGACAAAACCCCCAAGGCTGGTGACATGCCTGACAGCCGACGGCATCCTTGTGACACCCAAGTGACAAACAGCCTCTCTGCCTGAACATTGGTGGCGCCCTAGGGACGGGTGGCCCTGGCTGCCATCTTCCTCTGCCAAGGAGGGGGCGGTGTTACTTCCTGTGGCCAAGGTGGCGTGGCCTGTCGGGTGTCTAGCGACCAGTGCCCCTCTGTTAGTCTCCGCTCCACTCTTACACGTGGCGGGCGATTCTGTGGTAGCGAAAAATGCTGCTGCTTTGTGGGCTAAGCACCCACAAGATGGGAGCTCTGCAGCGACCCAGCATGGACCCTGGTGGCAGAGGTTTCCCCCGCTGCCTTGTCACAGTGCCCTAAAGAAGTGGACAAATGGTGGCTGAGGAGCCCCACGTGGCCTGTGCTGTGGCTCTTGTCAGAAGTGGCTGCCGGGGGGGTGGGTCCCTTTGGTTCCCTCAGGAGCAAAAGAAGCCAAGCCGCCATTTTGGCCGCTGGAGCCTCAGGGGGGCCGTGGGAGCAGGGCGAGGGTGCCCTGTGCCACCGTTGCTGATGCCCGAACCCAACAGTCTGCCTTGGAGCCAGACCTCCATGGGAGAGGGGAGGTGGGATTTGGGGGAAGTTGTACTGCCCCACCCCTGGGGTTGCGGGGGGCGCAATCAATATAGTGCAGCCATATGAACATTTTGGTAAGCGGCTCTCGGTCTTGGAAACTTGGTCAGGTCTCTGTTCCAGCCAGACCCTGGCTTCTCTGCTGAGGGTGGAGGTGCTGTTGGGCCACATGGATTATGGGTCCACTAGGAACTCAACTGAGATCCACCTAACTCATTTCATGAAGGATACCCAATAGTCTGTAGGCGCAGCCAGGAAAGTTTGAAAGGTGGTCATGTGCCCTTGGGGCAAAATGATACCCAACAGTCGGTAGGCGTAGCCAGGAAAGTTTGAAAGGTGGTCATGTGCCCTTGGGGCATTTTTTTGAGTTGTCACCTCTCTGGGTTTCTTCGAAGATGCTGCATTTTGATCCAGTGTTTCTGGGCTCTGAGGAAAGCCCCGATATCTCTAGGCCAGGCACGGGCCACTCAGAGAATCAGAGCTTCCAAGGGTGTGGCCACATCAGAAAGGAAGTGGGCCATGGGGACTTCTTTGCCCCCTTTTCAACAGACCCTGCCCCTATGGAACGCCAGGATGTCACAGCACGCCAAAGGGGGCGGAGTTACGTCAGATAGTCACTTTGCCCCGCCCCCTTTGTGACATGGCTGCTCCCA
Organism: Sphenodon punctatus; assembly: GCA_003113815.1. NCBI lineage: Eukaryota > Metazoa > Chordata > Lepidosauria > Sphenodontia > Sphenodontidae > Sphenodon > Sphenodon punctatus. Next base: position 1,762,857 of record QEPC01001730.1, read on the forward strand.
GTGTGGAGTGTCATGACATCACAGTGCTCTGTAAGGGGCTGGCTTACATCAGATTGGAGCATAACAGCCCCTTTGCCCTTCCTCCTCCTTCATAGCCCTGCCCCCTGGGTTTCCTCTCGGAGGGAGGTGGAAGCTCTAGCCCCCCCCCCCTTTTTTCACAGTCTTGGGGCCTCTTTTCCCCCCGGGGAACATATTCCCTCCCCTCTGGGCCCTGTTGAGATGATCATCCCAAAGGAGGGGACTGATCCCCAGCAAAGCCGGGGTGACTGCCCTGGACCCTACTATTATCTCTATTTCTGGGAGGCCCGCAATGGCCCCTGCTTTCACCAAAGCAGGGTGCAGGGTCCCCATTCCCTCCGAAGGAGGCCCCAAACGTGACCGCCTCCATGGTTTTGTAGAGGGTCCCCCCAGTAGCCAAATTCTAATGCCTGGAAGGGGGCAGGGTGTAGGGGGCAAGGAATATGAGCTCTTAGGGTTTGGGGGGGACTGTGTTCCCCAGACCAGGGGTGGGGGCTTTTGGATGAAATTACGGATTTGGATCTGTTATTTCCAGTTTAAATTACAGGTTTGGATTTAAGGATTTGGAATTTCCCATTGAAGCCAATGGGAAACCGATCTGTACTTTGATCCCTAGCCCCGTGACAGCGGGACTGGCCTCTCCCCACCCCTATTTCCCGGGACCCCAGAGCGGTACTTACCAAGCTCGGAGGGCTCGATTGAAGCACTGCCGCTGTTGTGGAGGCTTTGGCTGGATCCCTCCCGCGCTCCCTTCTCTGGATGCGTTCTCGGTGGTCGGGCCCCGGTTGTGGAACTCCCTTCCGAAGGAAGCCCGCCTGGCCCCGGGTCTGCTCGCCTTTCGGCAGGCATGCAAGCCTTGGCTGTTCGGCCAGGCCTTTGGAGGGGACAGGGGGAGGGGTAAATGGGGGAGATTGGTGGGGTGGGGAATTGGAGGGGAGGGTTAGGGTTGGGGGTTTTAAAAGTGATGTTGGTTTGAATGTATTTTATTGTTTTACCGTATTGTTAGCCGCCCCGAGATGCCGTGGGCATGAGGGGGGCGGCATAACACGAAATAAATAAATAAAAATGTGGAAAATGGCCGCTGGCGCCATTGGACGCACGCACAAAATGCCCACTGACCTTGACCAAAACGTTGGCAGCCAAAACGATGTCACCGCCATTTTGGTTACGGGCAATGGCCATTTCCCACAGGGAGCGTGCCGCAGCGAGGGAGCCCGCCAAAGCCCCCAGGGCAGCGGTGGTGCCTCAGTCAAGCCCTCCAAGGCCAGTCATTCCTGGGCTCCGGGGGATGGGTGGAGAGGGGGAGTCTGGATCTGTAACTCCAGATTCGTAACGGAAGGGCTTTGGTACCGATGAATCCGTAAGGCCGTATCCCCTCTCCCCCACTACCCAGGAGCAGCATGGCTTGCATACTGCAGTCAAAGCCTTCCCCTACATACACCGTAGGCTGCCTGTGTGTATCCGGATCAAGCTGAATTGAAGAGAAGAGAAAAGATGCTGTTGATTATTCCATGGCAGTTGAGCTCCTGGGGTTGATTTGTTCCCTTGTGTGGTTTGAGTGGGCACGGTTTGCACTCGCTTTGCAGGCCATAGTGTGTCGCCTGCACCAAGCAACATGTTGCTGGGCTTTTGTGGAGCCGAGAAGCCCAGTGATCTTTGCAGGCCTCCGCTAATTCACCTCCCATGAGGTGCGGGGGGGAGGTGATACTGCGTCACATCATGATTTGGAGCTCCAGGACCCTCCGCTTCATCTTCTTGGGAAAGGGCTGAAATGGAGCTTAACGGCAGATTCTGTCTCGGTTTCATCCACCTGGTTTGATCCAGGCCTGAAAAAAAATGGACCAAAGCCGTGACCTGGTCCGTGTTTCATCCGAGATCTGGATCAGCTTTTCTTGCTACCAAGCTGCAGCACGGCCCCATTTGCGCGCGCGGGCAAAGCAATCATTTGACTATTGCACACGCATTAAAAGATGCCGTCTTGCTCATGTTCAGTACTCAAAAGACTGCTTCGTGCGAGCACAAAATGGCGCTGCGTTGCTGTTCCAGCTCCTGAACAGTTGGAACGGTGCAAGGAGCTACGGCATGGTTAAAAGCAGAGAGCCAGTGGGGTGTAGTGGAAACGGTGCTGGACTTGGCCCTGGGAGACCAGGGTTTCAATTTCACCCTGGACAATGAACTCATGGGGTGGCCTTGAGCAAGTCACAACCTCTCAGCCTCATTTTTCCCATCTGTGAAATGGGAATTAATTTGTGTGTGTGTCTCTTTCCCTTTGTGTTCCCCTTGTGCATTGTAGATTGTAATCCCACTGGGCAGGGACCTGTCTCTGAAAATCTGTGACTGTAAAGTACCGCGTAGGCCTAGTAGTGCTATATATAAACAATCAGTAGCTACTAGTAGTTAAAAATCCCCCGACAGATTTCCATGCACCATTCTATGCTGGAACCACTGAGATCCTCTGTGGAGAGAAAAGGACTCATCCATTTTTTCACCCCTAGCGTGGAAAGTAGGGGCCTTAGGGATGCGGAGAAGGAGGAAGAGAAAGCTTGTTTTCCATTCCTCCCATCTGCCACTTCATCCCCAAGGAGTGACTGGCAAGGCTCTTCCAAATCCTCTTCCGAGATTCCTGGCCAAAGCAGCAGAAGCATGGTCTGTTGGACAGGACACTAGGGTGGGAGTCAGGAGACCTGCATTCTGGTTCTGCCACTGACCTTCTCTGTGACCTTGGGCATGTCACGTCCCCCCTCTCTGTTCCTGCATCCCTCCCCACCTTTTGTCTAGTTAGACTGTAAGCTCATGAGGGCGAGGGCTGCGTTTCTGTGTATGTACAGCACCTAGCACACTGGGGTCCAGGCCCAGTGAGAGAAGTTTGGGGCCCAGTACATCCTGATAGCTAACCCCCACTCCCATCCTTCTGCCATAAATTTTAAAACCAGTTTCTGGAGATCATTCTGGTGCTTTACACCTATTTTACTTGCAATTATTATTTCAATGTATATTAAGGGAGAAAATTCTTGTAGTTGGGGGGCATTTTGAACTTGGGGGCCCAGTATAATTGTACCCCCATGTTTCCCTCTCTCATCAGACCTGATGGGATCTCAGTGCTAGGGCAGGGGTGGGCTCTCCTTCGCTGAAGGTTCATTCTAGCTTCTACAGTCAATAATTCACATCATACCATTAACACCATGTTTTTCTATATGTTACACCGATCATTGGGACACCAAACACCTCCACGTTAGAGTCATTGCTTTTACAACATGTTACTGTTGAGAACTGACGTACTCGTGACACATCAGTTGGCTTGGCAGCTGTTCTAGGATGTTGCCCACAGCTCTGTGGCTGTTGCTGGAGCAACCCGTAGCCAGGATTGGAGCTGTGGTGTGGCCGTCCATCCTTTAGATGGACTGCTGCTCCGCCCCCCGGGCGGTGCTCTGGGTTCAGGTGACGGGCTCCGTTTGCGGTGCTCCAGGATATTCCCCACCTGGGGGTGGGGCAGAGCAGGGGTTCGTCTAAAGGCACCCATTGTTTCAGATTCGTTTCCACCCCAGTGTTAACTGTAGGATGACACTGGGTGTTTTTACCCACACGTTTCTCCTGCATGTTTGCTGTTACATCCTGAACTTTCTGTGTCTAAATCACTCACCCAGATCTTAAACATCTGGCTCTTTTAACTTCTGCGTAGAACTTCTCCCAGAACGTTTGTGTGTAAAACGTCCTCCTGGTCAACTGCTTTGCTCCAGGCAGCTGTGGTCACTTGGTTTCCATGGCAGCCCTTCACATCTACAGCTGCGATAACTTTAGGCTGCCTCAGGGCAGCGTGTGAGTGAAGAATGCATCCGAAACTTACTTGTGGACTTGTAAACCCAGAAGATTAAAGACCAGCACTTTAAGATGTGTGTAAAAATGCCCACTGATGTGGGTGAACACCTGAAAGCCTGCCCCCTTCCCCCCCAGTGTTGTTTTCGGGAAGCAGCAGCCTAAAGGGGAGCCTCTGGCAGTATGGCTGTATTGGAGCTGTGCTGCCGCAGGGGAGGTGGAAGAAAGCCCCCATCTGCATGTCCCTAACCGTAACCGGCTCTGGAGAGCTTCTCTCAATCCACACAGACTTTGTGGTTAAAAGCTAGCTCCTTCAATGAGAGCAACACAAATCCTTGCCAACTCCCCATCCCGTACATTCAGACGCATGACCTTCTTAATCTCCCCACCTGTGGGATCGAGATGCCTTGCCTGAAAGCAATCTTCTAGAGATCGGGGATCATAGGGGCCACTTCCCCCCCTCCCGTCATTCTCCGATAGTACCCAGGGGACCTTATAGCACCCAGCTAAGAAGGCCTGAATGGACCCCAGCCAAGACTCTTTTGATTGGCCAAGGCCACACACAGGCTCTGGCAAAGCTTTTCCTTTCCTTTCCCCTCCCACGCTTGGAAGTTACTAGGAGGGGGGGCAGGGGTTTGCTTATGGGGCATGCTCAGGATGGGGGGAGGAAGAGGAGGGTTCAGATCACAGCCCCATGCCCTCTCCTTGTGTGCATGCCCTCCTCTCCGCTCCCTTCCCCTGAGCTCCTTCTTGAAGGTAGAGACTGGACCCAGGAGTTGGAAAGGGGCCAAATAAAGCGAGTCTGTTGCCTGGATTTGACTCCCCGGGACAGAGGTTTCCCAATCTTGCTTTAAATCAAGGGGCATCCTCTCTCTCCGGGTGCTGCAGCGCCCAGCATGGCAGTCTGTGCGAAGCAATGTTATCTGTTTCGCATCCAGCATGATAATGAGGGTTTGTTTACTGGGGGAAGGGAGGGGTATTGCCTTCTGCTTTGCAAAGGGAATTTCAGAACATCCTGTATGTCGGGAGGGAGCTATAAATGTATAATAAGCCATGCCAGAAAGGATCCCTAGTGCACAGCGGGATGGACGCTGGAATAAGTGGGGGCGAGATGTGTGCATTGAAATGGGAAATGGAGGAGGCTTGCGGTGCGCTGGCCTCCGTTCAAACCCAGGCTGGGAGAGCCGCTGATGGCAGGCTCTTTGTTGTCACCCCCGATGGCAGTGCGGTCAGAGGCAGTCGAGCTGGGCCCTTGCAAAGCCTTGTGCCAGCTGCTTTCATTGTTTTGGGAATAGGGGGTGACTGTGTGGGAAAGGGAAGGGAGTTCGGGCAAACAGAGCGTAGGAAGGAAGGACTCGTGTTCACTGTATTTCCTTCATTGCCACCAATGGGAAAAACACGCGGCCCTGAGCATAGGGAAGGGGGATGAGGGAGAGGCTGTGGAGCACGGTGGGGAAGAGATGGGAAGGTGGTAGGAAAGGAATGGGACTACGAGGTCGGGGTTGATGAGGAAAATGGGGTCTAGAGGAATATAATCACGAAGCAAGAGAGGACCATGAGGGCCATTGAATCCAGCCCCCTGCTTGATCTGTTGTACCAGAGGAAGAGCATGTGGGGGAGAGGATGGAAGGAAGGAGTATATTCCCTCCAACAGTACATTTTTGCCCTGTACAGTAATGAGTTTTGTTATCTTGTGGCTGGCTCTCTGCAGTGTAATGTTTGTACTAGGTTTAGCAGACAAAGGAGGCCAATTAACACTGCATTAATCCAACAGTAGAAAGAACTGGGACTTCCTTGCCTATTGTTTATTCATTGCTTAGGGTGGGGCACCTTTGCTCAATGTAACAAGCTTGGGATAAGCACCACTATCAAAGAATAAAGAGAGGTAACACCTGGGCGGGAGGGAGTATGTGTCTGGGATCAAGTTGAAAACTGAAAAAGATAGGAAGGGCATGAGTGTGTTTTCGAGAGAATCTTCTTTAGCTGCTGAAAGGGACTGACGGGTACTGCTTCCACTTGGGATCCTCTGAGTGGCCTGAAAACTAAAACTTTAGAGCCAAAGTCAATGCACCCATTTGAGAATGGGTGAAAACAGACATGACGCTAACCACCCTTTAACCACCCTTGGTGGTTATTTATGCATGTTGCAGGGCTGTATTGGTGCCCTATGCAGCCCTGAAACATGCATAAATGACCCCCAAGGGTGGTTAGCGTCATGTCTGTTTTCACCCACTGGTAACTTTTTAATAAGCTGAGTTTTAACTGGAACCATCGCCCCTGCACAGACAAACCAGAGCCTCTCCCACAGGCATCCTTGGTTTCCAGCTCAGCCCCAAGGTTAGTCTAGGGGCTATTACAAAGTTTCATAAACACATGCAAATGTATCTGAAGGACCGCCTTTCTCTTGCTGCCCCTTAAGATCTGCCGATGGTGCCCTCTTGTAGTTTCCATCATTGGCCCCGTTTCATACGACTCGGGCCAGCAGAGAAGCATTCTCGGGGGCTGCCCCACAGCTTTGGAACTCCCTTCCCTTGGAGGCTCCCCTGAGCCCTAGTTTGAATGTCTTCTGGTGTAAAACCTTTTTATTTGGCCGGGCATTCAGTGGGCAGGGATAGATTGGAGGGACAGGGGCTGTTTTTAGCTGGGTGGGATTTTAATTCTCTTATATCTGTATTTTATATATTCATTGTATGCTGCCCTGAGCCTCGGGGGATAGGGCGGGATATAAATACAAACTAGGGGTGGCATGAAGTGTACCTATTTCTCTCTGTCAGACGTTGGAGGGTATGCCAGGCCCAGGACCCATGTCCACCGTGTTTTCCCCAATGATGGGGGAAACACAATGACCCTGGGCCCCTGAGCATAGGGAGGGGGATGAGGGAGAGTCTGTGGAGCACGGTGGGGAAGAGATGGGAAAGTGTAGGGTATAGGGGTGTGCCGTTTCTTTTTGTTTTTTTAATTACTAAGACAAACGAAAGCCTGTTCATTTTAGTAATTAAAATACAAAAACGGTTGAATAAATAAACACTCATCATTTGCTCTCATCCATTGTTGTTTTAAAAATAAAAAATAATTTTAAAATGTGTATGCGCAAAATAGCCCCCAGGGCTGTTCCGCGCATGCGTGCCCTTTTCCAAAATGGCACCGACACCGCCATTTTGGGAAAGGGTACACATGCGCAATAGGGCTCTGGTGGCCATTTTGTACGTGCACTGTGATTTTTTTTATATATATATTTAATTTTTAAAATACTTTTTCAATTGCTGCGCATGTAACAGTGACCACTGGACCATTCTGCGCATGCTCGGCCCTTTCCCAAAATGGTGCTGGCAGTGTCGATGCCATTTTGGGAAATGGTTGCCCATGCAAAGAATGGTCCAGCAGCCATTTTGTGCATGAACAGTTTTTGGGTTTTTTAAAAATTAATCTTTAATAAAAATGAATGGGGCGGGGGGATGAAAGTGGTAGGGACATTTACGAACACCCACCCCCCCCCAAAAAAAACGAAGGGGTTTTTGTAAAACGGAAACGGTTGGCACACTGTTCTGCACACTCCAAGGCTGCTTTTATATGAGGTGCTAAAAAGCGCCTCCTGAGTCCCGCGTTGAAAGAAAAGCGCTGCCGACAACGGGGAGCACGTCACTTCCGGCAGCGCGGGGAGCATGTAAACACTCCCCGCGCAGCTTTTCTCTAAACGCGGGACTCAGGAGGTGCTTTTCAGCGCCTCGTATAAAAGCGGCCCTAGTAGGGAAGGACCGGGACTGCAAGGTGGGGGGTTGATGAGGAAAATGTTGGCTAGAGGAATCGAATGATGAAGCTGGAGGGGACTGCGAGGGTCGTCGAGCCCAACCTGTCTTGGTGCAGGATCTGCCATCCCACAGGAAGAGCATGAGTGGGAGAGGTCGGGAGGAGGCTGTATGAGAAAGGGGGGTGCTACAGAGGGAGGTTTAGGCCCCTCTTGCTTGTGTCTTATTGGGGAAGACTTAAAACTCCAGTCCGCTTCCCCAACTAGCTTTATGACGTGCTCACGGAGAGTGGGACACGCACCACCCCAGGGGTTTGCTGACGTTGCCTTGACCATGCACAAAGGCCTCCAAAAGGAGAGTGCGGCCTACTTGGCAGGCGGGGATAGGGTTGCTTGGAACAGGGGATTTTCAAATGGTTTTATTTACATCCCTGTCTCAATTTGATGGGTTTTGTTTTTTTTAAATATGTTGCCAGTCACCCCGAGCTCTCAGGACAGGGTGGGATTTATTCATCTAAATGAATAAATCAATTTTGAAATTTGCCAACGCCGGCATCGCCAGGTTAGGGAACAGCAACCCAAAAGCCGTTGTCATTTTGGGATATGTAGCCGCAGAATCTGTCCCAAGTCCCCTCTCCCATTTGTGTCTTGTGCAAGCGGCTGGTTCCCCTCTTGGGGATGCTACAAGACACCCCCTGGTTCCCATGAGCTGTGCCCTTCGACCCCCTAAGAGGCATAGGAGTATTCAAAAGAGCGATCGAGCAGGGCTACTGGGCCCGGGGGCCTACTGTACTGGGCCCGGGGGCCCCACCATTGCAGTCACCCCAAGAGTCTCCATAGCAGCGACAGGGCCTAGTAGGGCTAGAGGCTAATAGGATAGCGGCAACAGGGGGGCTGGCTGGATGCCCCGTAATAGGACTTGGGGGAGCAAGTCCTCCTCCTGCCCTTTCCCCGAGAAACCACCTCCCATGACTGGGGTTCCCATTTATCTGGAGACTTTGACTCGGGAAGGTTTTGACCTAGAGGCTCTAGGGGGAGCCCCAGGTTCTCTGGGGCTCATCACTAATCTGGAGACTTGGTGCTTCCCGGGGCAGAAGGGGATAGGCTATAGGGACTTTCTTGTCCCCTTTCCGACTTGGCCTTGCTGTACGGCGCACCGGGAAGTCACAACACTCCGGGAGGGGTGGGGTTATTTTGGAAAGGGGGCACGATGGCCCTTGGCCCTGCTCCCTACAGAGCATTGTGACATCATGATACTCCAGAGGAGGGGGGGGTGACCCACCTTTGGCCCCACCCCCTCCAGCGTGCTCCCACCCCTCCGAATTTCCTCCCAGAGGGAGCTGGCAGCCCTACCCATGAGGTCCTAATGCCCTGCTGTGAGTCGGTCCAATAAAAGATCTCTCTAGACTACTTTGTCTCTACGATCTCATCACCTGCAGACAGAGAACCCCATTTTGCAGCATTACGAGAAAATTCCAGTTTCCATAGCCTTGAAATTAGGGCCCATATGGAAACAGACAAGGCCGCTCCATCCTCTTAGAGCTGTTGCCTTGGGCTGGTTACATCAGGTGTCCGTGCACTGGCTGACGTTCAGATCCCATTTCCGAGGTTAAATCCACAACCCCAGGGGCCCAAAATGTGTGTCAGGAAAGGGGAGAGCAGCTACATTTGTGTGAAACCATTTTTTAGAGACATTGCAGCCCTCGGGCTGAGAAGCCGTGGGTTAAACCACATCAGCGAGGCACTCAGCTGCTATGGTGATAGAAGTGAGAGAACTGCAGGTGAATGACTAAATGAACCAGGCAGTCGAGGCAGAAGGCTTTTGCTTAATCGCCTCGTATCTCCTCACATTGAGTCGGAACACGCCGTGATCTTAGAGAGAGCTTGTCGGGGTTCAGCTTTAAATGCGGAGCTATACTTACGCGAGAGATGTAGATTGACTTTTTCTCCAGTGCTTGTGTGGAGTCAGAGTCCAGCCCACCCACCCCAAAAAATTATAGATGTATACATATTAATAACCAAAAATGTATAAAAACATAATTATTATTATTACAACACTCCAGAATTGTAAAAATATAAATAGTAAGAACGTAGTGCCATTTACTGGGTCACGCCAATGGTTTATCCAGCCCAGTATCCTGTCTCCAACAGTGGGCAGCCTCAGTTGCCTCAGGGGAGTACGCAGGAGTGATCCATTTCCTGCCATCCTCCCCCAGCTTCCGACAGTCAAGGGTCTTGTACCCCTGACCAACCCAACTAGTAGCCCCTTCGCAGACCTGGCTTTCAAAAATTCATCCTGTTCCTTTTTTGAAACTGACTACACTACTGGCCTGGACAAACATCCTCCGGCTGGAGGCTACACAAGAATTGTCATACAACAGGTCTGATAACGTAGTATCTTCATAGGGGCCAATGTTTCAAGCAGCCTCACCTGCCCTTCCTTAAGGCTTAATCCTCTATGGCATCATTACGTCATTACGGAAACATTTCCGTGGACTTCTATGGCCAACTCCTTATAACACGACAAAAAGGGGGATGTGAGCTCCAAGCTAACAATCAAACTTTACGTTCTGTTGAAAAGTTTATAGAAGAAGATTCATTGCCCAGCTTGCATTTCAAGATGAAGGAATTCCTCTTTATAACTAGTTCCTCTTTTTAAAAAAAGGAATATTGGGTATTTTCACATAGACCCAATCCGGAGTAACGGCTGCCACCCCACCCCCGGGGTAGGCCGGTGCCCAGAACAATGGGTATTTTCAGAAGTGGCGCTACGACGCTTAGCCCCACTACCACCCCTGGGTCACAACCGCCGTCACTTCTGTTAGAATCGCGGGGAAGAGTCGGTATTGGTTTGGGGCAAAGCGGTAAGGCGCACCGTCATGTCTGTTCTGGGTAGCAGCGCGGTGGCAGCCGTTACCCCGGATTGGATCTAAGCCTGGTAGCATCCCTTCTGAAAATACCCAGCCCTGACGGTGCACCTTGCCACACTTTGCCCTGAACCGTGGTAGTGCTTACCATCGGCTGTTCCGCAGCGATTTTCCAAGATCACAACCGGTGATAACCGCTACCCCGGTTCGGGACAAAGCGTGGTGAACATCTAGCAGCCGCCGAACAGAAGTGACGGTGGTTGTGACCCCGGGGTGGGGTTAAGTGTGGTAAACTGTGGCTAAACGTGGTCACGTCACTTCTGAAAATACCCATTGATATTTCAATGAACGATTGGGGGGGGGGGGACAACCTTATTGTAAAATGTTACTCAGTACCCTATGTACAAGTTATTTATCCTAAAATTTATCCACAACATTTTTTCAGTATGAGTCAAAAGTCCAGACTGGCGCCGTGTGTCTGTCTTTGTAGGAGACCGAGTTCGAAGATCTCTATGCTGCCATGCCTGTGAGCTCGGTGTAGATCCATTACATGGAGCTTCTTCCAGAGACAATCTGGAGATTTTATTTATTTATTTATTTATTTATTTAAAACGTTTTCTACCCCGCCCCTCCTGCCACTGGCCGCTCGGGGCGGCTTACAAATTCTAAAAACATCAAATAAAATCACATAAAAAGGAGGACATTTTACGTGCTTTTTGCTTAGCCTTCAGGGACACAAAGGCTAAGACACCCCGATTGTCATGCCTTGTTTGATTCTGACGCTTCTGAACCATCTGGCAGCTGTGCCACCTAAAGTTCCCTGTCATGTAAATTGCTACAGCACTCTCACATGCAAAGGGCAAAACCCACCTCACCTGGTGTAAATCAGTGGGTGTTACCAGACGTAACGCTAGCCCCTCGTTTGGAGCCGTCTGCCAAAGGAAATTGCAGTTCGGTTCCATTTTCTATTCGGATCCTGCAATTTCAGGATTTAAATACGAATCTGTATTATGGATTCTTATTTAAATCAATTAAAACGTTTTTTTTAAAAAAAACTGGCACACCGTTTTGGAAAAGGACACATGAGAAAATGGCTGCTGCGCATGCATAGACCAGCTGCCCTTTTGCAGACTGCCATTTTGGAAGAAGGCGCGCATGCACAGAATGGTCCAGCGGTCATTTACACATGCTCAGTATTTTATTTTTGAAAAGTTGAAACCAAACCGCAACGGGGCTTGTTGCCCACTGTTGTGGTTCGGGAAGGGCTGATCTGTAGCGACCCGTTACAAGTAGTTATGGATCAAATCTGAATTCAAATGACCATCGCTACTAAACACACATCCATCTGTTTGTGCAAACACACTTTGTGTCATGGGCTTAACACAGGCTACGATCCCAGAAATCATGTTCACGGAAAGCACGTGGCTGTTGCTTGTTACGAGAAGATAAACCTGCTACCCCACCTTCCAGTCTGTGGTCACCTGAGATATCCTCGATATCCCTTGCCTCGAGAGAGTGTTGTCCAGCGACTGCTGGGAGGGGACTATCGGGTAGCCATGATGAAGACATGCAGATTTTGTGTTAAGTCTGTCGATCCCTCTTGGCCGCCATCCCCTTACTCTGGAGTAGCCCCACGGAAGCCTGATTTCTAGATCGTGGCCTTTGTCTCTGTTCACGCCTGTGGTCCATACATCGTGTTGTAGGAAACGGGATACAATATAGAGCAGGAGTTGGGAACCTCTCCCCTCCCATGGCCTCTTTGAAAATTAGTACAAGCATTAGTATGCCTAGACGTGGAGGGTGTGTCAGGGGCGTGCTGAGGAAGAGGAGGGTCTGGATCATGGATCTGTGCCGCGTCTATTGAATGTTTCTGTACAGCACCGAGCACATGACTGGCGCTATATAAATGTTTAGAATAATAAATTCTAATAACAATAATGGATTTCTCCCCTATTCTTGTGGGCAGACCCTCATCTCTGCCCCCTTGCCCTGAGCTGAGTCTTTCAGGGCTTGTGGGTCCAGGGGCCAGATCCAGGAACTGGAACGGGACCGCATAAACACTAGCCGGAGGCTGCCTGAGGTTCCCCGCCCCTGACATAGCGAGATCGAGATGGCGGCTGCCCTGCGTGTCGTTGGTTTGGTTTGGAGGTGCATTCATCAGCTTTCCCTCTCCCCTCTGTTGCCTAGAGACAAACAGCTGTCTAATATCTCGTTGCCATAGGAGGTTGGGAAGGCTAATCGTTATATAACCGGATTCACGAGAAAAGGACTGAATAAGTTCAGAGAAGATCAGTCCATCAATGACTATTAACCAAGATGGTCAGGGGAGGTGACCGCTGACTGCTGGGGGCTAGGAATGAACGAGAGGGGCTGGATCATTCAGAGTATGCCTTCTCCTTGTACGTTTCTTCTCCCCCAGGGGGTGAAGAGCCTCTGGCCCAGGGGCCAAAAGCAGCCCTTGCCTGTTTTTTATGTGGCCCCTTTCCAGTTCCTGGATCTGGCCCCTGAATCCAGTCCCTACCCTCAAAGCACTGAAAGACTGACCTCAGGGGAAGGGGGCAGAGATGAATGAATATTTATATAGCACCAGCAATGCACCTGGCACTGAACAATCATTGATTAGAGACAGGTCCCTGCCCTGAGGGGGTTACAATCTACGATGGACAGGAGAGAGGAGGCAAGGGTGAGGGAGACACAGGGAGCCGTTCCCAAAGCTGAGGACTCGCCGGTGCAGGGGCTGACTTTGTTACAGAGGAGAAGGGGATCCTGAGTGGAAGCCAGGAGAGGGAGCATCAGGGAGTAGCCGGGGGTGTGGAGAGGAGTTAGCGGAAAGCCTGACGGAAGAGGTAGGATTCTCAAGAGGGATTTGAAGATTGGGAGGGAGCAGAAAAAATGTGTTCAGGGGGTGCAGGCACAAGGGACGCCTGCTATGCCTTGGGCAGCCTTACCACACAATGCGCTGCATCATGTGACCGCCGGTGGCGCCGGATGTTCCCCCCGCTACGGGGTGCGCTGCATCATGTGACCAGATGTTCCCCCCGCTACGGGGTGCGCTGCATCATGTGACCGCCGGTGGCGCCAGATGTTCCCCCCGCTACGGGGTGCGCTGCATCATGTGGCCAGATGTTCCCCCCGCTACAGGGTGCGGCGCATCCTCGGAAACAGGCTGAGGGCACAGTGCACAGCAGCCTGCCTCAGAATAGGGGAAGGCGGCCCAAGGCCTGGTGGCTCATGTGCCCAGTTGCCGTCTGCTCCGCGGTGCGGCGAGCTCCACTGCAGGGCTTTGAGTGGCAGTCGCTAGCTCCAGTCCTGTGTGGCCGCGTCATGGCCGGGGGGTGGGCTAGTGGTCAGGCCGGGGGAGGGAGATGAGGCTGGCCCGGGGGCCCGCTTGTGTGGCCAGTGCCTTGGCCCCCACTGTGGCAGAAGGGCCGATAGCGGCCTGCCCGCCCAGCTCCCCAGGCTGGCCCTGAGCGTGGTAGTTGTGCTTGCCCACCACGAGGCCGCACAGGGATCAGGCCCTTGACAGCTTGTGCGGCTGCACCCAGGGGGGAGAGTTCCAGGCATGGGGGGCAGCAAGGGAGAAGAGAGTTCAGGGAGAAGGAGACTCTGGGGTTGATGAGTGCGGTGGAAGAGGAGGAGCGAAGTTTCCAGGTGGGAACGTAGCAGGAAACAAGTGCCGAAAGACAGAGGGGGAGCAAGGCCGTGAAGAGCCTGGAAGGCATGCTCTTGGATAGGGGGTGCATCCATGATCTGGAGCTTCCTCCTCCTTTCCCTGTCCTGGGCGCACCCTTTAAGCACCCCCACCCCCAGTTCCTATGCGGTCTTCAGAACTTGTACCAATTCTAAAAATAGCCCATGGAAGGGGAAAGCTTCCTCCCCCTTGCCCTAAAGCATCTTGCGCTGGTCACTGTCAGAGTCAGGATACTGGGTTTGATGCCTCATTGAGCTGGACTCATACGGAAAGAAAGGTTCTTCGGTAGGTCTTAAGGAGGGATTTGAGGGGTGAGAGGGTAGCTGCTCGGTAAATTTAATCCGCAAGGATGTCCTCTCTATAGGGGCAACCTGATAGAGCGCCATTTGGCAATGGCAGGGATGGTTTCACTAGGGGCGTCATGGCAACAGGGAGTGATGTGGAACGGGACAAGGGGCCCAGTTCTGTCACATCAGCAGGGACAGAGGAAGAGGTGGATTGTTTCACTCCCTGTGTCCTGGGGCTACTAAGAGCCCTCTCCAGCCCCTTGTATTATGCTCTAACTTACACACTCTGTTTCCTCTGGCCCCCCATGGATACTGGGAAGCAGCAAATACTGTGGCACATTGCACTCCTCCACGCTCCTAACCCACCCCAAAGCGGGCCTGACGTAGTGACCTTCCACCAGCTGGAAGCTCCCACTGGGTGTTGTGGGGGAGCACTGCTTCAGCTGCCCAGCGCTGGAGCAGGGAAGAGAGAGGTGCAGCCGGTGCTGGTAAACTGGAGAGGGTGGCAGGCCAATATTTGGGGTCTTCCTCTCCCACATTCACGAATAGGAGTGGCTCTCGGAGCGTGCTATAGCAAGGGTCAATCCGGCTCCCTGGAGGAGGGGCTGGGGGGTGCTTTGCAGGATCAAGGCAGCATTCAAAGAGATCGCTTTTTCCCCTAACACACCGGGGTGTCCCGTGCCAGGATCTTACCGCAGCAAATAGCACGGTTTCGGGGGAAAGGATTAAACCGGGGGGGAGGGGGGGAGTCCTGCCTAGGACTGAACCGAGAATGAATTTGTTTTTTGTGAGAATCGAGATCATCCCAAGATCTTCTGTGCCTCAGTTTCCCTTCAAATAAGGCGTATCTTACCCCAGGGGTGGGGAACCTCAGGACAACGATGGGTTTGGATGTGGCCCCTTTCCAGCCCCTGGATCCTGTCCCTGCTCCCTAGCACTGAAAGCCAGAGCTGAAGGGAAAGGAGCAGAGGAGGTAATGCACACAAGGATGGAGTGCAGAGCCATGGCATAAGGTCTATGATCTGGACCCTTCACTTCCTGAGCGCACCCCTTCTACACCCCGTCTCCAACTTCTTTGCAACCCTCGGAGCTTGGACAGATTTTCGGTGGCCTCTGGGAGGGAGAAGTTTCCCCAGCCTTGTCTTATACACTTCCCCTTCTTTTGTGCAGGTCCCTTGCTGCAGAGATGAGACTCACAAGGCCCACCGCGACTGTCACGGGCCTTTCTGAGCTGGGGAAATCTCTCTCCACTTCTCACTCTTGCCCTAGGCCAGTCTCTCAAGCCCTTTCCTGCCCATCCCTCGTGTCCCCTCACAAAACTTTCCCGGTGGTCTCTCCCTCTTGAGTTCCTCACTTGGCCATTTTGTTTGTTTCTTCAGCCGATCAGCCTCTTCCTCAGTGACTGCCCGGTCGCCGCAGCGAAGGCAGTAGGACTGTCTGGCCCTCGGAAAGGCCTGCATAGCACTGCCCGGCCCCACTTGGACAGTGGCTAATGCTGACGCTTCCAGAGGCTGGATTGGACTACAATTATCTTCCTTTGAGCTGCAAATATCCTGAGGATCAAATATACTTGGCAGCCAAGACTGCAGCTCAGTAGTTTCCAACGCTCAGTGTAAATCAGGGGGATTTGGGAGGATCGAAAAGGAACCATCACGTCACTCTGGGTTAACTTATTGTTGGGAAATGTGTTAGCCCTGCTTATCTTTGGAGTCTGCTGGCGGGGGTGGGTCCCGGCAAGGGTGTCTAGATAGCCATATTTTTACAGGATACGTATGAGAAACACAGGTTGCAGAGCTGCATTGCAGCCCTGCAACCTGCATTGCAGCCCTGCATCCTGTATTCCTCATACTTGTCCTGTACAAATCTGCGTATCTGGCCACCCTAGCCCTAGCCATGTTGGGAAGGGGGCAGGGCTATAATGCTCCCTTGCCCCTTCGCTGACTCCCTCCCACCCCCCGCTCCCTAGAGTGCTATGACATTGCAACAGTATGTGGAAGGCAGGCAGCGCTAGCCTTAGCATTGGCAGGGCTCCAAAGTGAAGATAAAATGTGGAGCTTCTGGCAGCCCCACACCCTTGGCGGCACCCCCAGTGCAAACGGGGCCGTAGCAGTTGTTGTGTTTGGGTCTCTTCACAGGGCCTGCTGTGGGGCAGTCACCCCTGGTTGAAGTTGGCTCGGAGTACGGGACTACCTGCACACAGTGGGTCCAGGCTTGTAAGACACACACACACACACACAGGATGTTTACATAAGCCTTTTCTCCATACAAACGCAGGCTAAAAATTCCCAATAAGCTTTAAACCAGACTTGTGGCAACAGAAGTCTCTGCTTCAGATAATGTTGCTTGACGTCAATGGGAAAAGCCAAATCTTCCTCAGAAGCAAGATCCTTCTCGCAAACATAATACGTTTGTGACAGGGCAACAAAACATATTTGTCGACGCACCCATTGAGACACAGAGACTGTGGTTGGATTGAAAACCTCACTCTTTATTATCGAATTAGCAAAATCAAAGGCCGGTGGGTAATTGCACTAAGCAATTTGGGTCCGTTATGCTAACTAAATAACATCACTTATTAAAATTCAGTACTGCCCTGGATGTGCCTTCCGGTGGCAGTACATCTAACACAACCGTCCCCTCCGTCGACAGTGCCGCGGCCAATGGCCGAAGGGGGGAAGGCCCAACTCTGGGCATGAGTGAGGAGTTAAGTGTCCGCAGGGTACAAAGACAGTACATGTCCCTACTCACCCTGCTAAGACCCTTCTCCCAGGGGCATGACCCCAGTGCATGCTGTGCCCCCAGTGATACACTGGGTATCACTGCCCCATCTCTTAAGGAGATGACTCTTAATCCTATGTCCTTCCTATTTATCCATACTGAACCCCTGCCACACAGGGGTGGTCGATCCCGAACCGCCCTGACACCCACCGCCTAGCCGCTCAACAAAGGGTGAAAACAGACATGACGCTAGCCACCCTTTAACCACCCTTGGTGGTTATTTATGCATGTTGCAGGGCTGGGTTGGTGCCCTATACAGCCCTGAAACATGCATAAATGACCATTTATTACCTCCAGGGTGGGTCTGGCCTCCGGTGCCAACTCTCGGAAACAGTCCATCTGGAACCGAGAAAGGGCATCAGCTATGCCGTTGTCATTACCAGGGACATGGCGGGCCATAAAAAGAATGTTACCCTTTAAGCACTTCAATACCAAGGTCCGGACTAAGGTCATGACTCGTGGCGACCGGGAAGAGAGTGTATTGACCACATGCACAACTGCTAAGTTATCACACCAAAATATGACCGTCCGGTTAGCAAACTGCCCTGCCCACAGCAGCACTGCGATTACTATAGGAAACAATTCCAGAAATGTGAGATCCCTCGTGATGCCGGCAACATACCGCTCTTCTGGCCAAGGTGCTGCGCACCAATGTGTTCCGAAATAAACCCCAAAACCGCCGCCTCCAGCCGCATCTGACTGCACTTGCAAGTCCGCTTGCAGCAGCGACCGCTCTCTCCAAAAATTCACCCCGTTGTACCCCTCTAAGAATTCCAGCCATACCCCTAAATCTTGTCTCATATCCTTGGTTACTCTTACCCGGTAATGGGGGCATAATTCGCCCCTCAATTTCCCAAAGGCTCTCCCAGGGGTAACTACCCAGCAAGCAAAATTTAGGCTCCCTACTAATGACTGTAATGCCCAAACCGTAATTTTTTCTGCATCTATGCGCTCCCTGATCTTAGTCCTCATGCTAGCTAACTTGTCTCCCGGCAGTCTCGAGAACATCAATTCCGTGTCCAATTCTATACCTAGATAGGTGAGTCTCGTTGCAGGTCCTTTCCTGGGGCTAAGGGGACGCCTAATTCCCTTGCTGCCTCTTGAAATAGCTCCAAGGCGGCCGCACAATCCCCACCCCTGGGGCTACATATTAACCAAAAATCGTCTAAATATTTCATTATGTTTCCCCGCCTGCAGCCTTTGCTTGAACACCCACTCTATCAAAGAACTAAAGCACTCGAACGCAGAACATGATATCGAGCATCCCATGGGCATGGCACGATCGTAATAATACTTTCCCTCGAACTGGAACCCCAACAGATGGAAGCTACTTGGGTGCACCGGTCGCAAGCGGAAGGCTGATTTAACGTCACACTTTGCTAGCAGTGTGCCCCTTCCCATGCCCTTGGTCTTTTCCACTGCTACATTGCATGATGCATTCTTAATCGTTGACAGTTCCTTTGGGATCGCATCATTAACTGAGCCTCCCCTGGGATAAGACAAGTGATGTATCATGCGAAACTCCCCTTCTGCCTTTGTTGGGACACTTCCTAATGGGGAAACAACCAAGTTGCCCATGGGGGGTTGATCGAACAGACCCGCCACTCTACTTTCTGCTACCTCCTTTGCAGTTTTCTTCCTAACCACCTCCTCCATTCCTATTATCGATTTCAAATTCTGCACTTCTTCCTGTATGCTAACTGGGCCCGCCGGGATAAGAAAACACTGTTTAAAACCTGCACCACATAATTCACCTCTGCCCTGTCCAGGTGCCCCCTAAGTGCCCACTCCAGGCGGTCAATTCTGCTTGGCGTCGGCCCCTTTTGCGGGAAAGGTGCTCGGGTGTGGTCCTTGTCCTCCCTTACCATTTCCGCCAGTCCTCCCTTACCATTTCCGCCACTCTAGCCATACCTCCCTCTATTGCCTTTCTGTCTGTTCTTGAACGAGTTGTAGGCCGGATGCCCTCCCTCACAATTTGAACACCCGTGGCAAAACCTGCACGGCTGCATCGGCCCGCCCTGTTGTATTCCCAACATGGTCCGGGCCCCCCTTGCGCCCCCCCTTCGGCTGTCTCCCCAAAATGGCTCGTTCGCTATCTGACCCCGCGGGGCGCGCTGGTCACGTCTATCATGCCCTCGAGCCATAGATCTGGTGCATGAACATCCCAACGTAGCCAGGCATAGTAGCTGCTCTGTGGCGAAACCCCTCATTGTAGCGCAGCCATGCTCCTGCTGGCCCCGCTCCGTACGCCCTACCGACGATGTCCGCATATCGTGGAGCTCCAACGCACGCCCGGGATCTGCTCGCAGCATAACTCCCACGTATGCTGCAGATGTAGCTGTCCAGTTGGCCCAGTTCCGGTCTGCTTTAGGCCGCTGAAACTTCTCCTTATCTTTCCCGAGGGATCCACTCTAGGATCACTGAACAAAAGTGCGTAAAGGCTGACGTACTCCCCCCGCCAGATTCTTTCCTTTGTGGCCTGGAGTAGGTGCTCCCCAAATGGGGCGCCCACCGCCACCATAACTCCCCCCGGGGGGTGGCTCTCCGGTTGTAATGGCAGCCCCAAGCCCGCCTGGGCCGAGGCAGCGCCCTTGGTGATGTGGCCCACGCCTGCGCTACTCTCTGGCGCGCCTGTTTGGCCGATCCCCCCCTGCCTGTGCCACTGCACCCGGGCCAGCATTTTGGGGGCCGGCCGGCATGACCCAAACCCATGCCCCATTCCCGCATATTAGTTGGGGACTGTTAAGCTGGGTGCCCTGGGTAGGGCCTGTACCCAAAGGCTCTATGGCCGTGTCCACTGGTGTTGCCTGTTGGGGAGCCCCAAATCCCTCTACTTGGGGTAATTCCAGACCCTTCCTCGTTGGGCCTCCTATCGGCTGCTCTAGCTCTGCCGGCCCTGCTAGAGTGGGGAGGGGGCTCACCCTCTGCTGCCCCTTCTGGCGTCCTGGGCGGCGCCTCCCTGGTCGTGGAGGCCTTCTTCCTTTCGCCCGTCTTTGCCCTTCCCATCGCTGCTGCGTGGGGAAAGACAAAGGACGCTCCTTGTCCAACGGCCCAGGTCTCGCAGCTCAGCAACAAGGTAGTCTTGCTGCTGACTCGTCGGCCTCCGCCCTTGGAATGCCGCTCCCGCGCGGGGAGCCGGCCTTCCTAAAAGGGGCGGAGCTCCAATCCCCAGGCAGCGCACACAGTGCCCAGCAAATTCCCCGTCGCCGCCATTTTGGCGACACAGGGGACGTNAACCCCAAAACCGCCGCCTCCAGCCGCATCTGACTGCACTTGCAAGTCCGCTTGCAGCAGCGACCGCTCTCTCCAAAAATTCACCCCGTTGTACCCCTCTAAGAATTCCAGCCATACCCCTAAATCTTGTCTCATATCCTTGGTTACTCTTACCCGGTAATGGGGGCATAATTCGCCCCTCAATTTCCCAAAGGCTCTCCCAGGGGTAACTACCCAGCAAGCAAAATTTAGGCTCCCTACTAATGACTGTAATGCCCAAACCGTAATTTTTTCTGCATCTATGCGCTCCCTGATCTTAGTCCTCATGCTAGCTAACTTGTCTCCCGGCAGTCTCGAGAACATCAATTCCGTGTCCAATTCTATACCTAGATAGGTGAGTCTCGTTGCAGGTCCTTTCCTGGGGCTAAGGGGACGCCTAATTCCCTTGCTGCCTCTTGAAATAGCTCCAAGGCGGCCGCACAATCCCCACCCCTGGGGCTACATATTAACCAAAAATCGTCTAAATATTTCATTATGTTTCCCCGCCTGCAGCCTTTGCTTGAACACCCACTCTATCAAAGAACTAAAGCACTCGAACGCAGAACATGATATCGAGCATCCCATGGGCATGGCACGATCGTAATAATACTTTCCCTCGAACTGGAACCCCAACAGATGGAAGCTACTTGGGTGCACCGGTCGCAAGCGGAAGGCTGATTTAACGTCACACTTTGCTAGCAGTGTGCCCCTTCCCATGCCCTTGGTCTTTTCCACTGCTACATTGCATGATGCATTCTTAATCGTTGACAGTTCCTTTGGGATCGCATCATTAACTGAGCCTCCCCTGGGATAAGACAAGTGATGTATCATGCGAAACTCCCCTTCTGCCTTTGTTGGGACACTTCCTAATGGGGAAACAACCAAGTTGCCCATGGGGGGTTGATCGAACAGACCCGCCACTCTACTTTCTGCTACCTCCTTTGCAGTTTTCTTCCTAACCACCTCCTCCATTCCTATTATCGATTTCAAATTCTGCACTTCTTCCTGTATGCTAACTGGGCCCGCCGGGATAAGAAAACACTGTTTAAAACCTGCACCACATAATTCACCTCTGCCCTGTCCAGGTGCCCCCTAAGTGCCCACTCCAGGCGGTCAATTCTGCTTGGCGTCGGCCCCTTTTGCGGGACAGGTGCTCGGGTGTGGTCCTTGTCCTCCCTTACCATTTCCGCCACTCTAGCCATACCTCCCTCTATTGCCTTTCTGTCTGTTCTTGAACGAGTTGTAGGCCGGATGCCCTCCCTCACAATTTGAACACCCGTGGCAAAACCTGCACGGCTGCATCGGCCCGCCCTGTTGTATTCCCAACATGGTCCGGGCCCCCCTTGCGCCCCCCCTTCGGCTGTCTCCCCAAAATGGCTCGTTCGCTATCTGACCCCGCGGGGCGCGCTGGTCACGTCTATCATGCCCTCGAGCCATAGATCTGGTGCATGAACATCCCAACGTAGCCAGGCATAGTAGCTGCTCTGTGGCGAAACCCCTCATTGTAGCGCAGCCATGCTCCTGCTGGCCCCGCTCCGTACGCCCTACCGACGATGTCCGCATATCGTGGAGCTCCAACGCACGCCCGGGATCTGCTCGCAGCATAACTCCCACGTATGCTGCAGATGTAGCTGTCCAGTTGGCCCAGTTCCGGTCTGCTTTAGGCCGCTGAAACTTCTCCTTATCTTTCCCGAGGGATCCACTCTAGGATCACTGAACAAAAGTGCGTAAAGGCTGACGTACTCCCCCCGCCAGATTCTTTCCTTTGTGGCCTGGAGTAGGTGCTCCCCAAATGGGGCGCCCACCGCCACCATAACTCCCCCCGGGGGGTGGCTCTCCGGTTGTAATGGCAGCCCCAAGCCCGCCTGGGCCGAGGCAGCGCCCTTGGTGATGTGGCCCACGCCTGCGCTACTCTCTGGCGCGCCTGTTTGGCCGATCCCCCCCTGCCTGTGCCACTGCACCCGGGCCAGCATTTTGGGGGCCGGCCGGCATGACCCAAACCCATGCCCCATTCCCGCATATTAGTTGGGGACTGTTAAGCTGGGTGCCCTGGGTAGGGCCTGTACCCAAAGGCTCTATGGCCGTGTCCACTGGTGTTGCCTGTTGGGGAGCCCCAAATCCCTCTACTTGGGGTAATTCCAGACCCTTCCTCGTTGGGCCTCCTATCGGCTGCTCTAGCTCTGCCGGCCCTGCTAGAGTGGGGAGGGGGCTCACCCTCTGCTGCCCCTTCTGGCGTCCTGGGCGGCGCCTCCCTGGTCGTGGAGGCCTTCTTCCTTTCGCCCGTCTTTGCCCTTCCCATCGCTGCTGCGTGGGGAAAGACAAAGGACGCTCCTTGTCCAACGGCCCAGGTCTCGCAGCTCAGCAACAAGGTAGTCTTGCTGCTGTCTCGTCGGCCTCCGCCCTTGGAATGCCGCTCCCGCGCGGGGAGCCGGCCTTCCTAAAAGGGGCGGAGCTCCAATCCCCAGGCAGCGCACACAGTGCCCAGCAAATTCCCCGTCGCCGCCATTTTGGCGACACAGGGGACGTCTAGCCTGCTCTGGGCAGGGGCATGCAATGCTGCAGGCCTCTATCAGCCAGTCTGCGCCGTTTCCATCTGGGTTCAGCGGCTCTGCCCGCTCGCCATTACAAAACGAGAACGAGGGAGGCGCTGGGGAAATGCATCTCTGCCTGCCCCTTGCACGCAACCAGCTGGGATTTTCTTTCCTGCTGAAGAGCAAGGCAGCTCTTTCCAAGTTAACTGAGTGGCTCCCACATCTCTCCCCCCTCCCTTTGACCCCTATCCCCCCCACCTGTGCATTTCCAGCTGTGCATTTCTGAGCCGACCAAAGAGAGGGATGGAGGGTGGGGGAGCAAAGCTGGTGAGGTTGCCGCCTGTTTGGGGTGTTGGCAGAGAGCAAAGCACACAAGGAGGAGGCTGTAAAACATGGTGGTCACTGTATGTGTGGGGCTGGGATTGTGGCAGCTTCTGCTCCCTCCCAGGAAGTGGTATTTAATCACAGAATCCAGAGCAATCATGAACACCCTCCCCACCCATCCACGAGTGTACAAATCTTCCAGTATGTGCATGCACACGCACACACAGAGGGTGAAAACAGACATAACGCTAACTCCACTTTAGCTCCACCTTAACCCGGCTTTAACATTTCTTATGCTTGTTTCAGGGCTGTATTGCTGCCCTACGCAGCCCTGCAACATGCAGAAGAAACGTTGAAGTGGAGTTAGTGATATGTCTGGTTTCACCCACTGTGCTAAATCGGCTAGGGGGAAGGAACGCTTTTCTTCCCAGGAGCCACTTTGAAAATGATTACAAGCTCCATAGGCCGCATGGCCGTTGGGGGTGAGGGTGCTTAAGGGGTGGAATCAGGAAGAGGAGAATCAGGAAGAGGTTGTGGCTCTGTCTTGTGGGCATGCCCTCCGTTCTGCTCCCTTGCCCTGAGCTCAGTCCGTCCGTACAAGTCAGGGGAAGGGAGCAGAGAGGAGGGCATGCCCGCTAGGACACGGGGCAAATCCATGAAGGCACAGATCCACGCTGTGGGCGCTCCTCTTCCTGAGCACAGCCCTTAAGCCCCCCCACCCGCCCCAGGCAGTTCCTAGGCAGCCCACAGAGCTTGTACTCATTCTCAAAGTCGCCCCCAGGAGAGAAAAGGTTCCCAGCGCTGCCATAGAATGGCTTTGAGTGAATCTGATGCTTAAAACCTTTCACAGAGATTGCTGGCAAGTGACTCCTTGGCAGGAGCCTGGCGTAATCTCTTGAGTCTGGACCTGTAAGACCTGGTTTCCTTGCAGACACATTGCTTCTGCCTTCCCTTTTGTTCAGCTCACGGATCCCCTGCCTCCACCTCTTCCCCCTGTTAGCTTCCCCGCTCTCCCCTCAGCTGGGAGTTGCCATGGACACAGTCTTTCCTTCTTGCTCCCAAATTTGGGGGTTTGATGTGACCAGCGATTTGCGTGAGCCTGCTAAAACTGAGCATGGTTCTCTCCCTCGTTTTAAAGTGCAGTTAGAATTGGGGGGCCAGCCCTGGAGGTTGACGAAATCTCTTCAGCACAGGGTCATTCCTGAGCACAACACCCTCCCCCACAAAAAATACACCCCAGTTCCATATTGGGTGCAGGCAAGGGACTGCCTAATCCGAATTTATGTGGGGGTGCCTGTAAACTTCTATGGAGCTGTGGGGTCTGAACTAGGGGCATCTGGTATGTTCTGTGGAGCCGTGGGGTCTGAACTGGGGGCATCTGGTATGTTCTGTGGAGCTGTGGGCTCTGAACTAGGGGCATCTGGTATGTTCTGTGGAGCTGTGGGGTCTGAACTAGGGGCATCTGGTATGTTCTGTGGAGCTGTGGGCTCTGAACTAAGGTGCATCCATTATCTTCTGTGGAGCTGTGGGCTCTGAACTAATTGCAGGAGGATCTTGCAAGACTAGGTGACTGGGCATCTAAATGGCAGATGAAATTTAATGTGGACAAGTGCAAAGTGATGCACATAGGGAAAAATAACCCAAACTGTATATGTATACAATGCTGGGTTCTAATTTAGGGTTTACTTCTCAGGAAAAGGATCTTGGATTCATTGTGGACCATTCACTGAAATCCTCAGCTCAGTGTGTTGCAGCGGTCAAAAAGGCAAACAGAATGTTAGGAATCATTCAGAAAGGGATAAGGAATAAAACTGAAAATATCGTAATGCCTCTATATAGATCTATGGTCCGACCGCACCTGGAGTACTGTGTGTAGTTCTGCATCTCAAAAAAGACATCATAGAACTAGAAACGGTACTGAGAAGGGCAACCAAAATGATCAAGGGTGTGAAACAGCCCCCGTATGAAAACAGGCTTCATAGTTTGGGGCTCTTCAACTTGGAGCAGAGATGACTGAGGGGATATGATAGAAGTCTATAAAATCATGAGTGGTGTGGGACATGTAAATAGGGAGCGGTTATTTCCCCTCTCTAACAGCACTAGAACAAGGGGACACTCCATGAAATGAACTGGCAGCAGATTTAAAACAATTAAGAGAAAGTATTTTTTTCCTCTCGGCGCACAATTAACTTGTGGAATTTACTGCCAGAGGAAGTGGCCAAGGCCGGTCGTGTAGCTAGTTTTAAAAAGGAGGTTGGATAAGTTCTTGGCGGATAGGTCCATGAATGGCTATTAGCCAAGTAGGTTTGGGGGATGTAAGCTCTTCCTGTTCGAGGCTGGAACAACAGGGAATGGATTGCCCATTGTGACCTGTTGGGTACTTCTCCCAAGCGACTGAGATCGGCCACTGTCGGAGACAGGATGCTGGGCTTGATGGACCGGTGTTCTGACTCAGTCTGGCGCTGACTATGTTCTTAACTAAAGGAAGTTACCTCTGCAAACAAGAGAGGTCGGACCAAAGAGGGAACATGCTCATGCATACAATGGAAGGGACTCTTCCTTGTTTACTTCTCTCTCTGCAGTCCTTCTCTTTCCCACAAACCTCAATACTTCCTAGGTGTCCCTCAGCCAGTGTGTCTGTCTTACTGACTGCAAATCATTCCCCTCTTGTTGGCTGAAGGTCCTCAGGGAGATCGAACAGGAGAGAAGCTATTTAACCTCTGGGTCTCCCTACCGGAGGTGGAGGGAGGGAGTTAGTCCCAAAGTTATTGCATCTGGAGTAGCCATCCTGTTTCAATTATGCTTGTGACAGCGACCGCCTGTTTCATCAGAGCCCATGGACTTAGTACCACATCTTCCCGATCCTCTGAGCACTCACCCCTGAAACAGGCTGGGTCAGTAGGACACAGGTTCCCAAACTGTGGGTCATGACCCCAAGCGTGGTCATGTCCTCTGCCAACAGGGTGGTGATCTCGATGGGGTATGCTTTGCCCTGCCTCGTCCCCAAATGAGGTCACGCAGGCAAAACGTTGGAAATAAGGAATAAAACTGAAAATATCGTAATGCCTCTCTATAGATCCATTGTCCGACCGCACCTGGAGTATCGTGTGTAGTTCTGCATCTCAAAAAAGACATCATCGAACTAGGAATGGTACAGAGAAGGGCAACCAAAATGATCAAGGGTGTGAAACAGCCCTCGTATGAAAACAGGGGTGCATTTGGGCCCCTCAGCTAGCATTTGGGCTGCGTGTTCTTCAACGAAGCAGCTCTGTAAAACAGAATGGATGTGAAGAGTCTTTCGGGATTTTTAAAAGATAGACAATCATGTTTGGTTTGAGTGCCTGATGATAACGCACTCGCCGGTCTAGGAGCTGTCTACGGTAGGTGTTGTGCGATAGCGTCAGTGGCCTTTTGTTTTAAAAGAACAAGACATCTTTGTCAGGCTGGATAATAAAAGTCCAGTGCCCACATTGGTGGAGATGGGCACTGAAAGAAAGGCAAGCTTCCTGGATCTGACCCATGGATCAGACTCCCCTGTCCTTGAGCCTGCGTCTTCATCTTTTCTGACCCCTCTTTCCCCGCCCCTTGAGCAAGCTCTTCTCTGTGCTCAAGGGTAGGGGCCAGATCCAGGATTTGGAAGGGGGCTAATAAAAAACAACAACCCAGCTATGACCTGTGGGCCAGGATTTCTCCAACTTTGCAAGAAGGGGAGTTCATTCATTTATTTCTATGAAATCTGCTTGGCTCGATCCCGGGAGATGGTTTCCTGGCTGAGATCACAAAGATGGCAGCAGCTCCCAAGTTGGTAAGAACTATCAGTGGCAGGATATCCTGATATCCAGATCTTATTCCATGATTATTAATATTATTTTATTGCATATAGCACCAGTGATGTATCTGGCACCGTACAGGCAGTAGTTACAGACATGTCCCTCCCCCAAAGGGACGTCTTGTTCTTCCCGCCACACAGTTTGGAGGCTGTTGTGACGGGAAAGGGCTGCGCCGTGGTCTGGCGAGGCTTCCCCGGGGGCATCTGGAGTTCTGGGATGACAGTAGAGATTATCATCGAGGCCGCTTGCTTGGGCATAGTCTTTCCTGCCTGTTCTCACATCCTGGGCTCTGCTGCAAGGGTCTGCGAGCTGCCAGCTGGGTCTTCCTGGGAGCAGCCAGAAGCAGAGAGGTTTGTGTCCTTTTGAAGGAAGGTTGCTGGGCTTCTCCTTGATCTGTAGGGACAGGGGCCTACGTAGACGCGGCACTGAAGAGAGAGGAAAAGAGGGTGAGGCTAGCGGATGCTTAGAAATATCCTGGTTGTCAGATTAGCCCAGAGGCAGCCAAGCCTAGTGTGCATGTGATCCACTTGATCCAGGCATCAAACTGATAATCTACCGGCCTCCGTCTCGCTGACTCCAGCACTTTAGGCTGGGATCCCTCCCTCTGGCTTCAAGCTCTAGAGAGACCAACACTTGGTTGCGGCAGTGGAAGAACGACCCTTCTCTCTGCCCCTCTGGAGGAGTTCTCCCAGCCCGTCTCCTCCCCAGAGACGCTCCACAAAGCACCCGTCCTGTTCTTCTCCCAGAATTGTTCCCTGCTGGCCTGGTCCCCCCCGCCACCCACATTGGGTGTTGTAAGCAGACAGATCGCAGCCCCACTCCTCCTCCTCACCCCCAGGTGGCCCGTCTGTCTCAGGGCAGGCTGCCAGATTGTGAGGTGGCACAGAAGTGAAGCAGGTGCCGCCTGCTCCGGACCAGACCGGCTTGCAGTGCACCGGAACATCCCGGAGCACCGCCGGTGGAGCAGGCTGGCCACCCCTGGGGCGCCGGCCCGAGGCGGAGCTGCGGCCCATCTGGTCAGTGGACGGCAGCTGCAGCTCTTCCTTGGGTCAGTGGTTGGCCCAGGCTGGCAATGCCATTGATTTGCAGGCGGCAGTGTGGAGTGTCAGGCCTCTGTGGTGGGCGGGGGGCACTGCATAGGCAGACCATGGACTGGGGCAACTGCCGGGTCCATTTAAAATGGCCCCAGGCGGGGCTGGGTGCAGCCAGACATGGAGGTGCATTCCCAGAGCAGCTTCATGGGTGGCCACTTCCACGTCCATCTAAAGACACCCGCTGCGACCTACTGGAGACTAGCTTGAGAGCCTGCGGTGGGTCACAAGCTGCCTCTTGGGCCAGCCTTGGATTAGCCATTGTCTGCTCCTCTTCCTCCTCCTGTATCCTTTCCCCTTTGAGGAGCTGCCTTGCTAGTTCTGAAGTTTCCTCTTGGGGTTGGCTGGGGCTTCTGCCCATCTAGCTTTCTTCAGCTTTCTCTGCAGAGTATTATTATTAATCACTTCTATGGCACTTTCAGTGTTCGGAGTACTTTACCATTTCTCATCTCATTCAGCCTCCCAACAACCCTGTGAGGTAGGTCATTATTATTCCCGTTTTACAGATGGGGAACTGAGGCTGAGCGAGAGTGACTTGCCGAAGGCCCCCCCTGTGAGATCATGACTAAGATGGGATTTGGACCTTCATCTCCTAGGTTCAAGTCTAACACACTATCCTTTTGTCTACATTGGCACTGGTTAGTCTACTCATAGCCTTGCTACCTGAGGCCTTGTTGGTTCTCTCCTCATGCGTCTTGGGTGAAGGAGGCAAAGTCTAGCAGTATCCCCCCCACTCCTTTCCCCATGGCATGGAAGGTATTGATGTCCAGCACTTGTGACTGTCCCAGGCTTGTTCCTCACACCGCCCCCCCTCCCTCTGCCCCATGGATCATTATGACATCACAGCGTTCTGCACGGGACATGGTCACACCAGAAAGGAGCAGAGAGTACCACTCCAATGTGACCACCACGCCCCTTATGGGTCGTTGTGATGTCATGGTGCTGCAAAGGGAATGGGCCGCAGCAAAGTCCAGTGCCTCCCCTTGGCACATCTGAGCCTTGGGTCCTGACGCCACTGCCCCCATCCCCACTGCTGCTGGCACTCTGGCAGGGCCAGGGCTGGAGCAACAGGGAGCGTGGGTTCTGCTGGAGAGAACATAAGTAGGGCCAGACTGAGTCAGACCAATGGTCCATCAAGCCCAGCATCCTGTCTCCGACAGTGGTCAAGTACCAGCAGTCACAATGGGCAATCCAGTCCCTGCTCCCGACGCTCCCTGCTCCCAGAGTCTGTCTCAAACATCTGGGGATGCAGACCCCTCAGCCGATGTCTAGCAACATCATTCTCAGGTGGGAGACCTGGGTGTCCACCAGGCCCTGTTATGGCTGCCTCCTTTCATCTCCTCTTCTGGGACCATCATTGAACTTTGTTGAGGAGAGGCCCTGGTGCATTTGAGCCAAGGGCCAGGCCCAGCTTGGCCCTACCAGCCTCCATTTTGGCTAGTTGACACCCTTTTATCTCAGCCATTTCCACCCCTACCGTACACATCCACCTCCCCAGTCAGGGCAGGGTGAGAATCACGCTCTCACAGGAATATTCCACCCACGCTTTCAGGGGACAGGGACGTGTGCCACAATGGAACATTTTCTAAAAAAAAATTCCACTACCAATTTTTTCCTGTGGAAAATTTTCCAGGGCTATAGGAAATTTTGCATAGGAAATTTTTTTCTGATTCAAAATTTTCCAGAAAACCCGCATCACTGGGAAGGGGCAAGGCTGCATGTGTGGGGGCAGAGCCGAGGGACGTCGCACCCACCTCTTACAGAGCATCGTGGCTGTCCATAGGGGTGGGACCAGGTTGGAAAGGGGGCAGGAAAGGCCCTTTGCCCAACCCCTTTTTGATATGACCACGCATCCTTCCAAACCTGTCTCTTATACACATCTAGATGTGTATAAGAGACAGGAGCATCGTGGCTGTCCATAGGGGTGGGACCAGGTTGGAAAGGGGGCAGGAAAGGCCCTATGGTTCAGTCTTATACACATCTAGATGTGTATAAGAGACAGGTTGGAAAGGGGGCAGGAAAGGCCCTATGGTTCACCCCCACCCCATTATTATTATTAATTTTTTCGCATTTATATGCCACCCTTCCCACAAGGCTCAGGGAGATTCATAAAAAAATAATAATAATAAAATTCATCAATAAAAGCACCCATCGCACCCCTCAAATGCTACCCTCCCCCACTACCCTGCCAACCCCACCCCCACCCAAGCCCTATTTCTCCCCGCCTGCCAAATGCTCGTTCCTGTAAAAAGGTTTTGCGCCGCCTTCGGAAGCTGCTCAAGCAAAGCTTGCGGGGAAGGGAGTGCCACAACATGGGGGCAGCAGCTGAGCCCAGTTGGTGATCCAGCTGCGGCGCTGACTCACAGGCACGGTTAAGGAAACAACCACAGCTGCGGTGCCAGCACCTCTTACAAATGCACACTTAGATTGGTGCTATTAATGCCGTTAATCCAGTAATTACGTCCAATTAGCCCGGCGGTAAGCACGCTTTAGAAGCATTTAATTTATAATTAAGGACCAAGGCCCTCGAATTGGCAACAGGCGGGAGCCTTGGGGTTACAGCCTGACTCCAGAGAGATCTCGGCTGGAGTTTCTTGCTAACACCCTCTCCGGTACTGAGCAAGGCATGGCTTTTCTTGCGTCGTTGTAAGGCGTCGGGCTATTTCAAACCCAGGTAAGGAGCCTGGGGCTGCTTGAATTGGAATGGATGATCCATCAGATGCTGCTCTTTCCTTTTGAGTTGCTACAGAATCGGTGCCGTGGTAGGGAGATTCCAAGTTGGTTCCTACTCAGGTTTGGTCATGAAAGATCTTTTAGCCCAGCGTTCGGCCAACAGACCCTGTCAGCTGACAGCGCTTCTCTGTTCTTTATGGGCTGGCCAAAACTGCACACAGCGGATGGCTTCTGTCCGCACCGGCTCCGTGGCCCTCTCTTCGGTGGTGGGAGGCGTCCAGGCCAGACTCGGGCAGAGTTGCAGCAGGATGAGACGAGCCAGATGTGAGTCAGGATGAAGGCCAGACAAGGCAGGTCCATACGGGTCCAAGCATGGTGGTCAAAGTCCAAGCCAAGGAGGCAACACCGGAATCAGGCTGAACTAGGTAACCGAGCCAGAGGACAATCCATAGAGTAGAGTCAAAGAACAAGCCAGGGGCTGAAGCTCAAGAGTTGATCCAAAAAAGGGGAATCAAGGCTGGAGATTTTATTTAATTTATTTATTTCACATTTTTTTATCCTGCCTCTCTAGCATTTAAGCAGCTCGAGGTGGCTTACAAATAAAACCATTTTAAACCAAAGATATAAAATATTTAAAAAAACAAATACAGAATAAAAACTACAAATGGGTGTACCACAAGAAGAGAGAAAAAAGCGCTCCGTCACCCACCCACCCTACCCAGCACCCTCGCCGAAGGCCTGGCGGAAACGGGGGTGAGGGAACTGGGAGGGTGGATGAGTGGGCAGACAGACAAGCACCCCAGACACAGGCCTAGGCACTGCTCGGCCTGGATTCGTCTTCCTGTCAGATCAGACGGTTTTTATATGAGCAGGAGCCAATCAGTGGGCAGGGGGGCCACCATTTTGGATAGGGGCAGCACCATTTTGGATATGGGCAGCACCATTTTGCACATGTGCAAATGGCCAGCTTGTTTTGTTCTGTTTTAATTTCAACCAGGATTCCAATCAAAATCTTTTCCGATCGGAATTCTGGTTGAAATATCGGCCAGCTGTTCTGTTTTCCCGGAAATGCCTGCGAAAATGGAACCGTTGTTTTAGACCACTCCTAGCCTGCTCTAATTCATCTCCACTCTGGCTCTGTTCAATTTAGATTTGAGGGGGCCCTCTGGCTCTCAGTAGGTGGCTAGAGGAGCTACTTTAGGTAGGCCATGTTTGAGCGAATGAAATGAGGACTCTTTTCCATTCAGATATTAAAAAGCTGGGAGGCTGGACCCCTTGAAGTTACTCACTGAGGTATTTAACCCTCATGGGTTCTGTGCTGTTCTCCTGAACAACAGAGACTAGGAGGAATAGCACTGAAATGCGTCACCCCAAAAATGGGTAAACCCATTGACTTTCACTTCCCAAACTGAAAATGGTCGTTTGGGTAATATCGGACAGCCATTTGCTGCTCTGTCGGCCATTCATTGCAGTTAATCCATTTGGATTTTTCGGTATCGATTTTGGTTACTCCTTTTTTCAGTTTGGTTATTTTGGTATTTCAGTTATATCTTTTTGGCAATATTGGCACTTACTGCACATGCGCAATCGCCGAAAACCATGCAACCAAAATGTCAGAAATACCAAAATAACTGAACCAGAAAAAATGAAGCAGAATCCCGCCCCGCCCCCAACAAAAAAGTTGGATATGCCTGCTAGCTATTTCGGCAGTGGGGAGTGCCCCAAGAAACGAGTGCTTGTTGTGCAGAATTTAGTCCATCTTCACAAAAAGCCTTCCCCTCCGACCTACCCTCTGCCAGCGTAACCCCCGTGAAAGCTGCAGTGCCAGGCAGAGGTGCTTATTCCCTGATCCTGCTTCAAGGAGCCTGCTTGAAGGGATCCTCTCCCCCACCTGGACTTACCTGCTTGCGGGTGGTGCGGGGGGGGCTGGTCTCCTCGCCGCCGCTGCCGGCATTACCACCGCCGCCGCCTCCATCACTGCTGCCGCTCGCCGCTGGGGCCGCCGCCACTGCTGCTTCGTCCCCGCGGGATACCTGCGGGGACAAGAAGAAAGAACTAGTGAGTTGGGGGCAGGGGGGGGAACGCAGAGGGCAGCCACGTGGGCTGTCCTGTCCCCTCCCCCCCCACCCGGAAGTAGCAGGGGCTAAAAGCCCATAGACAGCGGCTGGAGCCGCAG